>CM041297.1:140690302-141287209 GCA_023052935.1 Piezodorus guildinii | reverse complement strand
ACAAGTCCCTCTTTGCCCAGATCTAACCTCGAGCAACCTTAAGAACCTTCCAGGTCTTTCGTAAACGTTTATTAAGCCAAGGACTTGCCCGATTGAGGCACCAACGCCAGGCTGCGATCCTCAGAGTTTTAATTAGCCTTGAGGTAATTAGTTCCTTTGAGATGGGGAACAAAAGCAGATACAACAAAGGCAAGTTCCGAGGAGCGAGGAAAGGATAGCGATGAGATGGATATTAAGGGTTGAGCAGTTCTCGATCCCAGAAACAGTTGTTCAAGGATAGAGATTTACGCCAAGGTTTTGTTTCCACATAACTAAGATAGATGCAAGACAATAAACTTAGTTCAAGAAATAAAACAAACATTTAACCCATAGAATCCCTACGTATAAGAAAAACGATAGCTTTAAAAATTAGTAAGGATAAAGTGCATATGTAGTGAAGACACGGAAACTATTCAACTGAATACGCGCGTTAATAAAGCCGCTTAGGGCTTGAAATAAATACCGATAAGACGAAACATATGATTAGTAGTAAAAACGGTGACAATCTTGGTGATATTGATATATCAGGGCATACTTTTGAACAAGTAAAGAAATTTAAGTTTTTAGGTTTATTTGGAACAATGGCATTGAGCTATGGGGGTCTACTAAACCATTGAATTCCTCTCGCATCCAATCATTGCAGTCCAAAATCCTTAGTAAAATCCGCAATGCTCCTTACTTTGTTACTAATAAAATCATCCTTAAAGACCTAAATATCCCATTAGTTAAAGACTTGGCCCGTTACAGATATACCTCTTTTCATTCCAAACTCCCTGCCCACTCAAACCCGCTTATCCGTGACTTCTCTCCGTATCTATTCCGACAACCCACCGAGGCGCCTTAAAAGAAGATGGCCAAGTGACCTCCTAACATAAGACATTGGAGTGCTACCAATGGGTGGTTTCTTCTCAGACTACCATGTGTACAAATCATATATAAAGCCTATTTACTTGTTGTATTTATGTAATACAGTTGTAAATTTCTTTAAATAAATAAATTAACAAAAAAGTTTTTAGGTTCAATAATAACAAGAAAAATAGAACCCAGGAGGAAATAAAGTCCCACTTAAAAGCGGCAAAGGGTTGTTATTATTCAGTTGCGAAATTACTTAGCTTTCGGCTTCTTTCTAAAAGCTCAAAGGTTATAATTTAAAAACTATTATTCTTTAAAAAGAAGAGATTGTTCCAACTAATACATTCATATATATATATATATATATATATATATATATATATATATATAATACACGGAAGGAAAGAGGGAATGATACTATCAATTAATGCGTAACTATTTTTATTATTATTAAAACTCAACGCGGAAATTAATGTAAAGGGGGATAATCGCCTGGATTCTTGTAAAAGACTTTTAACAATACGCCCAGGTTCTCGTTATGGGTCGGGAAGAATGCTGAAAGAATAGCGGAAGAGCCTGAGTGGGGTTGGCAAGGATCTGACAAATGGCACATTAATAAAGGACAGGGTTTGGGCTCTTAAAGAAAGCGGTAATAGATGAGGAGGGGGCAACCAACCAATCCCGCCCTGTTTTAATTATCGCTGGCTAATTAGATCCTTTGTCCTTAAAGGACAAAAGGACACTCAAGTGTGTGTGTGCCAGTTCGGTGACTGTTCAATACTCAAAGTTGATTTCTAAAGTATCACTTCTCAAGAATTTCCAACTCTTGTAACAAGTTGCAGCAATATTAATTAATTTTTAAACATATTTTAAAGTTTTATGAGAGGAGTTGGTTTAGGTAGGTAACACTTATTATATTTAATGTAAACGGTATTATTTGTATCAAATATTAAATAATCAAGCAATAGGAGAAGGTGGGGTAATGCTGGGTGGCGAGGTAAGATGGGGACGATAACAAATCTTTAAAATGATGAAGTCGCTAGATATTGGGTTGTGTCACATGAAATGTCCATTTTCAAGGTAAAGAATTTTTATTAAAAATACGATATGAAAACAAGATAATTTTATTCGAAGTATCTACCTTCTTTTTCTAGACATTTTTTCCCAACGTGACGCTAATTTTTTATCCCCGAACTGAAAAACTCTGAGCTTTGAAGTGAAACAAAATCTGAAAATCACTTTTCACTTGATCATCATTTTCAAAAAATTTTCCTTTGACGAAGTTGTCTAAATTCCTGAACAGGTGGTAATCTGTACTTCGTAGCCCAGTTCTTCCAATTTTTGCACGGTGTTTTGAAACATGGGGTCTAGCGTTGTCGTGTAAGAGTATAGGACCCTTCCGATTTACCAATCCAGGTTGTTTTTTTAATACTTTTATGTGTATTTGGTCAATTTCATCGCAGTGTGTTTCATCGTTGTCAATTACGGACGGAGGTCTTTCCATGTTCATATTTGGAGATATACTAAAAAGTGGGTAATTGATTGGGGAGCTAATGTTTATAATACGAAGGTAGAGGATTGGTAACTCTTTACTTTAAATATGTAAACATTCGGAAGAAAACAACAGAGACCTGCAAAATCCTTTATGTATTTCAGAAACTATAAAAATGGACATTTCATGTGAAACAACCCAATAGTATAAATCATTACCAAATTCCCGAATTCCAGTATTGTTTTATAAAATACTTCATCATTATTTGAGTAGCTGAAAGTATTTGAATGGAAGCAGACTTTCCCGCGAACCTGCAAAATCCTTTATGTATTTCAGAAACTATAAAAACGGACATTTCATGTGAAACAACCCAATAATTTATTTTAAAGCAATGTATTACTTTATAATTAAGGGACTGAGTAAGATTTTTTTTTTAATGCTTAGTGTTTTTTTCTAATTTTTGCGGTAAATTAATTGTGTAATTGTTCATAAAGTATGGTATACAAAATGTGTGAAATATTTTTTTTTTTTATTGATATTTGTTTATTTTACTATTTTTTATTTATTAATTCGTTCCGGCTTGCTTAGATTTTTCACCTCAAAAAATTGAATACAACTTGGGAAAGATATTCCAAGCTATGGTAATCCAAAACTGATTTGTTTGTTTATTCGTTTAACGTCACCTTTATGCTACTATGGCTAATCGGACGATGCTACAGTGGGAGTCCTGAATTTTGCCTATCCAGGTTTTATTAGGACAGGGATCTTTAACGAGAACCTGTCATCGCACAGGCTCGGGACCAACTTTTAACGTTCCCTCCGAAGGACGGCATAACTAAGGATTTTTTACTCCCATTAAAAAATCCTAGGGATTTGAACCCGCGACCTTTATTCCAAAATTAATATTAGGTTCACCATAATAGTGGAGCAGCGATGCACACACACACACAAACATCACCGGATGCAGCTAAGAGGTTTGTTTGTTTTGGTTTTAAGGCGTAAAACCCTAAGGTCCTCAACGCCTAGATAGTATATGTATATTAAACTTTTATAAGAAAGAACTATTAGGTAATAAGTAATTGAGAAAAAAAATTATTATTATGTAAACAATAGAAAAAAAAATATAATAATAATAATATTTAAGAGGCAAACAAACAAAAAACAAAACAATTCAAAGTCAAGAAAAAATAAAATAAATAAAAAGTTAATTTATGTAAGTTGATTCGGGTGCAGTCATTGAAACACTTGAACTCAATGAAACTTAATTTATTGTGCGGACGTTTCGGTCACCTCCTGGGCGATTGTTAGAACGAGCTCAGAAGAAAGATTTGTTGTGAATAATAATTTTTTTTTTATATGTTTGAATAAAAAAAAGTTTTATTAATACTAAATGGAATTTACGTGTATATATAACTTTAAAGTATATTTCATGTAGAGAGTTAAGTGGTATTTGTGTGTAACATGCACCAGCTTTAGTTACCCATTAAATGTTTGAAATGGCGATTACTGTTCATATATTTGCGATCTCTGTTGCGACTTGCATTAGCCCATTAGACTAAATTGGTCACGGATTGCAGTCAGTGGTAACAGTTATGTCTAACAGTAACAGTAGATTCGGAATGATGAAACTGTTAGAACAAAATAGCTGGCTGTCCGAATGTTATCCACTATCAAGTTAACGGTTCGTGGCAGCTGGCTGGGTACCGGGTACTTGCGGATGAGTGCTTGTGGATTTTACTTTCAGGACTGCTGGTTTTACTTTTCTCTGAAGTAAAAAGGAATAGGTGGGATCACTTGTAGCTGTGTGATTAGCATAACAGCCACCCATGCCAAAGGTTCAAACCCGCAGGTGGTCCTAGGATATTTTAATGGGAGTAAAAAATCCTTAGTTATGCCGTTCTTCGGAGGGGGCGTTAAAAGGTGGTCCCGAGCCTGTGCGATGTCAGGCACTCGTTAAAGATCCTTAATAATAATAATAATAATAATAGGCTTAGCGAACCCGAAGGTTCGATGCCGATACCATCAAATTCCGCCTACACAGACTCGTCCAATGTTCACCATTCAAGCCCAAGCTCCCGAGATCAGCCTTAACGCAATCCTCCCATCTCCGCTTCGGCCTACCTTTCGGACGCAATACCAACTTTCTCGGAATCCGCTCGTCATCGAGCCCAACAACTTTACTCGCACATTTGAGTCTCCGCGATGCAATCAGCTCAATTATATTCACAGGATGCAAGTTCCGCAATTCCGCGTTGTGCAACCTTCTAAACTCCCCAGTGGCCTCATCTCTCTTCGGACCAAAAATTTTACGCAATACCTTATTTTCGAAAACCTTAAGCCGTTGTTCATCCTTCAAAGTAAGCGGCCACGTTTCACATCCGTAAAAAAACCGTTGGAAGAATAATAGTTTTATAAATTCTAATCTTTAAGTTTTTAGATAGAAGCCGCGAACTAAGTAACTTAGCAACTGAATAATAACACGCATTTCCCACCTTTAACCGGGACTTTATTTCTTCCTGGATTTCATTTTTTCTAGTTATAATTGAACCTAAATACTTGAATTTCTCTACGTGCTCAAAAGTATGACCTGATACATCAATATCACCAAGATCGACACCGTTTCTGCTACTAATCATATACTTCGTCTTATCGATATTTAATTCAAGTCCTATTTCTTTACCGGTTTTTATTAACACACTTGTATTTAGTTGTATGGTTTCCGTGTCTTCACCTAGCAGTACCAGATCATCGGCATACCCCAAAACCGGAATCTTGTCACCTATATTTAAGCCTTTCTCGGTACACATCACCTTTTCTATGACATATTCTAAAGCTATATTAAATAACACAGGTGAAAGGGAGTCACCCTGTTTCAAACCTGATCGCACCTCGAATCTCTCGGAGTAATTATGACCGATTCTAACTTTATGGAATGTTTCCGACAAACACATCTCTACTAGGTTTACTAACTTTCTAGCGTTAAAGATCCTTATCCTAATAAAACCTGGATTGGCAAAATTTAGGACTCCCACTGTAGCATCGTCTGATTAGCCATAGTAGCATAAATTGACGTTAAATGAATAAACAAACAAACGCTTTATTTTTCAGTTTCCTTTTGTTAATTACCTTTGATTTCGGTTTCATACTGTTTTGTCTTTCTTTTAACTAAGGAGAAGCACTGATAATAGTTTTTTTTATTTATATATTGTAATTAAAAACTTTATTAAACTAACACATAAGTAAATATGTAGGAAAAGTCGTGAAAATATCTTGAGAAAGAACTACCCTATGGTAGTACTTCATTAACTACTTTAAAGCAGTAGGTCCCGAAGCCACCTTCTTTTCGATCGCCTCGGCGGGTTATCAGGAATTTCTAAGGAAGACAGATTACGGACAATTGGGTTTGTGTGGACAGGGTGTTTAGAATAAAAAGAGGAGGATCTATCACGGGTAGGTCTGTAACCCATATCTTAGAGCAGTTTCTTGCCGTTTCAGTCTTGTGTGAGGATTAAAAGTAGGCGAAATTATTTATAAGAAATGAATTTGATTCTGTGTCTATATGAGATAGAGAGAACAGTTTTATTTAAAAGTATTTCTGCTAAAATATATTTGGTCGCCTTATAAAAAACATACTTATCGATCCGTGATATACATGTTCATTCATTCATTATCGGCGCGACAGACCCATAAAGCGGTCCCTGGCCACCTCAACTTCTCTTCCCCAGTCCTCCCTGTCAGTAGCACGCCTCACAGATACTCCCGCTTTCTTCAGATCCTCGGAGACGCTGTATTTCCACCTCCCCTACAGTCTTCCACGAGGCCTTCTTCCGTCGGGCTTTCCATAGTACAGTTTTCTCAACGTCCTTTCTTCACCCATTCTAATTATGTGGCCCAACCATCTAATCCGCTGCACTCTTACAAAGAAGAAGTCACAAGGAACGATCCTTGATAAGATGACACAAGTCATGGCATATGCAGACGATATTTTCATAGCAGGAAGGACTCAAAAATGCATAAAAGAAGTATTTTCAGTGCTTGAGACAGAAGGAAGAAGAATGGACCTTCAGATTAATGAAGACAAGACTAAAATCCCAATTTTTAGAAAGAAAAAGCCAGCTTGCCCACAGAGACACTACATAGTTGGGAACTATAGATTTGAATGTGTCAACAGTTTTAAATACTTAGGATCGATGATCAATTCTGCCTTGGACGAGGAAGAAGAAATAGAGCACAGGATAATGACAGCAAATCGTTCCTATTTCAGCCTTTCCAAACTTTTTAAAAGTAGACTACTCAGTCGAACAACCAAGATCAGACTGTATAGAACGCTCGTCCGACCCGTGCTAACATATGCATCTGAAACCTGGACTTTGAACAAAGGATCAGCTGACCGCATTGACAGGTCCGAAAGAAAGATTCTTAGGCGTATTTATAGGCCTGTAGAGGAGAATGGTGTGTATCGACTAGAGCTGTACACACTTAATGATGAACTGAGTATGTACGAGTTTGTAAAAAAAAAAATAAAAATACATATTATAAATATTAATAATATATAAGTAATCCATATAAATAATAATAAGCCGATACAATTCTGATGAATAGCATCGAATCGATTACTAGTCAAATACAGGTAAATTATTGAGTTATGCAAGGAGGTAGGAAGGAAGGCCCCACGTCATGAAGAAGGAAGATTATGTAAGAGAACAGTTTGTTTATAATAAGATCGATTGTGCATGAGGCCACGCTTCGTTGACCATCAATCAGCGCGCTCGCTCGGAAGATCTTCGAATTATTTTCGGGGTCTTGTTCAGGGACAGAGAGCTGAGGAACAAAATAAATATGTAATTGTAGCAAACGGCTGTGCAAGTAATTAATTTGGCAAAGATCACACATAACTTCAAGATTCTTAACTGGTGAGGCGGGGTCTACAGGACTCCAGGGCCTCTTTAAAGTTTTTTGTCCCATTGTCCCAATCCAATCGGATTGTGATAACCTGAAGTTTCCTATCTCAACATGATTGTGATATAGCATCCTTTTTTAGTAAGTTTTTACTCAGTATTACTTTTGGACAGTGTTATTGGGTTCTTATAGACCTCACCTCACCATTAGTGTTTGGATTTATTGAAAGTGTGTTTTTCAATTTGTTGAAATAAATGTCTCGTGATCGTATGATTTTACACACTCTTAAGCTGGGATCGTCCTTGTTAAAGGAACACATTACCAGATGGTCAAAAAATCCCAGACTTCCCCGAGAGCTTAGGTTTAAAGCTCAATCATTATTAGGGAATAAAAACCTGAAAAATCTAAAACATAATCAGGAAGCCCCTCCAAAGATAAGGAAATGTTATTTTTGTCCAAGAAAAAGGATAGGAAGTCATCTATAGTTAGTATTAAATGTGAACAAAATATTTGTGGAAAATGTTTGGTTTTATATAGCAAAAACTGTGCATAATTTTAGTTGAGCATACTTTCTTTACAATATAAAAGTTTTATTTTTACTTTCACTTACTATATATAGTAAGGGAAAGTATTGCGAACGTGAACATTTTCGAATTCCAGTTTTCAACGGAAATACACGTTTTAGGGTCCCCTGAGTCCAAAAAACCAAGTCCCGCAGAAAGGTCTCTGTGTGTGTGATAATTCCCGGGCGAAAACGAAAAGCCCTATGAAACTGAAATTTCATATTTAAGATTACTATACGACCGAAATGTTACAAAAACTTTTTTATCATATTCGGCTGACCAGATGAGCCACTTTATACTATGCATATTGCACCTTTTTATGATTTTCTCAAAAATGGTTCCGACGATTTAAGTTAATATCGATGTAAACTTTATTGTGCTTTAATATCATGTAAATTTCATTCTGATTAAAATGGTCTGACAGGGCTTAAATGCCGATATTTTAATGATTCTATACAAATAACTATATTATCTTGTTACCACTGATGAAAAACAGGTAAATATATCAATTGAATGAATTCGATACCCAACTAAAGGAGAAAACAGAAAAAAATATGTTTTTAAAGCAATTTTTCGTTTTTGAATATAAGAACAGTATTATACAATACATGCATGATATACCGTTGGAAAGCTAAAGATTTTAGAAAAAAATATTATCTCATACACAAGCTTTTAAAAGTTAATATAGAATGATAAAAAACCGATAAAACCATGTGATTGATTCAGATAATAATATAATGGATTTTTTAATAAAAAAAGAAGAACTATAGCAATCCAATTTAATTAATTCGTTAATAGTTTTACTAATTTTTATCTCTTACTTTATTTGAACATTTTTTAATTGATTTTAATAGCGGAGGTAAGTGAAACTCGTGTGTTGCCCGCAACAGATTTTTTTTTTTTTAATTTTCCGTTTTTTAAATATAATAAACTTTGAGATAAGGACTTGTTTATATATTATTTTACAAATTTTTTCAAAAATTAAAAACAAAAAGAAAAAAGTAATAATAAAATGTATTTAATAATATCAGGATATAAGAATCCTTTCGTATTTGACAATAGAAAATTTTAGATGTTTCAGGATTTTAAAAAATAAATAAATAAGGTCTATTTAATAAGGGGTCTGAAAGACCCCACCTAACGACTATAAATTTCACCTCACCAGTTACAGATTAAGTATAATATGCTAATTTCTTGTAATCTATCTACCTATGCAACATTAAGAAACTCATTTACGGTACAGTTCTACCTGGGAACTCGTAATATTGTAATTTGTATTAGTACTACTATTTGTGATTCGAGGAACCCAGAAGCGGATCTCGACCGAGAGCCTAGTCATCGGGAAGTTCCGCTTTGGCTTCTAGAAAACAACGTGATAACACTATACTGAGCAGATCTGCACGAAATCAATATACGATCAATGTTCAGTTGTGCCATCACCTGACACACTCTTCACAAGGGGAGCCAGTGGCTGAGTGGCTAGCGCGCTAGTCTCTCATGCTACAGGTTCTGAGTTCGAATCCCAGTCCCGGCGGGGCTTTTATAAGGATGTAAAAAAATGGGGATTCACTCACAGCCTCTCCCCCGGGTATGTGAGACCCGTCAGCCAAAGGGTGGCCTCTCACAAAGGTAGTCGTAGGGAGTGATGACCCTACACTAAAGATTGCATCGTGAAATGTGAGTGTAAACTCGCAGGAGTTTACACCACGAGGCCCAGAGCCTACACGGCCTGTCGCGCCACTATACAAAAAAAACTACTATTTGTACTATTAATACTATTTGTAATTGTAAAAATTGTAATTGGTTACGATTCCCTCATCAGATCTAATACCACGTTTCCTAATGTAATCATAAATGATTGTCCTATCATCTTCAGCTCCTCAATAAAAACCAACCATCAATCGAACCCTTTCTTGGAAACCCCATATTGCACAAATCTCTCGTAGGAGAATGAGTAGCCTTAAATTTTTCCATCGCTCCCGTCATCTACTTCCACTATCCACTCACAAGCTCCTTGTATCCTCACTTGTTTTCCCCCAGTTTGACTATAGCTGTGTGGTGTATGATGGTTACATTGACTGTTGCTGTATGGTGTATGATGGCCAATCGACTTTGCTTAAGGACAGATGAAGCGAATCATGAACACCTCTATAAGATTTGTCTTCAGTGCATCTAAAATGTTCCATGTTACCACTTATACAGCGAGTTAAAGTGGCTCCTCTCATCCACAGAAAATATTTCCTAGACTCATACCTTTACCAAATATTAACTCCCATCACCCTCCCCATATCCATATTTCTCTTTCAATTTAAATCCTCAGTCCACTCACTTAAAAAAAATCTCGCCACTCTGACTTACGTACCAACCATAGAACTAAACCTTTTGATTGTTCCTTTATTATCCGCTCTACTCTAATATACAGGGTCTCATTTCAATATATATACTGCAGACATAAGAGGCCATAACTGTAAAACCGCTACAATAGCCGCATTCGCGAATGAAATAGCCGTCTACAGTTCCAGTATGAGTCCAACTCAAGCTCTTACTCAGGCTGAATCGGTTTGTCAAACCATTGTTCGGAAATTAGAGCAGTTGAACATCAGAGTGAATCCATCAAAAACGGACTGTATAGTGTTCTCTATCCAAAAAGGTAAAAAATCTAGACTACCAAAATTTTTCGAGTCGGCGGCACAGTTCATGCGACCCTCTCACGCTATTGTATACCTTGGTATCAAGATGGATCGCCATATGAAGCTCTCTGCTCATGTGTATAATAAACAAGGTTGGTTAGATCCAAATTCCGACTTCATCACCTTCTAACCTCTCCAGCGCTCTCACTAAGGCTTAAACTTTTAGTCTATAAAGGCATATTAAGTCCTCACTGATGTATGGCGCGCCATTGTTTACGCACCTAACTGAAGGCACACTGAAACACCTTCAGCGATTTCAAAATACAATGATCCGAAGAATGACCCGTTCGACCTCAATGAAAAAGGTGAAAGCCGATCTCCTCCACGAACTTTTAGAAATACCAAAAATTTCAGATTACATTAGGCAAGCCATGTTAAATTTTTTGATTCTTTAAAAACATTACTAACCACTAATCAACACGATGACTCCAGCACCGGCTCCAGTACATGGCAAAACACCACATAAATAAATGTTAGTTTTGATTAGGACTTTAGTTAGAAATAAGTTAGTTAAGTTAGTATAAGTTAGTCATAAGTCCTTCATTAACACAAAAAATGGGTGAGCCCCATCAGCTCTAATATAATTTCAATTGAACTACTATTTTGTAAACAACCCAGTAACATAACACCCTTACACAATCTTAAAATGTAACATAGTTACAGTACAAGATGTTTAACTACATAAATTATTAATTAAATTTCATATTGTTAATTGGGATCTGGAAAAAAAAAAAATAAAAAAAAAATATATATATGTATGATAATATATTTATTTAAATATATTATTTTTATAATTTAACAATGATAAGGCCTGTACTTGCACAATTTGTTTTTGTCTCTGAAGCCTATTTTCTAAATTATGTAAATTTTATTTTAAAGGGACTTGTCCCATGATAATAAAGACTAGTAGAATCTGAAAGCTGAACGAGGTATCATCTTTCTAAGACTCAAATCGTGGAAAAAGTGCTTAGAAAAAAAAAAAAAAAAAACCTGGCGGCTGAGCGTGATCTCGGCCTAATAACCTTCATAGACGGCCTAGAAGCGGTAAGGATCCCAACTGATATTTTCCAAGGTTCTAGTGATAGAGGTAAACAGTACAAATTACAAGTACAACATATGTTTTACCAAGAACTTTCCTATATTCGTAGAATTGAAGAATAGAATTCATTTCTAAGAAACAGGAAGAAAAAATGCTACAATGGACAAGGTCAAGACCGGAAAGATTGAACAATGTCAATTATCGAAGAGAAGTCAATGGAGGTGTAACTGTGCCAGGGACAGAGGTAGCAGCACACTGGCATTGCGCTCAGTTCCCAAGCCTCTACTAACCAGATCTCCTTAATAAGCTTGTTCACACGCTGAGACTGTCTGTGGAGAACAATGGTGTTTCACAAGAGCTACCCAGCGTGATGGATAGATGTAGAAGACATGAGGATCCGTGGGTGAGGTGGAAGAACCGTTATCCAGGAGTATCAGAGTTCGAGAGAATCTACTATGCATTAGGATATATAATCAAATAATTATCTTTACAATATTACATCTTTTTCTAAACAACAACAAAATATTAACCCGTTGCCGCACAATTTTAATTTGACGATCGTGCTCAGAAAAACATTTTTTTTTTTAAATTTCTTATGTCTACCAGATGAAATATAGTGTAAGTTGCATGTTTGGAAGTAAAAATTATCACATTTGGACAAAAAACTCTCGAAGGCTATAACCGTTATTTGCTTTACTAATTCAAAATTATTCATATGAATAAAAGAGAGTAAATAGTTGTAAACTTAACACAAAAAAATCAGTTTGAAACAAAATTATCATTTGTAATTTATTTTAATACTTATTTCCATCCCTTTTGTATTATTTTTTACTTTCACTTACTATATATAGTAAATGAAAGTATTGCGATCGTGAAAATTTTCGAATTCCAGTTTTCAACGGAAATACACATTTTAGGATCCCCTGAGCCCAAACAACCAAGTCCCGCAAAAAGGTCTGTGTGTATATGTGTGGTAACTCCTGGGCGGAAAAGATAAGTCCTATGAAACTGAAATTTCATATTTAAGACAAATTTAATAGCCTAAGACGTTACGAAACCTTTTTCACCAGAAGAGCCACTTTATACCATGCATTTTGCACTTTTTTTTTCGATTTTCTTGAAAACAGATCCGACGATTTTGATTAAACTCGCTATACCGATGTAAAATTTAATAGGCTTTAATATTATGTAGTTTTCGTAGTTAGGGCTTAAATGCCGATATTTTAAATTATCTTCCCCTAAAGTACGTTTAATTTTGTAGATTCTATAAAAATAACCAAATTTTCTTGTTAGCATTGATAAATAACAGCTAAGTTTGTAATTTGTGCGAATTTAAAAATCAACTAAA
Organism: Piezodorus guildinii; assembly: GCA_023052935.1. NCBI lineage: Eukaryota > Metazoa > Arthropoda > Insecta > Hemiptera > Pentatomidae > Piezodorus > Piezodorus guildinii. Next base: position 141,274,287 of record CM041297.1, on the reverse strand, counting down.
GGAGAAAACTGAAAAAAAAAATTGTAATGCAATTTTTTGTTTTTGAACATAAGAGCAGTAATGTACATGTATGATATACCATTAGAAAGCTAAAGATTTTGGAAAAAAAAATCTTATCTAATAAACAAGAGCTTGTAAAAGTTAATAAAGAGTGATGAAAATCCGATAAAAACTAACTGATTATTTTAGATAATAATATAATCGATTTTTTTTAAAACACATGTTTCTATAGAAATTCCAGTAAGTTAAACCAAAAGAAGTGGCTGTAATTTACTAGGGAGTTTGTAACACTCTCATGATATGACGGGTCATATTCTTTTAAGAATCCAAATTTAATATTTTTGGGCCAGATGAAAGGTCAAAAACCTGGAGGAAATCAACCTCAGCTTTTATAATTAAGAATTTATTTATGGATGTATGGGCACTTTTTTTAGTTAGTGTATAAGCAAGCAAAGGGAAGAATAGCCAATGATTATAACATTACCAGTTACGTTCCTGCCTTAATTTTAAAATTTCAGTTTCTTACAAATTATCGTTTTTTGATGTCTAGCAAAAACACAAACAGATCATTTAGCGGAACTACGTCATTTGGACGCAGATCAAAAAATGTGTCTTTAGTTGGAAAGTCGATATAAAAAAAAAAATACCCTCGCCCCTTACTATCGAAGCATACATAGAGAAAATTATGTAAAATTAAAACTATTGTGTGGATTTCTTCAACCATTTCGGGAAATTTATAGTATTATAAAACCTTCTTCTTAAGATTACTCTAGAGATTACAGAGCGTATAACAAACAGAAACTCATCCGCTAATGATATTCAGATGAATGGGAGTGCAAAAGAAAACAAGAGAGCAAAAGAGGACCAAGAAATGGAACGGAGGAGCAAAAAGAAAAATGTAACAATAGAGTTGAGGTCAATGGCATCGCTCTTCCTATCGGCCTTCGCTTCTCACTTCTCTTGTCTCGCTTCTTCTTCAACACTATTTTTACCTTTATTTATTATTATCTCTTCTATATATGTATATGTATTTTTTTTTCTTTTTTCCTTACATGGTTACTCCACATAAGGACTGTTTATTATAACATCATGTTCCATACGATAAAGGTTTACTACATGAATGATAATATGATTATATTAATTTACATATGGAAGTAGTATTACATTAACAATTATCACAGAATAATGTTTCAAATGAAATAGAACAAAATAAATGAAGTAACTAACATAACAAATTTAAAATAAAATTTTAGTCAACAGAAAAGAATTACCTACGCTGCCCATCTTTAGTCAGTGATTCGAAGTCAATGCCTTTAATGAATTTAAGTAAGTCTGTCTTCAATTTAGAGAACAAATTTTGTTATATATATATATATATATATATATGGATTTTGATACGATTTTCACCATCATTTAGGACATTCTTTCCTAAATATTTAGAAGGAAAATAAATTCCAATAACGTTTTTTTTTTAGATGGGAAAATTAAATTTTCTGTATAAACAAATCTTTCCCGAAACATCAGTAGTAATGTAGACGTAAAATATACAGCCCAAGATTTAAGAAAAGTTAATATGCAATGAAATTAGTTGCACAAGTTAATAGAAAGTCGTTGTTAAGCCCGTGAACCTATGAATATATGTTATTTGTAATGTAATGTAATGCAATGTTCGTAATGAGGGAGATTATGAATGAATGAAAAATAAATTTTATTCCGGGACAGCGAGTAACCTAAGAATAATACAGAAGTACATTTTTTATTTTACTCTTCTCGTTATAAAAAGTTTATAATATTATATATATAATTCAAATAGAAAATTAATAATTAATTGATAGAAATGTGTTAATATAAATATAATTAATAGAAAAGTGTTTCCGTACACCCATGAATAGTTTCATAGTTTTGAAAGCTGATTTTCTCCACACTTTTGACCTTCCATCTGGCCCAAAAATATTAAATTTGGATTCCTAAGATAATATGACCCATTCCCAGAAATGTCTGGGTTTATTTACAATTACAGCTTCTTCTGGTTTAACTTACTGAAAATGGGCTTTCTTCTTGTGACTAGACCACTGTATCCTTCCATTCTTAGAATACTTTTGACTGTTTCTGGATGGACTTGAATCCCATATTACCTATTTATTATAAAAGCCATGGAGGTGTCGGTAGTGTGAGGATTCGCATGGACTTCAGCTAGGATGACTCGTCTATGGTGATTTTTTAGTCTCCCGTCTTTCAGCACGTGTTCTATCCTACAAAGATTTTAACTTTCTATGTCATTGTAGACCATACTGTGCAGTAGCAGGTGACTTATTAAACAAATATGCAATTTTTCTAATAGATAAGCCCTGCAAACCATGAGCTTTTTCAAATCAAGAGAAACGCGCTTATTGAAAAGAAATCAGTTTCCCAGGACCAAGAAAAGTTAATAATGAACTAAGATTTGATTATCGAGATAAATTTATTGCTACCTTAAAGGATTTTAACATATAATTAACAAAAATATATACTTAAGCAATCATTTTTTTATTTATTTATATTTTATTTAATTTTACAATTGTATTAACATAAATACAATAAGTAAAACTGTTGAATTAGAATAAAGGGCGTGAAAGGCTTGTGAAGAAACTACCCAGCGGTAGAACTTCGATGTTTATTTAAGTAAGTAGATCTCGAGGCCATCTTCTTTTCAATCGCCTAGGAGGGTTGTCAGGAATATGTGAGGTTGATAGGTTGCGGACAAGAGGGTTTATATGGGCTGGGAGTTTGGAATTAGAAGTGGTATATCTGTTACGAGAAAGATCTCCCACAAATGGGATATTAAGGTCGTTATTGATGATTTTATTTGTGACGAATAGAAAAAAATAAAATAAAAAAAAATAAGATAAAAATTTAATAAAGAACATAAAGGTTAAACAATTCAACTCAACAAAGGCATGGTAGATTGAAATTCTAGTAGATGGATGAATAGTTGCTGTTTAAAGGCAGTTAAGGATTGGGATGTACGAATGGACTTTGGTAAGGAATGCACGAATGACAAAGGATGTCTTAAAGGAAATAGTTTTATAGGAGAGAATGAATAGGTTTAAGGACTGAGATCTTGTGTTGATAGAGTGGACAGAGGAGAATGGGGCGTATATGTAAATATACACAGTTTTATTGGTTCTTAAGGATTGATAAAGGTAGGAAGTATTGCCGTCGGAATTTCGGGTAGAGCCACTTCAACTCAAGCGTACCAAGTGGAGACATGAAAGGTTATGGAATTCAGTTTTGCCACCGTATCGTACAAGTAATATTCTTTCATACAGTACTTGAGGTTTTAGAAACAATATTTCCTACCAAATCTTAAATAAGTTGTAAAAATAAAACGAAAGCTGTTATAAATTCATATACTAACATTATTATTACCTATTTCTGCTTTACAAATTATTTCATGAAAACAGATGTAACAATGATAATTTACATCACAGAGCTTTAGCTATTTAAGTGCGCTCTTTGCCGAGATATTTGGATTAAGTGGAACTCAGAGCATGATTGGTTTCCAGCCAAAACAGTTTTTCAATCAACAAGGGGTTTTGAAAAAAACAAAACAAACAACTTCATTATCGAGACGATAGTGAATCCCTGTATTGACTATCCTGCGGAATCTGCTTCATCCCATTTCGAACTGCTCCAAATCTCATAGCTTCGTCTATTCTCATCTATTTTTTGAGGGTCGGAACAATGGAGTGGCCTTGTAAGGCAGAATTCAACGAAAATTATTTATTTATTATTTTTTATTGAAATTTACAACTCTATTAACACAAATAATTCTACCACCAAAACATATCCTAAATCAGAAGGCTATGTTCTTATCACACGTCTTAGAGGATTATCAGGAACTTAAGAAGAAGCCTGAAACTAGAAAGAAGCGTCCGAAAGGTAGGCCGAGGCGTAGATGGGAGGATTGCGTTAAGGCTGATCTCGGGAGCTTGGGATTGATTGGTGAACATTGGACGAGTCTGTGTAGGCAGAATTTGGTGGTATCGGCATCAAACCTTCAGGTTCGCTAAGCCTATTATTATTATTATTATAAAAATTTGAAATGTAGCGGTGTTGTCTAGTGGCCTGAGTACTAGTCTACTGTTTTTCGGGTCCCAGGCTTCTGTTAGATAATGTATTGAACAAAACACACACAAAAAAGTTGTTGGGCCTCCGTTTTGGAAGACAACTACTAGACAACTGGAAGGAACCCAATAGCTTACTGCTATTCTTCTACATGGAAGTTTATTGGCTGACTGAATTCATGAAAGAACCCCGAAACGTTGAAGAACAATGTAAATTATTATGAAAGAAAATAAATACATAACAAAAGGAAGTTAAGGTGTGCTTATTTAAGTGTGAAATATAATTAATAAAAATAACACGAAGGTGAAAAGAAAACTAAACTACATTGTTATTAATTTACGTCAATACATTGCACAATAACAATAAAAAAAGGGATCACTTGGATCACTATTGGGATCTCTAGGGATCACTTGTAGCTGGGTGGCTAGCGTAACAGCCTCCCATGCTAAAGGTCACGGGTTCAAATCCGCAGGTGGTCCTAGGATTTTTTAATGGGAGTAAAAAATCCTTAGTTACGCCGTCCTTCGGAGGGGACGTTAAAAGGTGGTCCCGAGCCTGTGCGTTGTCAGGTACTCGTTAAAGATCCCTATCCTAATAAAACCTGAATAGGCAAAATTTAGGACTCCCACTGTAGCATCGTCCGATTAGCCATAGTAGCATAAAGTGACGTTAAATAAAATAAACAAACAAACAAAACAATAAAAAAAGGAAAAATAACGTCTTCATTAAAATAATTCTTATTTACAATTTAAATATAATTTAGCATAATAGTGCAAATCTGACTTGGTCGAGAAAAACTTGGACGACAAACAGACAATAAGCTGGAGACATTTTTCAAATGAAGGCCCGACACAGCTGCGAGGGGAAAACTTGGCCGGATAATCCTCCTCTTCGTTTGGAAGAAGGAAAAAGGAGCAGGATAAAGGTAAATAAGAAAGGACTCAATTAGTAGAGGAGAGGATGAGGGACAACACCATTCTTAACTCCCATTCATCGCTCAAAGCTATCTCGGATTACTGAATGAAACAATATTGCATTGTAAATAATAATTTCACCATTAATAAAGCCAATACCTGGAATATTAATGAATGCTTCCTTGAAGAACAAATACTATTATCGGTTCTGTACCAATTAAAACGGTGCTTTCTCAACGAAAAGAAAATGAAGGGTTCATAATACTTAAGGATCTGATGTTAATTTTATATATATATATATATATATATATATATATATATATATATATATATATATATATGTGTGTGTATATGTTTTTGTTTTTTTTATTTTTTTTCCTTTGATAGAGTCTGGCACCCAGGATTGTTGTACAAACTCCGTAAATTTTTTTTTTTTTTTTTTTTTTTTTGGTCCACCCCAACCTCGCCTTTGAAGGCTATACGGGGGTTCTCTCGGGCCAGGGGGTGAGGGCGGGGGACATATGCCGAGATAAAATCCCCCAGCACGAGAGACGAACTCGTAATTATTTGGTTTTCACTTTTTGGTTATCTATTGCTAGGCAACGCGTGCTCACAGCAACGCGCGCTAACACGCTCGGCCACCCCGCCCCCCTAAACTCCGTAAATTCCTTCCTCCCACATATTTCCTGATTCTACAATCCTACCTCTCTGATAGATCCTTCAAAATAAATCACAATAGTTCCTATTTATCCGTTATAACACAGACAGCTCATATCCCAACCCATACTAACACTTTCCTTTCTACCTATGCTGATGACACCTGCGTGTTATCAGTTCACAAAGATCCATTTGTTGCCTTTAATACCCTTCAAGCCCACATCAAAGACCTAGAAGTATGGTGTCAGAACTGGAGAATAAAAATAAATTCCAACAAATCCCATCAAATAACCTTTACCCTTCGTCGCAAACCTTTGACTTTCTGCCCTACAGTATCCTTTAATGACACTCAACTAGCTCCTGTTGAACAGATCCGATACTTAGGACTTCTTCTTGACAAACGCCTAACTTGGAATCCACATACACGACTAAAACGACAAGAAACTGCTCGCCGCTTTAGGCTGCTTCAACACTTACTAGACAAACGGTCAAACCTTCCTCTGAACTGCAAAAGGCTCATCTACAGGACTATTATAAGACCAATCTGGACTTACGGAGTAGAGCTTTGGGACTCTACTAAACCATCAAATTCTTCCCGCATTCAATTCTTACAATCCAAAATCCTTCGTAAAATCCTCAATGCTCCTTACTTTGCCAAGAATAAACTCATCCATAAAGACCTTAATGTTCCGTTTATTTCTGATTTGGCCCGGACCAGGTATCAATCCTTTCATGTCAAACTCCATTCTCATTCTAACTCACTAGTTTCAATCCTTTATTCTACTTCAATTCCGGATAATCCTCCAAGGCGCATGAAAAGGAAATGGCCCCGCGACCTTCTAGTTTAGAACATTTTAGAGTGCTTCCAACGGGAAGCTTCTCTACATTATATAACACATCATATTTACTTGATGTGTTTTTGTTAAAACAGTTATAAATACCAATAAAATGATTTTTAAAAAAAAATTATTTTATTTTTTTCCACATTCACTTATAGAACTTAAAAACGCCGCAAATTATTACACAATAGTTTAATATTTCTAAATGACTTTATTAGGGTATATTGTACATAGGTATGAATGTGACATGTTTTGTTTATTTATTTGTTAGCTTCATTTATTTGTATTTATTTTATCTACTAATTTTGTTATTGGGTACGTTTATTTATTTTAACTTTCCTTATGTATATATTGTATGAATGTAATCCTGTAGGAATATTATTATTGTCCATTGTGACAAGCAATAATAGATACGAATAAATTAATATACGCGTATATTAAAAAAATAAAAATATAAGGGTATTACTGTTTATATATCTGTTTATAGGTAGATAACTAATATGAAATAAAAGAAATATTTCAAAGGAAAATGGCATTTAACCACTGCTAAGTTCAAATTATTTAAACCTCTGCTCATTTAGCTATATCTTTGCTAGTTCTATGGCAATTTCAAAGATTTTATTTTTCTTTTGTAGGAAATTTAATGAGCGGTGTACTGATTCTAAAACTGTATCCAATTATTAAACCTAGAAATGTATCCCAGCCCGTGATTTCTTTACAGATGAAACATCAGATAATTTATCCTACTACATCCAGGTTCGATTTGTAAACAAGGAGTTCAGTAGTCCAGTGGTATTAACTTGATATGAAATATATACTTCACATTCAAGGTAAAATATTGCGATCGTGTAAAGTTTCGAACTTAAGTTTTCAACACCTTTTAAGGCCCTCAAATTATCAAGTCTCGCAAAAATATAAGTATCAGTGGTAATACCAACTCACAACCTTCTGTTCTCTTTTATTAAAACAAGATTGTATGTTCAAAATAGTTGACATCTGGCTTTTACTTCACGTCATGGTGCTTTATATACTTTCGTCAGTTATTTTCTTATAATTTCTCTATTTATTCTTTTTTAAATATTAATTATTTTCGTTTTTTGATTTTATTAATACCTTAATGTTCTATATGTTACTGATTTGTCCCGTACCAGGTATCACTTCCTCTCCCTGAAAAACTCCACTCCCAATTCATTAGTTTCAATTGAATTGAAATTCTTGCTTCCTTTTAAATTCCTGATAATCCACCGAGGCGTCTCAAAAGAAGATGTTCTCGAGATCTTCTTCTTTAGACCCACTGCTGCCAATGGGTAGCTTCTCTTCATGTGTTTTAATTTTTTTTTTTAATTATTATTTTCTGTTTGGTTCTTGTGCTTTCATTTTCACTCACTTTTTTCTTTTTTATTTCGGTTATTCTTTTATGTTTTTTTTCTGTTATTTACACCTGCACTGTATCTTTTTTTTTTAGCCCTGATGAAGACCCCTAAATCAGGTCAGGATAAAGATTAATAATTAGTTTCTCTTCATATTATTTTTTTTCTTTGTACGTAATTGTGGCTCAAATGACTGAACCAAAACATTTTTTTTTTTTTTCTGTCTGGCGCAACAGGCTTTGGAGGCCCTTGGCCGCGCGGTATGGTTTATATTCCACACCGCGATACTCGATGACATTTTATAGGATAGGGTCATCACTCCCTACGCCTATTTTTGTGGGTGACCATCAATTAGTCCTTCAGGGTGAGATTGTGAGTGAATCCCCATTTATTTGTATGCTTGAATAAAGTCCTCCTGGGACTGGAATTCGAACTTACAACTTCAGCGTGGCAGGCTAGCCTACGGCTCTCAAGACCAAAACATTAAGAGAATAAAATAACTTTTTCATAAGACAAGCTTCTCATTCTCATTATTATAACAATACACATAAAAAAAAAACAACAGAACAGTAGCATAATTCTAGTAGTACTCTAGCCATTTTAAATTATATATTAAATTATTTCAGAATTATACGTCCAATACATATGATATAATTCCCAGGGATCCGAGAACTATATGTTATGTTATCCTTTGTACTTAACGTAAATAATTTACTATGAGATATGTAACCATACAGAAACATATTATACATCGAAGATAGAAATTAAATAGAAGTTTCCTGAAGAAAATTGTTCTAGTAAACATTTTTTTTTCAATATTTAAAAATTAGGTTAGCTACATACAACAGATTTTAAGACAGTATGGAGTTCACTGACCCCTCATTTAACCACAGTTTAAATGCAGATAGATAAATATTGACACTAATTAAACCGCAGTTAGTGCTCCGAAGCAGGCAGTGCCCCGCGGGGGAAGTGAATTGATCTGTTCCCTCAGGCTGTTATTGTACCCAGCAAGTCAATCTTCTCGTAATTGCAGGACTGTTGGTACGTTGAGTCAGGATATGGAATTGGAAACAGGGAAGCTGGTTGCCTTAGGTACCTATCTTGATTTTGGTACTTTACTGTATTAGTTGAACTTATCGCACGATGAAAATATGGTGCGCGAAATAACAGACGACCAGTATTATTAAAGTTTATAATAAAACTGGAAGGAAATAGTCCGGGTAGCGGTCATTGAATGAAACAGCTAAATAGTTTCAACTATTTATTGTTTGCCGACGTTTCGACCCCCATTTCTGGGTCATCATCAGGGCGCATTGTGGGAGAATGGAAACTGAGTTTCCATCCAACTGGAAAGTACGTATAAAATGTTGGGTAAAATGGAAAACGGGATCTGACAACAATGAGTAAAATTTTAATTTAACATGAACAGAAGTAATCAGATTAAAACTATAATAGTAATAACATCATATAGGTATTAGAAAATGTTTTAACAAGATTGATAAAGTAAAAACCTAATAAACCTAAGTAAGAATAATAATGTGTAAAGTAGATGTAGTAGAACTGACTACCTCCAAACAACGTTTTAATAAATATGGTAAATATATTAAGACAGTAAAAATAACCAAGTGAAAATATTATGAGAAAAAATTAAGTAAGAATCATTGACAGATCATACAAGTTGACACAAAAGATTATTTAATGACAGCCACCCAGACTAATTCCTTCCAGTAATTGAGACGATGATTTCCAAAAGGTACTAAAGGACATTTTTTACGAAATTGATTTTTTTACAAATTTGTATTCTCATCATTTAGTTTTATCTAAATATTCTATTTGATGTTATCTAATGAATTCTCAAGTCCTTAAAAAACGCGATTTAGAATTGCGGTAATTTTCTAAAAGTACCAATTACGCATTTATTTTCGTTCCAAATCATTCTAAAAAAATTCATTTCATAACTTTAATATGATGTTATTATTATAGTAAAAAAATAATTCTAAATTTTAAGGCAAAAAGAGCCAAATTAGCTAGTTTAATAATATAGTAATGAGAGATTTTCGCGCTTCCTGTAAAATTTCCTAGAATGGATATAGTACCTTTTGGAAATCAACGTCTCAATTCTCAACGGTCAACTAATTATATCCACAGTTTTGTTTATTTAATTGTTAACCTAGTATTTATTTAATTTATAATTTTTTTCTTATTATATACCTTTATTTATTTCAGTTACATCCATTATTTACTACTTTATTAACTAATTACATCCACAATTTATTTATTTCAGTTGTATCATATGTAATTTGACTTTCCTTTTGTTTATAATGTATGAATGTAACCTTTTAGGAATATTATTATTGTCCATTGTGATGAATTGTAATATATCCAAATTAAATAAAATAATAATAAAAAAAAATCTGGTGCGGGCAACACACGACTTTCACTCACCTCCGTTTTAAAAATCGATTAAAGAATTTCAAATACAGTTAAAGATAAAAATTATTGAAACTATTAATGAATTAATTAAATTTAATTTCTATAGAAACGTGTGTTTTATTAAAAAAATCAATTATATAATTATCTAAAATAATCAGTTAGTTTTATCGGTTTTTCACCACTCTTTATTAACAAGCTTGTGTTTTAGATAATATTTTTTTCAAAAATCATTAGCTTTCCAAAGGTATATTACACATCTATATTACTAATCTTTCGTTCAAAAACAAAAAATTGCATTAAAAAAACATTATTTCAGTTTTTTCCTTTAGTTAGGTATCGGATTCATTCAATTTATATGTTTACCTGTTTTTCATCAGTGGTAACAAGATAATATACAATAGTTATTTTTGTAGGAACAACTAAATTAAAGGTACTTTAGAGGAAGAAAATTTAAACTATTAGCATTTAAGCCCTGTCAGACTATTTCAATCAGAACAAAACATACTTCGTATTAGAGCCTATTACATTTTACATCGATATAGCGCGTTTAATCAAAATCATCGGAACCGTTTTGGAGAAAATCATAAAAATGTGCTAAATGCAAGGGTATGAACTGGTTCTTCTGGTTAGCCGATTTTGATAAAAAACTTTTTGTAACATCTCAGGCGTATAGTTGTCTTAAATATGAAATTTCAGTTTCATAGGACTTTTCGTTTCCGCCCGGGAGTTACCACACACACAGACATTTTTGCGGGACTTGGTTATTTGGACTCAGGGGACCCTAAAACGTGTATTTCCGTTGAAAACTGGAATTCGTAAATTTTCACGATCGCAATACTTTCCATTGCTATATATAGTAAGTGACAGTAAAAATAGAGATAACGAAAAGTCTAGGAAGTTATAACATATTAGATAACTACAAGTTAAGCATATTATGTTTTCCACACATAAAATAAATAAGAGAACCAAAACCTAAGCAAGACCGTCAACCAATCAGAATTGAGAAATGCGGTGACGTCATAGCCTGTCCACCGAAGAACTTAAAGATAGAGTCAAAACAGAAAACACAAGAATCAAACCGAATAAATATAGAGTATTAACAAAACTGAATTTAATAGATGTGTTATTGGAATGAGGATGAACCTATAGAGCGAGAACCGTAGATCAAGAGGAACAAAGTTGGTGAGGGCTAGAGACAGGTATCCAATTAAGTGGGGATCAAGCTGCTAAAACAAGTTTCCACACCACTCCTCCGCTGGCTACTATCTGCTCCAGACCTAAACCTCAACCTCAACCTGAATCCAAACCTAAACCCATTCGTCCGCTCTGCAGTCGACAATGGTCTACAGCAAGGCTAATTATATGAAACGGATACGTGGGTAAATTGAGCGAATTTCCTGTCCTTCGGTTTAGACGATGATTTTAAACAGGTACTAGATAAATTTCTCGATATATTTTCGGAGCAAATACTAGATCTCAATAAAAATAAAGAAGTTCATGTGATCCATAGTCCGATTGCCAACGGTCAGGTTAAAAAAATAATTTTGAAATGTTTGCAAATCTCGAAATTTGATTGTTTTTCCCTTACCGTTGCCAAATCAGAATATGGGTCATATGAATTTTTTTCTTTCTCTTGAGATTTAGTATCTGCTCCTACAATATGGTAAGACTTTTATGAGACCCATATTAAACAAAAATTTCCTTTTGATCTATTTGTTTTACTTTGACTTGCTATATATATAGTAAGGGAAAGTATTGCGATCGTGAACATTTTCGAATTCCAGTTTTCAACGGAAATACACTTTATAGGGGCTCCTGAGTCCAAATAACCAAGTCCCGCAAAAACGTCTGTGTATGTGGTAACTCCTGGACAGAAACGAAAAGTCCTATGAAACTGAAGTTTCATATTTAAGATTACTATTCGACCGAGATGTTACAAAAACTTTTAAATGCTTCTTTATAAAATAATATTTGTTCTAAAAATATTTAGCTTTCAAACAGTATATCATACATGTATACTACTGTTTTTATGTTTAAAAAAAAAAAATCGAGCTTTGGGGCTCTACGAAACCATCTAATTCCTCCCGCATCCAGTTCTTACTTCGCAAAATCCCAAATGCTCCTTATTTTGTTTTGTTAAATCAACTCATTCGTAATGACCTTAGCATCCCATTTGTTGCAGACATAGCCCGTGATAGATACTCCTCTTTTCATTTTAAACTCCCTGCTCATACAAATCCACTTGTCCGTAATTAATCTTCCTCAGATATCCCTAATAGCCCTCCAAGGCGACTGAAAAGAAGGTGGCCTCGGGACCTACTGAGTTAAAATAGTTAGTGAAGTGCTACCATTGGGTAGTTCTTTCTCAAGACATTTTCATGACTTTTTTTTTTCATTCCTCATATTTACTTATTGTGTTCTTTAATACAGTTGTAAATTACTATAAATAAAAAAAAATTGAATTAAAAAAATATTTTTTCAATTTTCTCCTTTCGTTGTTTTTGAAATTAGCACAACTTACATATTTAGCTGTTATTTATCAATGCTAACAAGAGATAATATGGTTACTTTTATAGAATCTACAAAATTAAAGGTACTTTAGAAGACAATTTAAAATATCGGCATTTAAGCCTTGTCAGACCAATTTAATCAGAATGAAACCTACATGATGTTAAAGCCTATGAAATTTTACATTGATATAGCGAGTTTAATTAAAATCGTCGGAACTGTTTTCGAGAAAATCGAAAAAAGAGTGCCCTCGGTATTTATAGAATCACATTTAAAGGTCATTAATTTTCATTATTCTAAAAAAAAGATTAGTTTAGGTGCTTTTATACATCAGTTTCAATCGAGATTTCTTATCTTGAAGTGTTTTTTTGCTGAATAAAATAAAAGAGAAAAAATTTATTATCGTCATTTAATGATTTTCTCAGTTGCATAGACGGTTACCGAAATTGCAGCTTGTAAGTGGGAACTGTCTTGCACCGCCCGTAAGTGGTTTGCTCGATTATGAACTAAATATTTCGACTTGGATGACGCAAAGCGCTCGGGTCGTCCTTTAATTGTTGATGATGACCTAATTCAAGCATAATTGATACGCTTATTTCCTAAAGGTACTACATCTATTCTAGGATTTTACAGAAAGGGAAAAAAACACTCATCGCTATATTATTAAATCAACTTATTTGATTATTTTCGCATTAGAATCTAGAATTTTTTTTTTACTATCTTAGTAACACTATATTAAAGTTATGAAATGAAATGTTTTAGTATAATTTGGAACGAAACTTGGGGAGTAGAGGATGGGGCGCTGTCAAAATATTAAACACTCTCCTTCTTCCCTATAATAGACGCTGGTTCCAAAATTGGTTATAAGTTTACTAATTTTACTTATAATTAAGGTGATTAAAAGAAAAAAAAGGCGAAAATTATTGTTATACGCTTTTAATATAATAAAGATAACATGAATTGAAACTCCTAATTATTAAAAAAAAGAAAGAAAATAAATCTTTTAAAAATTGGCTCTAATAAATTTATAGAAAAAATTAAGCACTACAACATTAATATATAATAAAAAGAATGTCAATACACTACAATTTGTACATCTGGTGGCTCCCTCGCTGCTACGTAAGAAAAGATCGGCGTGCCGATATATTGGAGGCCGGCCCCGGTTGGGTTGGCTTCAATGTAGATGTGGTTGCAGTAACAAAAAATGCACAGTGCACTATAATGAGGTCTTGCTGGGGCAAAGACTGGGCGAGAAGAGAGATAAGCGGCTGAGGCGAGTGTGGAGGGGACGCTAATTCTACCGCCTATATACACTTAAGGTATTAAAGCTTTATACAGCAACAAAACATTGTTCAAAACAATTATCTTATATAAAAATTTTAAAAAATATAAAAATTTATAATATAGGCTTGAACAGGGGGGTTACATGTAGCATGATGGTTAGGGTTTTTTAGTGGGAGTAAAAAATCGTTAGTTGTACCGTCCTTTGGAGGGGACGTTAAAAGGTGGTCTGTGGCCTGTGCGATGTCAGGTGCTCGTTAAAGATCCCTATCCTAATTAAACTTGGATAGGCAAAATTTAGGACTCCCACTGTAGCATCGTCCGATTAGCCACATCAGCATAAAGGGACGTTAAATAAATAAATAAACTAAACGTGTATTTTTCCTCCGTACAATGGTGAATGCTCCTTATTGTGTCTTCAACTATACCTTGCACCACGACCTTAATGTTCCGTTTATTTCAGACCTAATTCAATCCAAATTTTCCAAATTCCATCATCCTAATCCTTTAGCTCTATCCCTATCCAGCTCTAATCATCCATACAATCCACCTAGAAGGTTGAAACGGCAGTGTCTCCGCGACCTTTTGTAAATATATTGGAAATCTAGCACTGGCTAGATTCTCAACTCAACGTGATGTTTGTATGAGTGTGTGTATGTGTATATAGGCATGAGTGATTTTTTGACTTTATTGTATTGATTCATTATTTTATATATATTTTATTGTAATTTTATGCCATATAAATATTATATGAATGTATTATGTATTATATTTTTCACCACTACTATTGATGTCCAAATTGGGGCAGATTTTACTCAATAAAATTGTTTTTGATTGAAAAAAAAGAAGTGTAATTAGTACCTTTAGACAATAAGTGCATTTCTGAATCGCGTTTTTAGAGGACTTGAGTGTTCATCAGATAAAATCGAATTAAAGACTTAGATAAATCTAAATGATGAGAATACAAATATGTGAAAAAATCAATTTCGCAAAAAAATTCCTTTAGTACCTTTTGGAAATCAACGTCTCAATTGCTTAAAAATATCTACAAGTTGTTATTGACATCAACAATATAAATCACTAAGAAACTTGTTTTACAACCCAATAAATAACTTAATTGATAATAAGAATGGAAAACAAATTTCCAATATATACTCATCACAAGAAAATCAAGACTGTCAAACTTATTCTGAAACTTCAAGTTATGCCAAACTAAATTTCAAACTTCCCTCGCACTTCTTCTCTTCCCCCTCCCTTACACACAAAAAAACCAATCAGTGAAGAGGAGCCTAGCACTGCCTTCCTAATCCAGTTCTGCTTCCCAACTCTTAAAAGAGCCATTTAAATCGGCCAAGTTAGTTTGGCCGGATCGCCAGAATTTTTCACTCGAAGCGATCGAGAACTCTAAAGATTGGAGGCTTAAGATATCAGGCCAAGTTCTAGCAAAGGTCTCTTTGTATTGATTGCCTTTCCACGGAATACGTTCCTTCTTTTATCTGATTAAGCTTTGACTGACTTCAATTAGTATATATTTTTTATTTTAAACCTATCGTGGTTATTAAAAAAATCAGAAGCACGCACATCACAAACTTAATTTATTCCAAATAAATTTAATTATCATGATTTTTTTAAAAAAATATTTTTATTCAAATTTACAACTGTATTTTGTAATATAACAAGTAAATATGCTGGTAATGATAAAATACATAAAAAAATCTGGTGCGGGCAACACACGACTTTCACTTACCTCTATTTTTAAAATCAATGAAAGAATATTCAAATACAGTTAAGAGAAAAATACGTGAAACTATTAAGGAATTAATTAAATTGAATTTATATAGAAACAGTTGTTCCATTAAAAAATCTATTATATTATTATCTAAAATAATCAGTGATATTTTCTTTTTATCACCCTCTATTAACTTTTAAAAGCTTGTGTATGAGATATTTTTTCTAAAATCTTTAGCTTTCCAACGGTATATCATACATGTACATTACTGTTCTTATGTTCAAAAACGAAAAATAGCATTAAAAAAATATTTTTTCTGTTTTCTCCTTTAGTTGAGTATCGAATTCATTCAATTTATATATTTAGCTGTTTTTCATCAGTGGTAACAAGATAATATAGTTATTTTTATAGAATCAACAAAGTTAAAGGTACTTTAGAAAAAGGAAATTTAAAATATCAGCATTTAAGCCCTGTCACACCATTTTAATCAGAATGAAACCTACATGCTATTAAAGCTCATTAGATTTTACAGCGAGTTTAATCAGTAAATAGTCGGAACCGTTTTCGAGAAAATGGATAAAAGGGTGCAAAATGCATGGTATGAAGTGGCTCTTCTGGTAAGCTCATTTTGAAAAAAAAGGTTTTGTAACGTCTCGGGGGTATATTTTTCTTAAATATGAAATTCCAGTATCATAGGACTTACTGTTTCCGCCCGGGAGTTACCACACACACAGACACAAACCTTTTTGCGGGATTTGGTTATTTGGACTCAGGGGACCCTAAAACGTGTATATCCGTTGAAAACTGGAATTCGAAAATTTTCACGATCACAATACTTTCCCTTACTATATATAGCAAGAAAAAGTAAAAAAAATGAAGAGAGACTGACCAGTAGTCAATCTAAACAAGAAGGTTTTGAGACCATCTTCTTTTCAGACGCCTCGGAGGGATATCAGGGATCGAAGAGGATCGGGTAGATTGGTACCCGGGCCAAAACAGTAACATAGGGAACATCAAGGTCTTTATGGATGAGTTTGTTGGTGACAAAGTAAGGAGCTTTGAGGATTTTACGAAAGATTTTGGATTGTAAAGATTGGATACGAGAGGAATTAGATGGTTTGGTAAAGCCCCAAAGCTCAATTCCGTACGTCCAGATAGGTCTTATAATAGTCGCGAAGAGGAGCCTTTTGTAGTTCAGTGGAAGGTTAGAGTGTCTGTCCAGTAAATTTTGAAGTAAGCTAAAGCGGCGGGCAGTTTCTTGTCATTTCAGTCTTGTGTGCGGATTCCAAGTTTCATGTAATTAAATTTATTTTCCTTCCTAAAATACTCACATACAAAAACTGCAATCATTATAATAAAAAAAAATTCACAACTCATGACTAAAGCTGCTTGGTGCATAAACAACAAAACCCAATCAACGGGATTCGCGTTTTCAAAGAAACCTACAATGACACAACAGACTTATAAACGATATGCCTATAGCTGAAATGCCTGTTAAAAGGAGGCAGAAAAGAAGCTGGATGAGAGACCTGCTTTGCTAAATTAAAGCATAGGAAGAGGTGCTGCTGGGCAATTTTATTCCCCATGCCTATCATGTCTGCTGCTGAAGTTGAATTTGTTTATAGTCAGATATATCACTTCGGTCAGGTGAGAATAAAAAAATAAAATATATATATATATACATATTTCATCTATATATATAAAAAAAAAAATATATATATATATATATATATATATATATATATATATATATATATATATATATAGAGAGAGAGAGAGAGGAAGAGAGAGAGAGAGGAAGAGAGAGAGAAAAAAAATAGTTTAAAAAAATTTAAGGAACCTAATTATATCCACAATAAACAATAATGTTTAAAATAATAAGATTTAATAAGATGAATGGGGTCACCTGTGGTGTAGTTGCTAGCATAAAAACTACGCCCAAAGTCGCGGGTTCAAATATGGTATTGATGGAATCTCACTGAATAAACAGTTACTGCCCTTCATCTAGAGATATTTTATTAGTTCTTTGTATAAACAATTTATTAAAAAAACAAAAAAAAATGGTGTTTTAAAGAAAGAAATTCATGGAGAAAATAACTTGTTTGGTATTAATTTAGATAATTATAACTAAGCATAATGAGTTAGATCGAAATCGAAAGAATTTGATTTATTTTTATATCCAGTCCTACTTCACTGGCACATCCTTCAAAATAAATCATAATAATTCATCTTCATCCATTTTTAGTCAGTCTGCTAGTGTCCCTCAAGGCAGTATCCCTACAATTCAAAATCCTTCGTAAAATCCTCAATGCTCCTTATTTTGTCACGAATAAACTCACCTTAACGTTCCGCATGTTGCTGATTTGGTCCGATCTAGATACCATTCCTATTATGAAAAACTCCATTCCCACCATAATCCTCTCGGTTCAACAATCTTTTCTTCCTCTTTAATTCCTGATAATCCTTCGAGGTGTCTAAAAAGGAGATGGCCCCGAGACCTTCTAGTTTAGAATATTTTTAGAGTGCTTCCATTGGGAAGCTTCTCTACATGTGTTTCATGCCTTTTTGTATTTCACTCAAATTAACTTCTTGTATTCCATTATACAGTTGTAAATTCCAATAAATAAATATAAAAAAATTATTTTAATAACATAAAATGGTATATGTACGAGAAAATAACTAAATATGAAGACATTCGTAGCAAAGTACAACATTGTATAAGAGGAATCGATGTTCGTTGCCAATCTTAGTTACGAAAGCGGCATCAGAGAAATTTCTTGCAGAATACTCGCGCGATGTTTCTCTGGAGAAACTCTACTGATCTGTTCCAACTGGAATTTCCATGACGATTCGAAAACATAGATATATATTAGAAAATACACGGGACTAATTATTTATATTATTTATAACCATTACAAATTTTAAAAAATCTGGTGGTGCAACAAAAAACTTTTACTTACCTGCGTTGTTGAATGAAATCAATTAAAAAACTATTAAATTAAATCAGAGTGAATTGCATTGCATTTTAATGGAAATATAGGTTTCAGATAAAATTATCTATTATATTAATATCTAAAACTATTACATTGTTTTATCAGCTTTTCATCACTCTCCATTAACGTATACAACTTAGTACATTTTTTTTTCTGAAATCTTCCGCTTTCACGAGCAAAACAACAATTAAAAAAATATACATACATTATATATCCTCTTTTCTGTCACATTTGGTCAATAACAATATTAGGGTATAACCGATTATAAAGCTGTTTAGAGACAATCAAGTAATATGAAAAGCAATAAATAATTCAAATGATAATAGCATAGTACCCCTGCTAATTTCAAAACGATATATCGTTGCTAGTTCTGAACCAATTTCAATGATTTTTTTTTTTTTTTTTTTTTTTTTTTTGTAGAATATTTGGTATTTATTTATCAATAAGGAGAAACGATATTTTTTATTCGTTATTCAGATTCTTCGCATTTTGAAACGTAAGCCATCAAATTTGGAGGGATGTTAATTTTTTTTTTTTTTTTTTTTTGGTCCATTATAAAGGTTCATTATTGAAAATAATAAACCAAAAGCATTAAATATACAACTTGAACGAATTTGACGAACTGAAGAAGAAAGGTGAAAACAAGTAAAAGATTTTTTCTTATTTTTTTTAGCATAATAATAGTAATATAAATGAATAATATGTCTTTGGGAAACTAAATATTTTATAAATTTTAATTTATTTTACAAACAAAGCTGTATGAGGTAATGAAGAGTGATGAAAAGCAGAAAAAACTAAATGATTGTAGTAGAAAATAATATAATGGATTATTTAATCTGAAACACATATCTCTATCGAAACTCCATATCGTTCTTGAACATTTTTTTTTAACTCTAACTTTTTTTCAAATTAATAAAATTGATGTTAACAACAATTTTTTTAATATATAATTGTATAATATTTCTAATTTAAAAATACTTGACATAAAAACGTATTTTACAGGTAAATAAAGGATCAGAAATATAAAAGGTAAAATGGCATTATATGCGATGAAAAGAGAAAAGGATCCCGATAAGAAATTCCTGATAGTGAAAAAGGACGAAGGACACGGGGACTCCATTTCCTCGACCTGCCCCCCTGGCATTGACTCCGTATCCTCTCCATGATTGGATAGTTTCGTCAGATTCCTTCTTCACTGAGGTCATCTTCCATGGAAGAATCCTTCCCAGTATCCTTCGCCTTTCCATTATACAACTCTTCCAAGTAAAATCACTACTCATATCGATACTTCTTCCCCTTCGTATCCTGTGTAAGACATGAACTATAGTATCATAACAAATTGATTAATTTTATTTTTCTAGTTGATTTTATTACTTTAACTCTAGTATAATAATAATAATAATAATAATATAATAATAATAGGCTTACCGAACCCGAAGGTTCGATGCCGATACCACCAAACTTCGCCTGCATAGACTCGTCCAATGTTCACCGGTCAAGCCCAAGCCCCCGAGATCAGCCTTAATGCAATCCTCCCATCGACGCTTCGGCCTACCTTTCGGACGCCTACCAGTCGGTTCAGCGAATACCAACTTTCTCGGAATCCGTTCCTCACTAAGCCCAACAACTTTACGCGCCCATTTGAGTCTCAGCGATGCTATCAACTCAATTATATTCACAGGGTACAAACTCCGCAATTCCGCGTTATGCAACCTTCTAAACTCCCCAGTGGCCTCATCTCTCTTTGGACCAAATATTTTACTTTCATCTTGCGCCATGATTCCCCTGAAGCAGTCCCCACCCGGAGACCCGAACGGGGGACTAGTTTACCTCCGGATAATGAGCGTTTTACCTCAGAGGAATCCATGACTTTTGGTGATATTTTGTGAACTAAAATATGTGAGTAGGGCGTTCGAACCTACGTCACACCCTCCAGCAAGCCTGGGGGGCCGCTCTCATTGTTGGTCAGCGAGTCCATCGGACTTAGCCGGGAGGAGCTTCCGAGGAAATTCCACCGACCATCCCCACATCCGCCACCCGTGGGACGCTCCCCATACGCGGTAATGAGATCCGCGCGAGGTTAACTCTAGTATACTGGTGATATATGTCCCTCTTAGGTTCCTAATTGTTTTTAGCTCTGATAATGACAATTGCATGACGCAGACCTTATAAACAATAAATATAAAATAGTCTGACTATTAATTCCATTTTTCTGTTCTTGTCAAATATTTAATGTTAATTTAGATAGATAGATAGATAACTGTTTTTTTTTTTTTTCTTTCAGCATATTACAACAAAAATATAACATATAAAAAAACATTAATAGAACTATGGTCTTTTACAATTTTCCTGTTCAATTTTACAATTTATACAACAGTAACTATATATATACATATACAACACAATACACAATAACAGTAAAACAATTTCACTCACTGATTCAACTATTTCATTATCAGCCTCAAAACAACAAAACAATAATAATAAATTTTTTTATATATATTAATATATTATAATTTTTAAATATAGTTAAATTCTTTTATAAGTTTATATCTGTAAGGACATGCTATTTTACAATATTTATACACAGCCATCCAGTTCTGTCCATTAAGATGGTTTATTACTTCATCGGTGTTTAAATAATTCTTTCTGAAACACCTTATTCTAATTTCAGATAAAATGGGGCAGGTGGCGAGGAAATGAAACGTATTTTCTACTTCTTTTCTATTACAAAGCGAGCAAATCACATTGTCATTTGACCAAAATCTATTATAGTTGGGGTATACCAATTCACATCTAACTTTAAATATCCGTTTCGCCCCATTAAAACTTAATTTGGTATCAAATAAATATTGTGTCCCAAAATCATAGTCTAAATTTTTATATACAAACATTTTTTTTGATACTATAGCCCTTTGTAAACATTTTGATCTATAAATACCTGTTAGAGATTCCCTAAATTGCTGTAAGATTAGAGCCCAGTTATATTTCTTGTTAAGTTGAATGTCAATAGAAATATTATGTTTTTCAACCAGTTCTATTATATCTTTAATCCAGAAAATATTTTGTTTGATTACTTCATCATTTATGAAATATGGCAGTCTATTGTTTGGTAGATTTTTAACTTTTAGAATGTAGTTATTTTGTATTTTTAATGTTTCTATGAGCATTGGGACTATTTTTGTTTCGATGTGCAGCAGGTATGAAGGTGTGGCTTGTTGTAGGCTAAATATTTTTTTAATTAAATAATATAAAAGTTTTTCGGTTTCTATATATTCCTTACTTCCCCATGCCTGAGCTCCATATCCTATGAATGATTTAAAAACGGCATTAAATACTTCAAGTTTTGATTTATAAGGTATATTATTGTTTGATAGGAAATTTTTCCATATGGAATTGATTGCCATTTTTGCTTTTGATAACTTCTGCTGTAGATGTGTCATCCTGAATTTAAAATTAATGTAATTTATAAAATTAACCTGTTACATAAGATTATAAATATCGATGTTACTGACCTATGGATGGTCAGAGGGTGACTAAGGTAATCAAATTTCAGAGTTAAAATGGTGCAACAGGATATTTCGGACACGAGGTTTTTCCAGGAAAGTGTGAGCTCAGAAATAACTGAAACATTTTTACCTTTTGACCGGAGCTCTGTCGGATCGGAATGTCAGAATGAAATTAAATGATATTCGAAAACAGGGATAAAAGGAACTTTAAACTTTAACAAACATTTTTCCTTTTATTATTCGTGACACATCACAGCGACATTAATAAAAAATCTGAGAAAATCATCTGTAAAAATGTTTTGTTTGTTTGTTTATTTATTTAAGGTCACTTTATGCTACTATGGCTAATCAGACGATGCTACGGTGGGAGTTCTAAATTTTGCCTATCCAGATTTTATTAGGATAGGGATCTTTAGTGAGTACCTGACATCGCACAGGCTCAGGACCACCTTTTACCGTCCGCTCCGAAGAACGGCATAACTAAGGATTTTTTACTCCCATTAAAAAATCCTAGGACCATCTGCGGTTTGAACCCGTGACCTTTGGCATAGGAGGCTGTTATACTAGCCACCCAGCTACAAGTAAAAATGGTTATTACAGAAAAACTTCTCTTTGCGTTAGAATCTACCTTTAAAAATAAATAAATTAAATAATAATTATTATAATGAGGTTAGAAGACAGAAAGTAAGATTTATATAGATGGCAATGTAAATTTTTATAGGCATTAATATCAGGTAGTTTTCATTCTTATTGAAAATGTCTGACAGGGCTTAAATGTGATATTATAAATTTCTAAAGTACCTTAAAATTAACCGTATCATGTTAACGGTATTGCTATAAAAATGGTTTAATACCTAACCTAAACAAATTTGATAAACAACTGTGCAAAAATATTTATTTGTGTAATTTTTTTTCCAAACATAAGAATATAACACATCAATATATGAGACGTTGATTTCCAAAAGGTACTATATCCATTCTAAGCAATTTTACAGGAAGCGCGAAAATCTCTCATTACTATATTATTAAACTAGCTAATTTAGGTCTTTTTGCCTTAAAATTTAGAATTATTTTTTTACTATAATAATAACATCATATTAAAGTTATGAAATGATTTTTTTTAGAATGATTTTGAACGAAAATAAATGCGTAATTAGTACTTTTAGAAAATGACCGCATTTCTAAATCGCGTTTCGACTTGAGAATTCATTAGATAACATCAAATAGAATATTCAAATAAAACTAAATGATGAGATACAAATATGACAAAAAATCAATTTCGTAAAAAATGTCCTTTAGTACCTTTTGAAAATCAACGTCTCATATATGTACCACATAATGTACCATTGGAAAGCTGAAGATTTTAGTAAAAAAATTATCTTATATACAAAGTTGTGAAAGGTAATGTAAATTATAAGTCCCAAACTTTTTTTTCTTTTAATTGCTATTTGCCATCTGCAAAAAATTTGCAATAAGCAATGATGTTAACTTCCGAAAAGTAGATTAAATCAAGGCATCTCTAAGCCACCACCTCAAAAGTCGTCGGGGGTGGGTTGAACGGGTTAGTGTTTGGGCCGATACTTTATAACCTGTGACTCAGTCTGAAACTGTGAGTATGTCAAAGTCCTTGGGAAGTAATTCGTTGGTTACATAAGCGGTGCATCCACGATTTTTTAAATATTTTCGATTGAAGAGATTTAATTATCTGGATGTAAGAGGTTTTGGCAGATCCCCATAGCTCTATCCCGTATGTCCATAAGGGTATGATCAAACTTAAGTGATAATTGAGACGTTGATTTCCAAAAGGTACTAAAGGACATTTTTTACAAAATTGATTTTTTTACATATTTGTATTCTCATAATTTAGTTTTGTCAAAATCTTCTATTTAATTTTATCTAATGTACACCTAAGTCCTTTATAAACGCAATTTAGAAATATAATTATTTTCTAAAGGAACTAATTACACATTTAATTTCGTTCTAAATTATACCAAAACATCTCATTTCATAACTTTAATATGATGTTATTAGTATACTAAAAAAAAACAATTCTGGATTTCTATGCGAAAACAATCAAATAAGGTGATTTAATAATATAATAATTAGTGATTTTCGCGCTTCCTGTAAAATTTCCTAGAATGGATATAGTACCTTTTGGAAATCAACGTCTCAATTGTACATCGCTATATCATTTAATATAAAACATGTGCTTCTAACGCAACTGCAAATAATTCTGTAATTTTCGTTTTATAGTTCTTAATTTAATTTTAACAACTTTAATTTTACAGATTCAAAAAAAAATTAACTGTATTACCTAGTTATCATTGATAAAAACCCTCAAAATATACACGTTAAACGGATTTGATATCCAACTTAAGGAAAAAATGTTGCAAATTAATACACAATGCTTTATTATTTTCAATAACTATATTAGGGTATACCTGTTTACATAGCTGTTGATAGGCAATTAAATAATATAAAAAGCAACAAATAGTTCAAAGGAAAATGGAATATTACAGCTGCTAATTTCAAAACGATATATCTCGGCTAGTTCTGAACCAATATCAATGATTCTTTTTTCATTTTGTAGGAATCTATAGATCAACTTATCGTGATTCCAAAACTTTGCTTTTTACTCTTTTTATAATATTTATTCTTGTTTTTCTGTTTAAAAAACACTAATATTTTTTTCTCTATGTTTAAAAATAACTGAGTTCTTGAATTGAATAATTTTTAATTGGACGCCATTTTAAAAATAACCCGCTCGGAGACTAGCTGAAGTCTAGGTGTTAGGGTCATCGTTGCAGATTCTAGTATTTTTTTTGGCAAATTAAAAAAAAAAATTAGTCCAGTAGTTACGGATAAATCCTGCGAAAGGAATACGGCGGACAAACAGATTTTGTTATTCGGGTTCTACGTTTCTTGAAACGTAACACCTTACATTTTGAGGGGGAGGAAGGGCGTAATTTTACAAAGTTTCATTAATGAAAATAATAAACCAAAAGAGTAAACTTGTTTAAGGTCATTTTGTTTTTCCTAACATAGAATAGAGATGTATAATAAGCCGTTGGAAAGCTAAACATTAATGAAAAAAAATGGTATACACAAAGTTGTATAAGGTAGTGGTAAGCAGAGAAACATATGTGATTGTTACAGAAAATAATTTAATATATTATTGTAACTTTAACACATGTTTCCATCGACACTTAACGTGATTCGCATACCATTTTTTAACTCAAACTTTATTTAAAAGTTCTTAAATTGAATTTAACAACGGAGGTAAGTAAAAATCAAATGTTGCGCGAAACAGATTTTTAACGATTAAAAATGTTGGTGTAATTCTACGTCATAATCTTTCTTGGAAAAAACACGCATATGAAATTCCCTGTTGCACCATCTCAGGACGACTCATTTTAAGACCTGGTTGTTTAAAGAAAGTCAAGCTACCCACTTTTTCATCAGAAACATCAAGAAATCTTGACAAAGACGGACAATGGCAACGACCATTAGAAAGGAGAACCCAACGAAAGAGACCAAGGTTTCACTTCCGATGGGTCTCCTTGCGTAACTTTGGTCCACCTCAGAGGAGATACCGTTAGATGTTTGATGTGGCAGTCAGCCAGGTCTCAGCTATATACATCACTCAAAATACTTTTTTTTTTATTAATATATATAGGATTTTTTTTATTAATATATAGGAATATATAATTAATAGTTTTCTTTAATAATTATTTTGTCCAGGAGCTTGTGCAAATCCATTAAGACACATGGAGTTAACTTTAAATTAAACTTAATAAACATAACCTGACTTTAGTACTAGTAAAATCTTGTAAGTGCTTCTGACGAAAAAACTCGAAACCTTTAAGTCATTAAGAGTGATTAATTCTTTTTTTTTTTCTTTTTGTTTTTAGAAAACGAAATAATTCTCTTAAATTTTGTTGAATCAGAAATATGGACCTGTAGACTATTTTGGTAACATAAACATAACATAATATTTATGAGCTGTCAAATGATTTTTAAGATGGAACATATTTTTCAAATTTTTATACTTGTTTTTAATGGAAATTCATATCTCTGAAAAAATATTTAAAAAAAAAAAATGCCAAATAATGCTTGTTTTAGTTTAGTTTAATTTAAGAAAGCTGTATTTTAACCCAAGAAAATGTTACTATAGTGGTTCTTTTCTCAAACCTTACTTTTTAGTATTCTTTTTTGGTGAGTAAATCGTTATTGAAAGATGTTTTCATACTATTAAAATAACATACAATCTTCTATTTCATCTCATCTCCTATTGATAAAAAAAAATAACTAAAACATTTTTTTTCAATCAATCGATCTTCCATTTTCTATAACATGTATCCTCTATATCTATAACATGTTCACTCCACTCTCCTCTGTCCATTCTATCAATACAAGATCCCAGTCCCTGAACCTGTTCATTCCCTCCTACAGAACTACTTCCTTCAAGAGATCTTTCGTTATTCGTGCTACTTCATTTTGGAATTCCTTACCCATGCCTATTCGTACATCCCAATCCTTATCTTCCTTCAAGCATAAACTATTTATCCATCTCCTTGAATATCAGTCTACCGCGACTTTATAAGTTTTGTCTATTTATTTATTTTATTTTATTTTTATTATTCAATGTTTCAGTTCATTTTATTTCTCTTATCAATTATAAGGTTGCAATATTACCTTGTACATATATATGCGTGTGTTTAAGTGTATGTATGCATCTTTTTTATTTTATTTTTCTTTATTCATAATATGCAGTATAATTTGTTGTATGATGTATATTTTGTAGACTTAATAGCCAGAAGATTAATACTTTAATGTACATTTATATTATTCTTAGGGGACTAGCTGTCCCAGAATAAAAATTATTTTTTCATTTCATTTCATTTCATTTTTTTTTTCAAAATATTTAATTTTAGATAACGAAATAATTCACTTAAATTTTCTTGAATAAGAAATATGAATCTGTGAACTATTTCCGCAACATAAACAGTCCAAATAAAATAAAAATAAACAAATGGAAAGACTATGTATCAAATGGCGGAGGCTGCTCGGGATGTATAGACCGATAACGGGTTGTTGCGCAGAATATATGATGATGTGTCCAAGAGACTGATTGAAAAAAAATGTTTTTACCTAAAATACAAGATGAGATGAAACAGAAGATTGCATGATATCGAATGGTACAAAAGCATCTTTCGATAACAATTTACTCGCCAAAAATCACACTTTATCGCAAACAAATACAGTAACGTACTTAGGATTAATATTTGACAAAAGATTGACATGGGACCCACACGTCAAGACAAAACGTAAAACGCTAAACTTTCGTCTTAGACTATTATATTCAATATTACATAACATTCTAAATTATCCACCAGACAGAAACTCAATGTTTACACTTATTTATTAAAACCAATATGGACTTACGCTTGCCAAATATACGGACCGCTAAAAAGACACACATACGAAAAATAGAAACCTTTAAATCGCAATTTTTACTTTCACTTACTATATATAGTAAGGGGAAGTATTGCGATCGTGAAAATTTTTGAATTCCAGTTTTCAACGGAAATACACGTTTTAGGGTCCCCTGAGTCCAAATAACCAAGTCCCGCAAAAAGGTCTGTGTGTGTGTGTGTGTGTGTGTGTGGGTGTGTGGTAACTCCCGGGCGGAAACGGTAAGTCCTATGAAACTGAAATTTCATATTTAAGACAACTATACGCCCGAGACGTGACAAAACTTTTTTCATTTAAATGAGCCAACCAGAAGAGGCACTTTATACCATGAATTCTGCACCTTTTTTCGATTTTCTCAAAAACGGTTCCGACGATTTTGATTAAACTCGCTATATCGATGTAAAATTTAATGGGCTTTAATATCATGTAGGTTTTATTTAGATAAAAATGGTCTGACAGGGCTTAAATGCCGATATTTTAAATTGTCTTCCCCTAAAGTACCTTTAATTTTGTAGATTCAATAATAATAACTAGATTATCTTGTTAACGCTGATGAAAAACTGGTAAATATATAAATTGAATAAATTCGATATCCAACTAAAGGAGAAAACAGAAAAAATATTTTTTTAATGCAATTTTTCGTTTTTGAACATAAGAGCAGTAATATACATGTATGATATACCGTTGGAAAGCTAAAGATTTTAGAAAAATTATCATCTCATACACAAGCTTTTAGAAGTTGATAGAGAGTGATAAAAAAGCCGATAAAACTAAGTGACTGTTTTAAATAATAATATAAAGGATTTTTTAATAAAACACATATTTTTATAGAAATTCCATTTAACTAATTGTTTAATGGTTTCACTCATTTTGTTCTCTTACTGTATTTGAAAATTCTTCAATCGATTTTAAAAACGGAGGTAAGTGAAAGTCGTGTGTTGCCCGCACCAGATTTTTAAGACTGGCAACGAACTCACCAACCCACCATATGTGTCAAACGATACCCTACATACTGACTTACGTATTCCAAC
Source organism: Piezodorus guildinii (assembly GCA_023052935.1). NCBI lineage: Eukaryota > Metazoa > Arthropoda > Insecta > Hemiptera > Pentatomidae > Piezodorus > Piezodorus guildinii. The sequence goes on along the minus strand of CM041297.1, from coordinate 141,245,438 downwards.
TACAATAAACCACATTCGACTGATTTACAAACGATTTCACGACAAACTAAATGTACATAGAAACCCAACTTGTACAAAACATGGCTTACAACTGACATACCATACATAACTCGGCGTAGGCTGAAAAGGAGTTGGATGAGGGACCTCCTAGCCTGAAACAATAGTTTGTTTTTGAATGTGAGGAGGATGCACCACTGGGTACTATCTCCCTCATGCCAACCCATGTTATGTTTATGAAATATAACTCATTTGCTGATTGTAACATATACAGGTACAAATAAAATATTAAGTTTAAAACAAAAAAAAAGTTACTCGCCAAAAAGGAATATCAAAAATTAAATACATATTAAAAATATTGTTTATTACTTAAAGTAAATAAAGTTAGTCTTTTTAGTAGTCGAAGAATTAAATCGTATTAGTGTACATTACGATCTTAGAAAAGAACTGCTACTGTAACATTTTCCAGGGTTAAAATAGAGCTTTCTCAAAATAAAATAAAACGAGCTTGTTTTTGTATTTTTTTTCCATGTTTCTCCAGAAGTATGAATTTTCATTAAAAGTAAGTATGATAATTCGAAAAAAAATGTTCCATCTAAAAAATCATTTGACAGCCCATAAAACAACAGCTTAAAACACAACATTTTTTATTCAGTTTAACATTCCCTCTCGGGTGACATAATAGCCCCCGTACTTAGCAACAACGCCGGAGAAGAAAGATGAACAAGGGAAAATGAAAAAAAATGAGTGAAAAGGAGGAGAAGAGAGGAGGTTAAATATTTAGAAGGGAAGCGGGAGAAATGGTAAAGTATTGGCCGGGAGTTGGAGGCCCATTTTCCCACAAAGACCTTTTCAGCCCGAACCAAACATCGCTTTTCTCCTCCCGGTTTTCCTTAATGTAGCTCTAGTGGACGCTCTGTTTTCCCACCACTTTTCTTAAGTGCTCTATGCAATGGTCTTCCTATTATGGAATAGTTCTCTTCACAATAACAATTTAGTAATGTAAATATGATGTATATAGACTACCGGTCAAAGGTTTTTCGTTAGTGATTTCGCAACTGAATAATAACAACCATTTCCTGCTTTTAACAGCAACATTAATTTCACCTAAAGCATTATATTTCTCAACATGTTCATATGTACAATGCCTGTCAAAAGTATTAGATTATCTATAGTCTACATGAATACCTAAATAAAATATAGATAACTTATTATTATTTGTATTCATAAACTAATTTGCTAATTAGGTGCAAGAAAGGTACTTCACTTTCGAAAATAACAAGTAGAAATCAGAATAAATATAATTATTACTCTGGGAGCCCGTGGCTGAGTGGCTAGCGCGCTAGTCTCTCATGCTAAAGGTTGTGAGTTCGAATCCCAGTCTCAAAGGGACTTTTTCAAGCAATATAGCAATGGGGCTTCACTCACAGCCTCTCCCCCGGGTATGTGAGACCGGTCAGCCAAATGGTGACCACTCACAAAATTAGGCGTAAGGAGCGATGACCCTACACTACAAAATACATCAAGACACGTGAGTACACAGCCTGTCGCGCCACTCGAAAAAAAATATTACTGAAACTTTTTACGTGATAAAAAAAAAAAAAAAAAAAATCTGTGAGCGAAACAGAAATTTCACTTACCCCCGTTTTTTAAATTAATTTAAGAATTTGTTTTATTATCTACAACAATCAGTTAGTTTTATTCGCCCTTCATTAATTTTTACAATTCCGTGAATTAGATAATAGGTTTTTTTTTCTTTAACTTTCCAACGGTATATTAAACATCTATATTGCTATTATTATATTCAAAAATACAAAAATTGCGTAAACAAATATTTTTGCACTTTTCTTGTTAATTTAGATATCGTATTCGTTCAAATTATATATTTAACCGTTTTTTCACAGTACTAAAAAGATGATATAGTTATTTTAATAGATTCCACAAAATTAAAGGATTGTGTTGAATCTCGGAGACGTGGGCTTGAACGATATTTCGGGTTCCGAAAAGAGAAATTTATGTTAAACGTGTTGCCACCTGGCGGTCTGTTGAAGTAATAGAGCACCCCCAGTGGCTAAATCGGGAAACTGGGAATGTTTCAGGTTCTGGCTGGATGTGCCACATCAATTTTCTGGTTCCTGAGTTCATTCATTACCTACCTAATAGAAGTAGAAGGTTCAAGATTCCACAGCTAGGGACAGTAAATTCACCATCTCAGATTTCCACTATGTAGCCACTTAAATCAATATAATTCATATAATTTTCAATAGTTTCAACATAACTAACCTACTAATCCAATAGATTAATACCTGGTTACCAAGTAAATGTAGTATTTTTTGTAATAACTAGTCTTATTACCAGTACTCAAGTGTTTTAATTTCAATATTTCATACAGTCCACTTTTCAAAAAGGAGTGATCAGCTAGACATTCAGTTGGAGGTGATTACCCTAAACAATGATCATTGGATGAATCTTTGCAGGCGATCCTCACGACCCTGATTTGTAATAACAAGCCAACGAAGTCACGAAACGACACCATAATATTTTTATAGTTTATTCTATAAGGCTAAAAGAGTAGCGTCCATTACCTTTAATATATTCAATATTTTATACTTTAGTATGTATTAAGATCCATTAATAAGTTATAAAAGCCATATCGGACATGGAATATGATAGCGAAACGCATCATAATGTTTTTTAAGGTTTGTATTTGGTAAACGGTCTACCGTGACACCTCTACGGCCCCTCCCCTCCATACGAAGACAACCAAAACCAAACGATAAAATCCCAGCATCCATCCTATATTCACAGTCTCCTTCAATTTAAATCCTCTGTCCACGTGCTTGGAAAAAGAAGCGCCACTCCGACCTTTATATACCATCCTACAGAAATCGATCCTTTCTTATCCGTTCTACTGCATTCTGGAATTCCATTCCTTCTAATATAAGTAGTGATTCTTCCTTATCTACATTTAAATATCTCCTTTTCCAGCACCTATTATCCCTCACAGCCGCATGTTGATTTTAAATTTTGTTATTTGATCATAAGAACTGTTTTTTTTTTTGTACTGTTGTACTTATTATTATTATTTTGTGATTAGTATATATATCTTTATTTGTAAAATTAATGTTATTCTTAAGGGACTATGTCCCAGGATAAAGTAATTTTCTATTCTATTCTATGATCAACAAAAGGATTTTTTTTTCATGGTTATATACTAAATTTAGAAATAAATCAATTCACTGTTTTTTAAAATTATGTTTAACGTGTTTTTTTATATATTTTTATTTATAAGTAATACCAACATCAAAAGTTACTAAAATATTATCGTAACATAGTATACCAAACGCATTATGGGACTTGTTAAACCTTTTTAATATTTAATTCTTTAACTGAGGAATAAATGTAAGAACAATTTTTAAACAACCTGAAATCTTCATTATTTAAATTGAGACATTCTGAGAATTACTAGTGTTTTAATCAATTATTATGTAATATTGTTATATCACACAACACGAAGTATAATTATATATAAACTGTAACAACTGTCGCCACACGCAGAGCACACTGGCCAGACACGAAACATGGACTAACCAGAGTGTACAAAGCGTGCAGGCAGCTGATGTACTGTCATCAGTTTAATATTATGATTAATACCAATTTAGGTTATTATTGTTGCACATTAAAATAATATGACATTATATTACAGTTCGAAAATGAAGTATGTTATATCAGTAATCCAGAGTGGAATGAATGGAAAAGTTATTACTGAGCAATCCAACTAGATATTTTCCACTTAACCAGTGGATCCCCTTAAACTAGTGCCTTTATTCTAAACTAGTGTAAATTTAATGAGATGTTTTCCTTTCTGTCAAAAAATCACTAACTGACCGAATTTGGGTTTATCGCTTTGGGAGATTTAGTTTACCTGAAGGAAAAGTGCAATAAGCAAGAAAATATGTTTATTTTATAACGTCTGTTCATTATTATGTTCATTAGAAATAAAAAACATAAATAAAAAGTGAATATGTTTGTTATTTTAACGTAAAGCACATCTAACAGAAAATTTAAACTTTACATGAAACTTGATTGATATGTATGTATTCGAAAACTACAGAAATAACAACGGTTCCTATTTTATTCGATTTATTATTACACTAGCTGTACCTCGCGGATTTGAAACGCGATTATTTTCTTTTTTTTTTAATTGCTGAGAATTAAGAAAGTTTTTTATAATAACTGTGTTAGGTGAGGTTATAGAATATAAAATATACCTGAGATAGCAGCGAGTTAATCTTTTAACTATAATCTATGTACGACAAATAAATAATTATTTTGATTGTCAAATATTAATTTTATTCAGTTTAATCTACATTAAAATACCAGTAGCAAGTAGCCCCCGTAATTATCTAATACTGACATTTTCGCTTTAAAATTATCATTCTATACCACCGTAACTTATATGTCACATAAATGCGTATTTTTTTCACTCTGGGGTGAACCCTTCCAACTGAATAAGCTCACATTTTTTTTAGGATTCAAAACTATGTTCTATTATCTTTTCAAAACTTGAACGTATGAATTTGATAGGAACCTACACACGAAACACGGCTATGAAACGAAATATACCTAAATATATTTGTTATTAAGTATTTAAGTATCTATGCTATTACTGATCAGATTAAGCCGATTTTGCTTCTAGATAGTTAGAAATTTGATTGTCATTTAAATGAGTAACCCAGCCTTATTGCACATCTAGACGATAAGACGAAACTTCAGGAAAAATTTCAACTTCACTACCATATTCATTTTTGAAAAACTGCGATGACCAGAAAACCGAGTGAAATGGCACTTTCCTTCATAAACATAGATTATTATTATTACATTTTAAAATTTAAACTAAGTTCAATAGGTATCCCATTCAGTTTATAGTTAAACATGAATGAAATAAGTATTAAATTTGAAATAATTAATAACAATGTTACTTTTCAGATTTATAACAACATATTTATGCTAACAAATTAGTTAAGATTCGGTACGTAATATTGTTTCTTTGACCTTGCGAACTAAATGTAAGATATAACTTGCACGATGCTGTACTTTTAACTATTAGAACTTCCCTCTTTACCAAAAACATATGTTCATAAATTTACGGCTTATAACAACTTTATATTAACTTGTATGATTTCTTTTATAGCATATTAACTTTCCTAAAAACCGCGGGCTTTCCTACGGTATATCATATGTCTATGTTACTACTTATATTTCAGAAATATTTTTTTGATGACCTGGTTACAGAAAACTTATTTTTAACGTTTAATGAAAAGATAAATTGCAATGTATCTTATTTATAATTTTATATAGAGATTAGTGAATAGAGTATTAGTACACTGTTCCTGGGTTCGAAACCCGGCTGTGGGTAATATTATTTATTACTTTCTTTTCTTTTTTTAATTTTTTTTTTTTTTTTTTTTTTTTTTTGGAAGTTTTTCTTAATATAAACACTTAAAAGAGCACACATTGACTTCCATTTGTCACTTAATCACTTTATTTCATAAGCTTTTCATATTTGTCAACGTTTCGGGGCTGTTTCCCCATTCATGAACACCAATAAGGACAAATAGCAGTGTGATATGAAATAAAATGATGGGTGATATATGAAATAACAATTTTATAATGAAAAAATAAGTCTTGAAAATGGGGAAACAGCCCCAAATAAGAAAACCTTGTGAAATAAAGTGATTAAGTGACAAATGGAAGTCAATGTGTACTCTTTTAAGTGTTTATTATTTATTACATTAATTTAGCCGGAGAAGGAGTATGAGGGGTGACTAGTACATGCAGACCTTCCAAGGGTAGACCCAGCCTCTATAAAGTGGGTACCCAAAAATGAGGAAAAACAAGGCGGCTGAGTGTGATCTCGACCTAATAACCTCATTGCCCCTCCGTTTGCCTAGAAACAGTATGAATCTCTATGTACTGAGACTTCATGAGTTGCAGAGGTACAGGTTTTTTTATATTATTATTTTTTTTTATTTATTATAATTGCAATTTGTTTGAGTGAATAAATCTATTACTAAGTTCTTTTTAAATAAAATGATTCATTTTCACTTAACACTTCTTTATTTATTTTTTCCTACTCCCTACGTTTCCGCCTTTGCCATTTTCAAGGGTTCTATCAACATCATTTATTTTTAAATTAAAATATAATCAACGTTATTTTTTACATTGTTATAAAACATTTTACATGCCATTAATCATTCTTTTATATTGCACATAAAGGAAATACATTTTGTCACATTTAAAAAAAAAAAACCTCTATAACAGGCTGTACTAGCCTTGTCAGCTTGTTATAATCTACTGGATTAAAGCAACCTTAAAAATACCATAAATTGTATTCATGGCATTTTAACCTAAAAAAGATAGAAGCAAACAGTCTTAATAGCCTTAAATAAAATTTAAAAATGTTGCATTTTTTCGCATAGATTTTCGACCTTATTTCCATTATACAACATTATGATAAATGAAAATAAGAAAATAGATGAAAAAAGAAGATACAAAAGAAGTACGAAGCGAAGAGCTAAAGATAGTGAGAGAGTTAACCTTATCAGCCCTACCTGCAGGACCAACCTTAAGTTCCTATTACCTCCAACTATAACGTCCCCACCGCTTCCCCTTAAACTAAGCCAATTTCTTCCGGATCCTATTTAAAGATATCCTTAAGGAGGGAGGAGTCTAGATTAAATTTAACCTAACTAGTCTGCGGGCAATTTCGTTCCTATTTAGGAACCGTAGCTTTCACAGCAGTGTTGGGCTCCTGGTTAGAACGAAGAAAAACATGAAGTAGTTCTAAACATAAAAATAAACGATGAATCTAAAAAACTAAGTTTATTTTAAAAATTATAATTTAAATGTGTGCTAAAACTCCGTAAATTCCTCCCTTCTACATACTACCTCATCATCCAGTCCTACCTTATTCGCAGATCCTTAAAAAATATATCATAATAATTCCTATTCATCCCTATTTACTCAGTCTGCTGGCGTTCCTCAAGGCAGTATCCAAGGACCCCTTCTTTACACAGTCTATACAGCTGATATTCCAACCCATCCTAACATCTTCCTTTAACAATTGCCTCTCAAACTCTTCAATCCCACATCACAGACCTTGAAGTATGGTGTCAGAATTGGTAAATCAAAATCAATTCCAACAAATCCCACTAAATTACTTTTATCCTTCGTCGTAAACCTACGACATACTGCCATACAGTGTCCTTTAATAATATTCCGCTAGTCCCGGTTGAACAGATTTGCTATATAGGACTCCTACTTGACAAACGACTAACTTGGAATCCGCACACAAGACTGAAACGACAAGAAACTGCCCCACGCTTTCGCTTCAACTTCAACACTTACTGGACAAACGTTCTAACCTACCAATTAATTACAAAAGACTTATTTATATTACCATCATAAGGCCTATCTGGACGTACGGAGTTGAGCTTTGGGGCTCTACTAAACCATCAAATTCTTCCCGTATTCAATCGCTACAATCCAAAATCCTTCGAAAAATCCTCAATGCTCCTTACTTTGTCACTAACAAACTCATCCATAAAGATCTTAATGTACCATATGTTACTGATTTGGCCCGTACGAGGTATTATTCCTTTCATGACAAACTCCACTCCCACATTAACCCACTAGTTTCAATCACTTCCTCTTTCATTCCTGACAATCCTCCGAGGCGTCTGAAAAGAAGATGGCCTCGAGACCTTCTAGTGTAGATTACCTAGTGGAGTGTTGCCAATGGGCATATTCTCTTCATGTATTTTAATGTATATTATCTGTATTATGAGCCAATTTACTAATACAGTTGTAAATTTCAATAAATTAATAAATAAAAAAAAAATGTGTGCTAAAGGCGTGTAGCCAGTTGTGTAAAGATGCTCTCACGAGCAGTATCTATCACCTTTTTAGGTAACTACATGTTACAAGCCTCTTTTTAAGGCCGTGCTAAACTGCGAGAGAACAGCTAGTTGAAAATTCGTGAGATTTAGTAATAGTGAATTATTTAAAAAATAATACTAAATGATTTAGGATTTTTTTAAAAAGTAAAATTTGATGTTATTAAACGATATTTCTTTTTCACATACCTCCGTTATTATAATAAATTAAAGAATTTTTAACACGTCCAAGCCGGCGCGCACCACCGGTGGCCCGCACTAGTCTGTCCCATGGGGCGGCGGGTACAACCAGTGTCTCGCACTAGTCTGTCTTATCGGACGGCCGTATTTCCATATCCGGGCCAGAGGTATTTCCATATCTCTGTTATCTATTGTTTATAATGGGAAAATAATAAAAATAAATAAAACATTTTAACTGCCTTTCGATTTACTGGCAAAAATTTTGAGCTTAGGATGAAAAAACCGCAAGAATTACACAAATTCCAAAATAAGCAATAACCAGACTGTTAGCAAACGTACACAGGTCTGAACAGGCAATAATCAATTAATCGTGGCATAAATTCGCCTCACAGAGCTAAATTGAAAATCGGCGCCGGCGAGAACGTTATGAATACATTACGAGATGAAAATAAATTGTTAAAAATTTAATTAAATAGAGGTTCAACAGATTCATTTCTTTTATTAGATAATTGATTATATTATTATCTACGACAACCAGTTTGTTTTATCGGTATTTCTTCACTCTCCGTTTACTTTTAATTTTTTTCAATACGATAATATTTTTTCTAATATTACTGTTTTTATGTTCAAAAACGCAAAAATCGCCTGAAAACATGTTTGCCCATTTTCTCGTTTAGTTGGATATCGAATCACACACATAGACCTTTTTCGCGTTGGACTCAGAGGACCCTAAAAAACCCTAAAGTCAATTTCCATTGAAAACTCGAATCCTAAAGTTTTCACGATCGCAATACTTTCGTTTACCATCTATATATCATATATAAGTAAGTGAAAGTAAAAATATCTCTTCCTCCTCTCCCGCTACTTTCGTCAACTCTCACAAAAATTTCGCTCACACGAATTTTCAGCTACCTCTTCTCTCACTGTGTGCGTGGACTAAAATTATAAAGCGGCAAAATTTGGAGAACCTAGTTACCATAAAAGGCGATAGATATTGCTCAAGATAGCTACAATTTTTACAGGTTTTAGACGCTAGTCGGTGTAGTTTCTCATCCTAATTAAATCTGATGCATCGTCTGATTAGCCACAGTAGTATTAATTTACGTTAAATGAATAACCAAACAAACAGGGGAGTGGGAGGAGATTAGTTGGAATCTTATTGTTATTAAATAGATGCCAGATCTTGATTCGGAGATTCCAAAGGCGGAATAAAAATATTTTTCATAGAGACATGAAAGTTTTAAAGTTTAAACTTTTTTGTTTCTTATTTTCCCCCTGTTGATGCTACTGGGGCTAATTTGACGAGTGGTAGTCCTAAATGTTGTCTATCCAGATTTACTAAGAATAGGAATCTTTAGCATTCCTCCGAAGGACGTTATAATCAAGGATTTTTTATCTGCCGGTTTGAACTCGCGACTTTTAATCTTTTTTTACCTTTGATTCTTCTTTCATTTTTATTCGTTTTCTCGATATTTACTTTAAATTAGGAGTGAATGTTGTTGTTTTTTTTAGCATTCATACTCATTGCTTGATTGTGGCATATTTTATTATTATTTCATAATAAATAAATAATTATTATCATAGAATTAAAGATAAAAATAATAATGAAGTACCTGACATACTGATCAGTTTTAAATGAAGAAACATGAATCACCAACATACCTGCAATAGAGAGAAACAATTAATACCATTATGACTTAAAATTTTTACTATATCACATAATTTAAAAAAAATCTGGTGCGGGCAACACACGACTTTCACTTACCTCCATTTTTAAAATCAATGAAAGAATTTTCAAATACAGTTAGAGATAAAAATGAGTGAAATCATTAAACAATTAATTAAATGGAATTTCTATAAAAACATAAGTTTTATTAAAAAATTGATTACCTTATTATCTAAAATAATCACTTGTATCAATTGATTGTGTATGAGATAATATTTTTTCTAAAATCTCAAGCTTTCCAACGGTATATCATACATGTATATTACTGTTCTTATGTTCAAAAACAAAAAATTGCATACAAAATATATGTTTTCAATATTTTTTCAATATTTTAAAAATATTTTTTCTGTTTTCTCCTTTAGTTGGGTATCGAATTTATTCAATTTATATATTTACCAGTTTTTCATCAGCGTTAACAAGATAATCTAGAAATTATTATTGAATCTACAAAATTAAAGGTACTTTAGGGGAAGAAAATTTAAAATATCGGCATTTAAGCCCTGTCAGACCATTTTTATCTTAATAAAACCTACATGATATTAAAGCCCATTAAATTTTACATCGACATAGCGAGTTTAATCAAAATCGTCGGAACCATTTTTGAGAAAATCGAAAAAAGGTGAAAAATGCATGATATAAAGTGCCTCTTCTGGTAGGCTCATTTTGATGAAAAAAGTTTTGTCACGTCTCGGGCGTCTTGTTGTCTTAAATATGAAATTTCAGTTTCATAGGACTTACCGTTTCCGCCCGAGAGTTACCACACACACACACACACACACACACACACACACACACACACACACACACACACACACATACACACACACACACAAAGACACACACACAGACCTTTTTGCGGGACTTGGTTATTTGGACTCAGGGGACCCTAAAACGTGTATTTCCGTTGAAAACTGGAATTCGAAAATTTTCACGATCGCAATACTTCCCCTTACTATATATAGTAAGTGAAAGTAAAAGTATGACATTGAATATTAATAGTTGATCTTTATGATAATTTAATAAATAAGTCCGGGATGCATTAAAAAAAAAAACGAGTTAACAGTCACAATTTCTCATTTCCAACTATCGTAGGTCGACTTAACATTGTTGATCATCATGGCAATTCAAGGTATACTTTATTAAATACTTTCCAATATATATGTATATATATATATATATATATATATATATATATATATATATATATATATATATATATATATATATATATATATTAGTGTGTGTGTGTTGAGGTATGGTTATTAATAATGGTAAGGAAGGGTCACAGAAATCCTCGACAATGCGTGTTCAGTATAAATAAAAAGAGCAAAACGGAGGTTGGACTCTGACAGGTAGGGGCGAACTCGTACCTACCAATTAGCAGAGTGGACTGGTAAGGAAGGAAATGCCGCGTGAGCTAGAAGCTCAACTGGAGCGGATAGGATTCCTCATAGCCGCACATGGGTAAAAGCCATGCACCTTATCCTATGAAGGGGATATAGTAAGGAAACAGGAGAGAAGGGTGAGAAATAAAGATAGACCACATTCCAGATTACAAAGGCAGAGATAGGATGGTGATCTGAAGATCTGAGTTAATTCTCGGGGATATTAATCCACAATGTTAATAATTGATGGTGAGAGCTTCTCTACCAGACTAGTATCTTAGCCCGAGGTCAAATTACCTCGAAAGATTTATTTATTCTCATAAATCAATAACATGAACAATATAATTAAATAATACATCTTATATTCGGCCGTGACATAGGTAGGCGCCGCTAGCGCTACCTGTGAGCGTAAAGCATGTATTTTTAGATAATAAAAGGAAAGTATAGAAATCGACTGAAAATTGCGTATTCACTCTAACCCCTTTCTCGTATACTTTAGCGTCAAAAGAGTATTGACTGTGACGAAACATATATAAAATATTCTCTTTAACGCTTCTAAAATATTCAAAAACCTCCTCCTATATTCTCTCTCTTCCATATCTCCGAGAAAAAACAGGAAAATAACGTTATCTAGAAACATATACATATGCAAGAGAGCATTTTTTCAATGTTTATAGAGGAGTTTAAAGTTAGTACGAATGATAAATGATCCAGTTGTATGTGAGAGAATATAAAAATTGTTTAAGATCTTATATTCAAGATAGATGAAAAAAACAAACACTGAATATGTCAGAGAAAAGAAATCGAACGAATAAATGAATATGTAGGCAATAGATAAGGCAATCCCACGGCGTTTTATTATTTTTTTTTTTTTTTGTCATAGAAAAGGGTTCAAGACTTTCAATGAACATACAGATTGCATCAGATATTTATTTTTTACAAATTCAAATGTTTTTTCCAAGAGGCCCATCGATATGTCCAAGTGTTTTTTTTTTTTGTTTTTTTGGCAGAATCTCGCTCTATTTGTACTTTTAAAAATTGTCATTGATGCGCTATGAACTCAGTGAAGTTGAGCAGCAAATCCAAATCGGAATTTCTCTCTTCATATACTAGGCAGACTCTCAAACCTTCCACTGAACAATAAAGGTCATCTACATGACCATCATAAGGCCTATCTGGACTTAAGGATTTGAGCTTTGGACTTTACTATACCATCGAATTCTTCTGTTATCCAACACTTAGAATTCAAAATCCTTCGTAAAATAATCAATGTACATACTTTATCACAAATAAATAAATCCATAAAGACCTTAACACGTTTGCGCCGGCGCACAGTGGGCAATATGACAGATTTAGGTGGACTATATTAAACTCTAGGGTCCCAGATTACGAAAAAAATATTTTTTTAAATTCTAAAAAACTAATTAATTTTATGACACGATTGGCGAGCGCATAGTGGTCAAACATCAAATTTATCAAAAAATTTGAATCAAGAAATTTATAACTTTACAATTTACATAAGGGGTACTCACTACGTTTGCTATAGCATGCTATTTGTGCTATTGTGCTAAACCCATCAATTTTATGCAGGAAATAACTGTAGAAACTCGATGGGTTTAGCAAAATAACACAAATAGCATGCTATAGCAAACGTAGTGAGTACCTCTACAGTACAAGAAGTAAATGTGCTATTCACAGACAATTTACAGGCTTGAAAAGTCATGAGAAGAATCTACCCAGCGTCTACTTCAATGTTTATTTGTTCAGCAGGTCTCGAAGCTGCCGTCTTTTCAGATGCCTCGAAGGATTATCGAGAACAGAATTCGATGAGAGGATACGGACAAGCGGGTTTGAATGGTCGGGTAATTTGGAATGAAAGGAGGTGTATCTTTTTTGGGCAATTTCTGCAACTAGTGGGCTATTAGGTCGCTATGGATGAGTTTGTTGGTAACAAAGTAAGGAGCGTCGAGGATTTTCGAAGTATTTTGGATTGCAAGGATTGGATGCGGGAGGAATTCGATGGTTTAGTGGACCCCCATAGCTCAATGCCATAAGTCCAAATAGGTCTAATAATCGTTGTGTAAATGAGTCTTTCAAAGTAAAGAGGGAGTTTTGATCGTTTGTCAAGCAAGTGTTTTAATAGTCGATATCTACGAGCAGTTTCTTGTCGTTTAAGTCTTGTATGAGGATTCCATGTAAGGCGTTTGTCAAGGTGAAGTCCAAGGTATCGTATTTTTTCTACAGTGATGAGTGGGGTATGGATTAAAGGAAACATCGGGACAGGAAGATTAGGTTTACGTCGTAGAGTGAAGGTGATTTGGTGGGATTTATTTTGATTCTACAATTGTGACACCAGAATGTAGAATTTGGGAAGCAACAAAAGGATCATTATTCACGGATAGCACACAGGTGTCATCAGCTTAAGTGGAGAGGACTGTGCCTGGATGGATAGGGATATCAGCTGTATACACCATGAAGAGAATTGGGCCTAGGATACTACACGTACCTTGAGGTATACCGGCTGACTGATTGAATACTGAGGAGTAGGAGAGGTTATGATTAACTTTAAAAGTTCTATCTGTCAGGTAGGAGCGGATTATTAGTAAATATGTCAGGGAGAGAATTTGCGGAGTTTGTACAGCAGTCCTGGATGCCAAACTCGATCAAAAGCCAGTTCCACGTCAAGAAAGGCTCCAGTGAAAAATATGAAATTTTAGATTTCGTTTTTGCGCTAGAATTACCACACACGCACAGACCTCTTTGCGGGACTTGGTTATTTGGACTCAAGAGATCCTAAAACGTGTATTTCTGGTGAAAACTCGAATACGAAACGTTTTTTACGATCGCAATACTTTCCCTTAGTATATATTTCATATATAGGTAAGTGAAAGTAAAATAAACCAATAAGTTAAATAAGTAAGCTGTGTAAAAGCAACCCAATCAAGTTGGACAATATAGCTTGTTCAATAAAGTGCAATATTTTTCTCTACCTCAAGGAGTGTTGCTAATGGGCGGTTTCTCTACATTTTTTTCATATAGCAGTTGTAAATTTTATCAATTGAAAATAAGACATTCAAATAAGTAATCAAGAGAAATCTCAGAGAAAAATAATAAATTTTCTTCAAGTTTGTTCGTGAATCCACACCATCAAGATTTATCTATACACAAGATTACTTTGAAAATTAAAAACACCAGAGTAATGCTTAATCTATAAAGATGGAGTTTTTGCTGACCGTTGAGAAATTAGATGAGGAAGATGGTTGGGGGTGCGGTCATAAAAAAGAAACACACATTTAAACAAGTGCTATTTTAATTATGTGCCAAAGTTTCGGCCTACATTGTGCGCCTTCATCAGCGATAAAAGAAACAAGATAACAACCAATGCAATTATAGACTGGATAATGCTATAATTATAACGTTAGTATATAATATGTCAGTAATATAATATGGGAACATAATAAAATTAAACAACAATAAAATTAAATGTAAAATGATAAGATGACAGTTATAAAGTATGGAAATAAACAAAATTAAGATGATAGTTATAAAGTAGAATAAAATAGAATAGAATAGAATGAGTTTATTTGTCTTTGGGGGTTCCCCATACAAATAGAGCCTGGTCAGGCTATATATTACAAACAGCAACTAATAAAAATTATAAGTAATAAACATGGAACGCAACAAATCACAATAGGATAATAGATAAGCATTAAACAGCATAGAAGAATAAACAAAATAAACATAAAGTAACAAATTATACAGGTTTATATAATTTTTTTTTTTATCTTATATAGAAGTATTAAAGTATTTTGGATTTTAAATAGTCTTTGAAATACAAATTTTTAATACATATAGTTATATATATATATACATTAATACATTTTAAATTAACATCGGAGTGAATGAATATTAAATATTAGTTAAAAGAGTTGTGTGAAACCAGATTATGGATTATAATAGTTCTTTGCTATAGTGCAGACATTATATATTACATAGGAATTATTATGAAACATTAACTAGGTACAGTATTATTAATTTTATAAATAGTTGGTTATTTTCTAATGTAGCTCGTAATTGTTAATAAATATTACTCATTAATTACAAATGATCTTAGTTTTAAGGTACTAACTAAATAATAATAGAGTAGTTTGATTAGTTATAAAGTGTGGATGACAGTTATAAAAATAATTAATGACAAATAAAAAAAATAAAAATGACAAAGAAACAATATGTGAACATATTTTCCTTCGTCACTTTTTCATTTGCTTAGTCTCTCGTTATATATTCTTATTACAATATTATCATCTTAATTTTGTTTACTTCCATACTGCACAACTATCATCTTATTAATTATTTTTATAACTGTCACCCATACTTTATAACTATCATCTTGATTTTGTTTATTTCCACATTGTATTATCATTTATCTAGTTAATCTATAAAGAATCAAATAAAAAATTATTATGGTATAATTTAATTTTATGTTTTATATATCCAGGTCGTAACGACGTTAGGCAATAAGCCCTTGCTAAGGGATACCAACATATATTTAATGGGACATGGAGTTCCAGCTTGAACCTATAACCGCCATATGCTCCGGCTTTGGAAGCAGATATTGGGAGACGATATGAAATATCGAGGGTTGGGATATGGCTGAGAGAATCCTATCTCGGCAAACCGTTAATACATTCTCTTACATAGCTAGTTATTATTTGGTTGTTTCACATGAAATGTCCGTTTTTATAGTTTCTGAAATACATAAAGGGTTTTGCAGAGACCTGTTAGTTTTTTCTTCCGAATGTTTACATATTTAAAGTAAACAGTTACTTTATATAACCTCTACCTTTGTATTATAAACATTAGCTTCCCAATCAATCATCCACTTTTTAGTATACCTCCAAATATGAACATGGAAACATACGATTTTGTCATCACTATCATAGCAAACTTGATCAATTTGTCTCGTCGGACGCTAAAACGTATATTTCGGCTGAAAACTCAAATTCAAAAATTTTCACGATCGCAATACTTCCCTTACAATATACTTCATACACGGGTAAGTGAAAGTAAAAATTGAGGCGTTGATTTCCCAAAGGTACTATATCCATTCTGGGGTATTTTACAGGAAGCGCGAAAATCTCTCATTACTCTATTATTAAACCATCTAATTTGCTTCTTTCGCATTAAAATCTAGAATTATTTCTTTATTGTATTATTAAAACCATATTAAAGTTATGAAATGAAATGTTCTGGTATGATTTGGAATGAAACTAAATGTTAATAAGTATCTTAAGAAATTAATAGCATTCCTAAATGACGCTAATTAAGGGCATGAGTGTTCATTAAATACAATCATTTAGATTTAATAATATAATAATAATAAAAGCCTTTATTTATATGTAAATACAAAGTTATTAATAATCTCCATTATGTATAAAAAAACAAAACAAAAAAATGAATATTTACATATATACCTTCCCAAAGAATGGGAGATTAGAGTCTTTTGGGCGGAGACTAGCCGAACCTAAAACTTGAGTTGCTGGCACTTAGTTTTCCATAACACTCTGTCTTGTGCGTGTCTCATCCACAAAGAACCTTCCTTTTTTTCAATTCGTCGACCCAGCGCTTGCGTTGTCGGCCTCTGCGTCTTTTTTTATTGATAGGGATCCATTCGCAGCTCGCTTTGCCCAACTGTCTTCTGTTTTCCGCATGAGATGTCCTGCCCATGCCCACTTCATGTTTTCTAGCATAAGCTATAGCGTCTGCGACATTTGTTAGTTTTCTTATTTTATTTGCGTTAATTTTGTCCCGCAGAAGATTCCTAACATAATCCGCTCCATTCTTCGTTGACATACGTTTATTTTCTGTTATAGATATATGTAAGCACTGGGATGATGCAGCTGTTAAAAGCTAGTGCTTTATATTTTATTTCCAGTTGGCTTTTGAATATGATCTTGAGGCTCCAAAATTTTTCCACGCCTTACCTATTCTGGACTCTATTTCTTTTGCGTCTCTATTTACAAATGATATTTTTTGTCCAAGATAGTAGGCTTCTTTGGAAATCTTTATGTATAGGAGTTGGTGCTTAATTATTTCCGAAGACCCGTTGGTCATTATTAGAGACTTTTCAGGGTTCAATATCAGACCATGGAGAGAGCTCTTTTCTTTTAGTTCATTAACCATTATGACGAGTTCATCCTCCGAACTTGTATTAGGACTACGTCATCCGCGAATTTCAATGAATTTAGCTTCGTTCCATTGATAGAGATTCCCATATCTTCCCAATCTAGGGCTTCGAAGATTCGTTCTAATTCTGAAAGGAAAATGGTTGGTGATAGTGGGTCTCCCTGCCTAACTCCTTTCCTAATCGGAAATGTATTGCCATTCCTTTCCATTTCTATTTAAGATTTAGATAAAACTAAATGAGTAAAATATAAATATGTAAACAAATCAATTT
Source organism: Piezodorus guildinii (assembly GCA_023052935.1). Lineage (NCBI taxonomy): Eukaryota > Metazoa > Arthropoda > Insecta > Hemiptera > Pentatomidae > Piezodorus > Piezodorus guildinii. Next base: position 141,227,735 of record CM041297.1, on the reverse strand, counting down.
CGGAAAAAATGTCCTTTAGTAGCTTTTGGAAATCAACGTCTCAATTATTCTATTATTATCTGTGGTATTTGATAAACGCATAACTACAATTATTTGCACTGCATAGTTTTGTTTAGTACGGATTTAAATATATATAGAAAAATTTTCACAAAGTCCACCTTAAATAATAGAAACAAGTAAGCAGTTGTTCTTTAAGACGATACATGTTTCATAACACTGGTCGGTATAGATTTTTGTTTGATAATTATTATATTTTAGATTTTTTAATAGGAGTTTAAAATCCTTAGTTATGCTGTTCTTCGGAGGGAGAGTAAAAAAGTGGTCCTTTTTATAAATAAGTAGCTGTTGCTCGCGACTTCGTCTGCGTGAATTTCTGTTATTATGATCGCCATTAAGAAGTTTTTAAAAGAGCATATTTTAAAGTACTTCTGCGTAAATGGTATTTTTAGTTTTATTTTCTTCTGGCAGAAGAACATACTGATTTTCTCCGCAACCCAATCTTGACAATGCGACAAATAGTTGGCCGTGTGAAAAACAGTCTTGACGTAAATCGATTTCTACGTGCTTAAATGTTACCCCAGTGATTTATTAATTGTTACGGCAAAAGATAAATTTACGGAAAACTGAATTATTTTAAAATTAAAAGGTAAATCATATGGAACCATTGGGATGCCAGGTAAATATCCCCATTTTCCACTAATGCTTCAGATTTGCAGGGTGATGCTATGTAACTTAAAACCTTCCTTGATAAATGGACTATCCAACACAAAATGATTTTTCAATTCGAGCCGGTAGTTTCTGAGATTAGCGCGTTCTAACAAACAAACTCTTCAGCTTTATAATATTAGTATAGACCATCTGTTGCCCGCGACTTCGTCTGTGTCCATTTCTGTTATTACGATCGCTAGTAAGAAATTTTTAAAAGGATATATTTTAAAGTACTTCTGCGTAAATGATATTTTTGGTTATTGTGGATATAATTAGTTGACCGTTGAGAATTACTGAAGGAATTAGTCCGGGTGGCGGTCATTAAATGAAACAACTGAATAGTTTCAACTATTATATTGTTTGCCAACGTTTCGACCCCCATTGTGGGTCATCATCTATTTTTGGTTTTATTTTCTTGTGGCAGAAGAACATGCTGATTTTCTCCGCAACTCGATTTTGACGTAGATCGATTCCTACGTGTTTAAATGTTGGCCCCTGTGATTTATTAATAGTTACGACAACAAAAATTTTAACGGGAAATTGAATTATTTTAAAATTAAAATGTAAATCATTTGGAATTATTGGGATGCGAGGTTAATTTCATCCGTTTTTTCCATATTTTCAACTGATTCTTTGTTCTTATTGGTCGCAGCGTGATGTTATATAACCTATAACCTTCCTCGATAAATGGACTATCCAATGCAAAAAGAATTTTTCAATTCGAACCAGTAGCTTCTGAGATTAGCGCGTTCAAACAAACTCTACAGTTTTATAATATTAGTATAGATTAAATTTAAATAAAACAATGACCTATATACTTTACTACTATACATAATTACTATTAGCTTAATGTGTGCCTATTGAAAATGAATTAATATCAATAATTCTAATTCAGATTAATGAATTTCATAAATTTAAATTAGTGAGATAATGAAAGAGGGTAATGTATTAGTGTAATGTATTATAATGGATGCATATATAATTAATCATATTAGAGTGTGCGTTAGCGCTGGGCTAATTGTAGAATTGATGATAATACAGGTGAAATGTTTCCTATCAATATTATAAATTGTTGTAGGTAGATTAACGGATATACGATCGATTCAGGTATACAATAGATATTTTAAATCAATTCATGATTTAGTGAATTCGGAAGATCAAGACAATGTTAAGAATTCTCTTATTCACTTGATCCGCAGTAATGCAGTTGTAAAACATAGATGAAAGTTTGTTTATAACAGCTTTTGATGATTTAATTTTTAAACTTTCGTCAATACCACCAGTTATTATGGAATGACATTATCATGTACAATGTTTACAGAACCCATTATATTTCAGAATAAGAACATATTTTGGTGCACATTGGTTGAAAATAGTAGAGAGGGTGGGTTACATAGGTTTATATTAACTTAAGAAACTACTTCTTTTGTAAGACTTTGTTAACTTTTTAAATACGAATTCAATAAAGTTACCTTCATCATTTCCTTTAATAAATTTAAACACATCATCAACAATACATATCTTAATTTAGGGATCACTTGTAGCTGGGTGGATAGCGTAACAGCCTCCCATGCTAAAGGTCACGGGTTCAAACCCGCAGGTGGTCCTAGGATTTTTTAATGGGAGTGAAAAATCCTTAGTTACGCCGTCCTTCGGAGGGGACGTTAAAAGGTGGTCCCGAGCCTGTGCGATGTCAGGTACTCGTTAAAGATCCCTATCCTAATAAACCTGGATAGGCAAAATTTAGGACTCCCACTGTAGCATCGTCCGATTAGCCATAGTAGCATAAAGTGACGTTAAATAAATGAACAATAAACAAATATCTTAATTTATGCATAAATGGGCTTGTACAAAAAATCAAAATAAATCGCTGAAATAATTATTCAGGTAATGCCTTGCACATAAATTAGACTAAATAAAATTATACATATAAGACGTTGATTTCCAAAAGGTACTAAAGGACATTTTTTTCAAAGTTGATATTTCCACATATTTGTATTCTAATTTTAGTTTTATCTAAATCTGTCATGAAATTTTATCTAAAAAACATAAAAATCATTTAAAAAAGTATTTAAAAATTGCATTTCATTCCAAAACGTACTATATCCTATGTAAACAGATATATCCTTTCCTTCCATTTTCTTGCAAAAGGTACTATATTTCCTACTATAAGGCAGAAGCTCCTAATCCGGTAATATATCACCATTAATTTATTGTTTTCATCATTTTATGTATTTTTATTGGTACATTTAGCACGTCTTGAATCACCGCTATTATTTTTATCACTGGTTTTAACCTAATAATCAGTTTTTAGGCTATTTGAAACAACTCAGTTGCGTCGCTTTGGTTCTTTTAGGTTGTCAATTAAATTAAATTTTTTTCATAGTATTTCTTCTTGGAGCAACATATATTTGGTTTATAATTTTTCAGAAACTTACATTTTAATATAATAATGGTATTTGATGCAGCAAATAGTTTGAATTAGCATTCCACGAACTTGCTAAATATGTTCAAAACTTACTTCATAATCACATACTTCCTTATTATAGTGCCATAAACAGATAAATTGTCCTTTGAATATTTACTTTCTTTATGAATAAAAGATAATCAATGTAATTAACCAACAAAAAAAGATATTTATCAGAGAGAGAATAAGGAAATATACATAAATTAGTAATTAACGATATAAATACGTCAGTTATCGGTAATGTTGTATTAGGAAGGGTTTAGTGACTGTTACCAACTTATCTCGCGTTATATTCTTCCAAAAAGTACTATATCCATATTATATTGTTTAAAATCATCGTAAAAGTCCAATAATTTGGAAAAATGAGTTGGCAACACACTTAAAAATCAACTTTTGATTTTAATAACAAAATAATCACGTAAAATGGTCTAATAATAAATAAATAACAGATTTTTGCGTTTCCTGTAAAATTTTCTAAAGTGGATATAATACCTTTTTGAAATCAATGTCTCATATGTGAATAAAAAATCAGTAAGTGATAATTTATATTAGTAATATTTTTTTTTTTAAGTTTATATTCCATTCCTTGATTTAAACTAAAAAAAAAAAAAAAAAAAAAATGTGTTTATTCCGCAACTTAAGACCACTATAACCAGTAGAAGTTTTATTTATATATATATATATATATATATATATATATATATATTTTTTTTTTTTTTTTTTTTTTTTTTTTATCTCTATCAGAGAGGCCTGAAAAGGAGATGGATAAATAAAAAAGCCGAGACTTGGTGTACAGAGGTTGACACCCTGAGAACCGATCCCTAAAAACCAGCTCCTTATCAGGAAAGTACAGCCTGGGCAGCCTGCCTAGGACCCCTTCATACTACTTTCCTATCCTATTGCTCACATAACTTGCCGGGTGAAAGTACCGTGAAGCGATGGTTTAATGTTCTGGCAAGAAGCCATGCCAACAGTGCATGTTTAAAAATCATATAATGTTCTGACATTTAAACAGTGATATCCAAAACGTACTAAAGGACATTTTTAACAAAATTGATATTTTGACATATTTTATCCTAATTATGTAGTTTTATCGAAATTCCATGTCATATAAAATACGGACAAGCCCTTCAGAACAGTTTCAGAAATTTAATAATTTGTTTTTTAAAAGGTACCAACTATACACTAATTTTACTTAAAATCATTCCGAAACATTCCTTACATAAAGCAAAAATAAAGTAATTAATATAATGAGAAAAAAAAATCTGGTGCGCGCCACACAAGACTTTCACCTTCACCAGTGGTTAAAATAAATTGAAGAACATTAAAAAATAAAATTGGATTACAAAAAATGTTAAAGAAATATATCGTTCCATCGATTAATAATCTAACAACAGGTAGAATCAATAATAATCACTTTTCTGCATAACGTTTTACAGTTTTGTGTGAAACATAACATTTTTTTTCTATATGCTATAATATGTATATGCTTCAAAAATGTGAAATTACAGTTTTTTACAAATAAAGGTTTTTGAGCTAGACTTATAACACACACACACTGACCAACTTCCGGGACTCAAAGGAAATCTCTTGTTAAAAATTTCCCCGATTGCAATCCTCTCTCTAACAATATATTTCATATATAAGCAGATGAAATTCTATATTTAAATAAATTTAAAAAACAAAACAAATTAAAGTAAAGTAAAAAAAGTGTTTAGCGTACCAGTAAAATTTCTTAAGATTTTTATCTTTTATATATTTATGGAAATTTAAAAAGGTACTAAAATAAATACATCTAGTTATATACCAAATTAATTTTAAAAACATAAATTTAACTTTGAAAACACAGTAATTTTAGACACATCTCAAAATAATAGAAATAGAAAACCACTAGAAGCGATACACATTACCAAAAATAATAGCAGGACAATAAATTTTAAAACAGATAAAAAAAACCTAGGAACACATTACACAGACATCATAAATAATGTAAAATTTTAAAATAAATATAACACTAGCCCAAAAACCATAATTAGGACATATAATTAATTGAAATAAAAATAAATAAATAAAAAGCACAAGGATTACATAGGAATACTAGAAAGGCACAAAGTTTAAAATTGGAAAATAATAAAAAAAGTAAGCCAATGACCACCCATGTAGACGAATAACAGTAAGCTATGGAGTGAAGTAATGATTTATATATGAGAAAGTGTTTTCAAAAAATAAGGTACATAATATTAGTGAGGTTTAAATTAATTATGACAAATTGGTGAAGATAATTTTTCAAAGACAAATATTTAAATAATGTATTGTATTTTCATTCACTAATCAAATTTTTGAAAAATTGTTTCAGTCTTGAAAATAGGGAAACAACTCCGAAACATTGATAAATAATGTAAACAATTATGAAATAAAATAAATAATTAACAAAAGGAAGTTAAGAAGTGCTCATTTAAGTGTGCGAATTTATTTTTTATTATAGTTACATATTAAATACTGTTTCTAATGGTTATGTTAAAATAATACTGATGTAACGCTAATAATAAAGTAGTATCAGCTCAATTTGCTTAAAATACAACATGGAGCAAAATTAAATATTGAAGTAAGTAATTCAAAATTAATAAATTGACAACACAAGTCAGCGCTTTAGTTGTTACAGTTTCCGTAAAATAAAACATTATTTGATGTTATAATATTATTGATTTATATATATATATATATATATATATTTTTTTTTATTCGAAAAATTTTATTACTTTTTTATAAGGTAAAGAGAAAAAATATTGATTTTAACTACCTCTGTTTTCATAATCAGTAGAAGAACATATAAATTAAGTTAAGAGTTGAAAAAAGTGAAAAAATAAAATAAATCACATCGGGTTTCGATACACAAGTTATAGATTAATTTACCTACAATAATCACAGAAATGTATGTCCTATCCGCTACTTCACGTTATTTTCCACAACTTTTTTAAAAAGATTATTTTTTTTTTTTAAATAATCCTGAGTTTTTCAACGGTATATTTAAACACACATATTATTATTCTTATGTTCGGGGAAATTAAGTTACGTAAAAAAATATTTTTCTTTTCTTCTCCTTTAGTTGGTCATTATTCGTTTAAAATGTATGTTTAGCACTTTTTTTATCAATATTGATAAAATGATATGGTTAATTTTTGTGGAATATATAAAATTAGAGGTAGTTTAGAGGAAGAAAGTTCAAAAACTCGTCGTTCAAGCCCTGTCAAATTATTTCAATCAGAATGAAACATACACAATATTACAAGCCATTACATTTTACATCGATACGGCGAGTTGAACTAATTTGATATAAAACTAAAGGAGTAAACAGCAAAAATATTTTTGTAAGTAATTTTTACAAGTATGTTAATAAAAACCGGTAAACAAATAGGTCTCGAATTAAATACCGATAAGACGAAATATATGATTAGATGCAGAAATGGTGGCGATCTTGATGATATTAATATTTCAGGTCATACTTTTGAACACGTAGAGAAATTCAAGTATTTAGGTTCAATGATAACAAGAAAAAATGAAATCCAATAAGAAATAAAGTCCCAGTTAAAGGTGGGAAATGCGTATTATTATTCAGTTGCTAAATTACTTATTTCGCGGCTTCTATCTAAAAACTTAAAGGTTAGAATTTATAAAACTATTATTCTTTCAACGGTTCTTTACGGATGCGAAACGTGGCCGCTTACTTTGAAGGATGAACAACGGCTTAAGGTTTTCGAGAATAAGGTACTGCGTAAAATATTTGGTCCGAAGAGAGATGAGGCCACTGGGGAGTTTAGAAGGTTGCACAACGCGGAATTGCGGAGTCTGTACTCTGTGAATATAATTGAGTTGCTAGCATCGCGGAGACTCAAATGGGCGCGTAAAGTTGTTGGGCTTAGTGAGGAACGGATTCCGAGAAAGTTGGTATTCACTGAACCGACTGGTAGGCGTCCGAAAAGTAGGCCGAAGCGTCGATGGGAGGATTGCATTAAGGCTGATCTCGGGGGCTTGGGCTTGACCGGTGAACATTGGACGAGTCAGGTGCAGGCGAAGTTTGGTGGTATCGGCATCGAACCTTCGGGTTCGGTAAGCCTATTAATATTATTAAGTAATTTTTAGTTTTTTGGTCATAAAAATAGTAATACAGACATATAATATATATGTAATTCTTCTTAATTTAAATGAATTAGGAGTTAAACGATGCTAGAATAAAGTATTGTTAAACAGTCATTTGATTAATACATTTAAATAACATAACAGATATGTAACCTCCCTTAGTGAAATATTTACATATGATAATGAAATCAAGAATAATAAAATTCTTGATTTTACACCTCCGCTGGTCGGAGACTCTTTTGCCCAGGGGAAAAAGAGTAAGGAACCAACTTACTAGAGCGAAACACATTCGCTTCCTTCCGTTTTTTGTTAGATTCCACTTCATATATAGATTTAGAAATACGTTTTCTAATTTTGAGTGGCCCTATTCCGACTTGGTCCAGCTTCCTCCTGTTCAAACTATTACCATTCGTTACTTAGACCAAATCTCTTTCTTTAAACTCGTGATCAACTCTCTTCTGGTCTACTCTGCTCTTGTTTTGTTCAAAACTCCTAATTCATTTAAATTAGAAGAAGAATTACAAATTGTTTAACAGTCCTTTGATTAATACATTTAACCAATATAACAGAGATATAACCTCTCTTGGTGAAATATTTACATATGATAATGAAATCAAGGATAATAAAATTCTGGATTTTACATATATGTCTGTATTACTACAAGAAAGATTTTAGAAAATATATTATCTTATACACAAAGCTGTAAAAGTTAGTATAAAGTGGTAAAAAGGGAACTAAATTAACTGATTGTTATAGATAAAAATACAATAGATTATTCAATAAAATACACGTCTCAAGTGAAACTTAAAGTAATTGATTTATTGCTATTTACAACTGTATAATGATATACATCTATTAAATGAGATACAAGATAAAAATGTCATGGATTCACATGTGGGGATACTACCCACTGGCAGCTCTCCAAAAAAGTAATTGATGCTTTTACCTTTTTCATCTTTAACTATTCTTTTTTTTAACTCAATAACTTGTAATAACAATTGTATTTCTTAAATATGAAAAACATGACATGGTTAGGCATGAGGGAGACAGTACATAGAGGTGCATCCTCCTCACATTAAGCAAAACAATATTTTCAGATCAGGAGGTCTCTAATCCAACTAACTCCTTTTAAGCACACGAGTTATGTTAGGTATGTCAGTTGTAGCCATGTTTTGAACAAATTTACTAACATGTCTATGTAGTTGTTGTGAAATCGTTTGTAAGACAACCGTATGTGGTTTGTTGAAGCTGGAATACGTAAGTCGGTATGAAGAGTATCGGTTATATTTTTTGAATGTGTGTCTCTTTAGCTAGTCCTTAAATTTTTCAAGCGTAAGTCCATATAAGTTTTAGTAAATAGGTATATACGTTAAGCTTCTGTCTAATGCGTAATTTAGAGTGTCAATGTAGTATCGAATATAATAATCTTTATTTCTTACTGCATTTCAAAATCCTTAAATTGATTTTAATGACGCACAGTGGGCAAAATCACCAATTTAAGTGGACAAAAGTTTGGAATTGTAAGTTGGCAAGACCTTTAATACTAATATTTACCGCCATACCGTGTTTACAAATAAATAGTAAATGAGTGAATCATTCCTGTTCCCACAAGTGCCTAATAACCGGTTGTGGGATTATCTTTACTCGATGGTCATTTATTGTGTTCAAGGTTTATTTAGAGAAAAGTCTTTTTGCTTTTATTTAACAATGGACATTGCTAAGACAGGTAAGACATTATATTTCAATACTCGTTATTGGATATACATTGCAATTTAACCTGTAGAGTTAATTTAGCAATTTGTAAATGTATGCCCCTATTCGATAACGAAAAACTATATAACCCCCAAGTTACCTCAAGGATTTGTTTGTAGGATTTGTTTCATCAAATCTTCAAGTCCTTAGATAGACAAAAAATTTTTGCGTTTTGGGTGATACATAATTTTTTTCAGACACAACACTCCGAATCAAAACTTTTACAATCTATAATTTCAAGAATTTCCAAAATGATATTAAATACATCTATTAGATTTTTGTATTATTTTTTCCGTATTCTGGAACTTCAAACGTAAAATATAGGGAAGTTTTAGATTTTAGCAAATAAATTTTATGTCGGACCACTGTGCGCTCGGCAATCGTATCAAAAACTTAGTTTTTTATTTTTCCTATATTTTTTAAAAAATATTTTTTCTGTATTCTGGGTCCTCAAAGGTTAAATATAGACAAGTTTCAGAAATCAGTCATATTGTCCACTGTGCGACGGAGGTAAGTGAAAGTCGTGTGTTGGACGCACCGGATTTATATAAAATTAGCAGGAGAAAAATGAGGTTAAGATTTTGCTGAATCGTAGTTTGTTTCGAAGGTAACTGTACAGAGATTTACAGTTTGAGATGAGAGTCTTTCGCGACTGAGTGGGCGTGCGGTGGGTGTCCGAGGCACGTCAAGGACTGTTTGCCTTCGACGTACTTGCTTATTTAGTCCTACAGCTTTATGATAATTGAATCCACTTCACGGGGGCAAACAGATTCCGAGCGAGTTGGAGATAACATCGGTCCATAGTCAGCGTTTCAGGTAGTCATGGCTAGTCCACAACACAAATAAGGGAAGTCCATACTTGATAAAACGTTAGTTAGAGCTAACATTTAATGCAGTCGGCTCTAAGAATTTTACTTATTTATAAACGCAGTGCATGCAACACTCGAATTTTACTTTGCTTGTTGTTAAAATTAATTTAAGAACTTACGAATAAAGGGCCTAGTAGGGGAACGAGCATGTGAAATCTGCCCCCGCGTAAATCATAACCAAAATTATACCATTGATTCGCACCTATGAGAAAACATCTATTGAAAATGTTAAGCCCCTTATTATGGGAGGCAAGTTATTTGTTTTCTCTTGAACAGATCAACTGATTTTCACGAAAAAATATTTATAAGGGATTTTCGAAAAGAGTTTCGAAAAATATGTTTGTTAACTTTAAATTTTCCAAGGAAATGTGAGTCAAACAAATTTTTTTTTGTCATGTTGGTTTAGTACACGTTCAATTTGTTTCTACTTTATTTCGTTGGAGGGTATATATTTCAAATGTTTTGCAATGGTACTCTATGGTGAAAAATGTATTCTCCCATATAAAAAAATATATGTTAATAGCTTTTTATAAGAATTTATATTTTATTTTATTAAATCTTTCTTACATAAATTTGAGCCGACATTTAAAAAAACATAATAATACTAGGTTTACCGAACCCGAAGGTTCGATACCGATACCACAAAATTCTGCCTACACAGTCTCGTCCAATGATCACCGTTCAAGCCCAACCCCCCTAGATCAGCCTTAACGCAATCCTCCCATCGACGCTTTGGCCTACGTTTCGAACGTCTACCAGTCGGTTGAGCGAATACCAACTTTCTCGGAATCCGTTCATCACCGAGCCTAACTTTACTAGCCAATTTTAGTCTCGACGATGCTATCAACTCAATTATATTCAAAGGATACAAGCTCCGCGATTCCGCGTTGTGCAACATCCTAAACTCCCCAGTAGCTTCATCTCTCTTCGTACCAAATATTTTACGCAGTACCTTATTTTCTAAAACCTTAAGCCGTTTTTCATCCTTCAAAGTAAGCAGATACGTTTCACATCCGTAAAGAACTGTCGGAAGAATAATAGATTTATAAATTCTAGCCTTTAAGTTTTTAGACAGTAACCGCGAGCTAAGTAATTTAGAGTTTAGAAGGTTGCACAATGGCGGAGCTTGCATCCTGTGAATATACATGTTTTTTTTTAATTTTTCAAAAAACTGTGACCGTGTTAAACAGTTCCTCCAACATCTCAGGTATATACGCTTCTAAAATATGAAATTTAAGCTTTATACAACCCATTGTTTTCGAGCGAGACCAACAACAGACCTTTTTGCAGGACTTGGTCATCTGCACTTAGGAGAACCTAAAACGAGTATTTTCAATAATAACAACAGTTCAAAAATTTTCACAATCGCAATAATATTCTTTACTATATATTGGGTTGATGCAAAATTAATGCAGGTTTTTAGTAGGTATTGTAAATACGCCATATCTTTACTTTAACCATATATATTTAATCAAAATAATTTCCATCTGAATCAATGCACTTTTGCCAACGTTCAACAAGCTTTCTTATTCCACCAGAAAAAAAATCCGAATCCCTGGACTCAATGAAATCACGAAAAGAATTTTCAATGTCGTCCTGGTTTTGAAAATTTTTCTCCCTCAAAAAGTTGTCCAGATGCCTGAAAAAGTGGAAGTCTGTAGGAGAGAGGTCAGGTGAATAAGGCGGATGTTGGAGAACTTCGTAGCCCAACTCGTGCAGTCGTCGAAGCGTTGGTTGTGCAACGTGTGGTCTGGCGTTATCGTGGAGCAGGATCGGCCCCTTCCGATTCATCAATGCTGGGCAAAGACGTTGCAATTTTTGAGTTCCGAGTTCCGCCGCCATTTCTCGTGTGGTTTTGGTTGGGTCTTCTTCCACTTTTGACCTCAGCTGGTCGTTGTCCAGAGCAAGATGACGGCCCCGACCTTCCTTGTCTTCGAGGTCGAAATCTCCTCTGCGAAACTTCTGGAACCAACGCTGCACCGTGCACTCATTAATAGCCCCCTGACCCCACACTTCATTAATATTACGAGCCGTTTGCGCAGCGCTGCGCCCTAATTTAAATTCGTAAAAATAAATTTGACGAAAATCGCACTTTGACACTTTCGATTCAAGACCTTTGAACACACTGAACAAAACGATTTTACTAAACAAATTCATGGTGAAAGAGAGGGTATTAGATAAGGTTTGTTTTGGTATAATAATGATCAATGTTAGGATTAGCTTTGTTTACACAATTGGAATTAAGATATTGCAATAGAGGAAACCTGCATTAATTTTGCATCAACCCAATATCTCATGAATCGGCAAGGTTATGTAAAAAGTATTTTTTTTTAAATATGAATATAGAATTTAAATCCAACTAAAACGCGATATTGAAATTTACTGTCTGGGAAGAGATTTAACAAGGAGCTTCTGCCGCCGATGACATTAGCGCTATCTGGGGAGGGAAATCTATTGGACCTAAGGAAGGGGAAAATTCGCGACTAATGGGTCCAGGATTTCCATTGGCCCGCTATCTCGGGCTAATATATCTGTCCGATATCGCTCCCAAAATATATCACGTCCCGGAAGGACCCCGACCGATAAGCTACCCACCATTATTTACTAATATCACATCAGAAATTGAATCTTCAATATATATATATATAATCTAATACTAATATTTTTCCCTTGTATCCGGTACAAAAGCTATTATGTTCCTTTATCATAACAAAGGGAATCTTCGCCCTACACGGAGGATACGTACATAAATATACTCCAAAGGCTTTTATCTCTAATATATCTTTTCTCTCTCTCTCTCTCTCTCTATATATATATATATATATATATATATATATATATATATATATATATATAAAACACACACACAAACAGTCATGCGTAATTTAATAAAAAAAATATTCCAAAATTAAGCATAACCGCATATTTAAGAAAAATGCTGATTAGACAAAAAAAAATCTGGTGCCGCCAACACACGACATTCACTTACCTCCGTTTTTAAAATCGATTAAAAAATTTTCAAATACAGTAAGAGATAAAAATTATTGAAACCATTGAAGAATTAATTTAATGGAATTTCTATAAAAACATTTGTTTTATTAAAATATCTATTATATTATTATCTAAAATAATCAGTTAGTTTTATCATATTTTCATCACTCTCTAATTACTTTTAGAAGCTTGTGTATAAGATAATATTTTTTCTAAAACCTTCAGCTTTCAAACGGTATATCATACATGTATGTTACTGTTCTTATGTTCAAAAACAAAAATTGCATTGAAAAACTTTTCCAGTTTATTCCTTTATTTGTTTTTTAAATTCGCACTACTACATATTTAGCTGTTATCTATCAATGCTAACAAGAAAATATGATTATTTTTATAAAATATACAAAATTAAAGATACTTTAGAGTAAGAAAATTGAAATATCTGCATTTAAGCCCTGACAGACCATTTTAATCAGAATGAAACCCAGATGATGTTAAAGCCTATTAAATTTTACATTGATATAGCGAGTTGAATCAAAATCGTCGGAACCGTTTTCGAGAAAATCGAAAAAATGTGCAAAATGCATTGTATAAAGTGGCTCTTCTTATTATCTCATTTTGATGAAAAATGTTTTGTTACGTCTCAGGGCTATATTTGTCTAAAATATAAAGTTTCATAGGACTTTTCGACATTTCGTTTGGGCCCGGAAGTTACCACCCACACACACACACACACAGACCTTTTTGCGGGACTTGGTTATTTGGACTCAGGAGACCCTAAAATGTGTATTTCCGTTGAAAACTGGAACTCGAAAATGCTCACGATCGCAATACTTTCCCTTACTATATACAGTAAGTGAAAGTAAAAATGTTCTTTAGTGCCTTTTGAAAATCAAAATCCTAATAATTATTTTGTGTGAAGAAGATATACAAAAGTTCCTTAACAGTAACATTTTCACAACAAAAATTCACGGTTATTATAAATATCATCTTGCGGATAGAAAGTGTAATCAAAACATTAAAGAGCTGACTGCTGAGTCAAGATTTAATGTAGCCATTAATACGGCTTTACTCACAGCCTCCCGTAATTATTCCAACATTAATATAATTTATTTTCGCCTGTCATTTAAGGCTCTGGCTCATTTTATTTGATAGCTTATTTTATCCTGAGATAAGCTTAGCCTGAGACTGATCTTATCCATCAGTTTTAATCCCGTATATTGAGTTAGCCAAACCGTAGACCTTAAAATTGGTCCAAAATATTAAACTTTCCTAATATAATAAGTCGTATATTTTTAGTAATTTTATATCAGATTATTTCAGAAGTTTCAGTTTATTATACTTCAGTTAATTACCAAAATGTGTATTTCCGTTGAAAACTGGAACTCGAAAATTTTCACGATCGCAATACTTTCCCTTACTATATATAGTAAGTGAAAGTAATAAAGGGCCAAGACATATCAACTGAACCATCTTCTGACATCTTCAAACCTATCACTCCACCTCAAATTGATGATTTATAAAAGGGTGATCAGGCCATCTCTGCTGCATGGTGCATCCATGTTAGCTTATATAAAACCTGCCACGGCGAAGAAGCTCCAACAGTTTCAGAACGGCGTGCTGAGACGTCTAGTAAGACATACGACACTACACCAAATTTTTAAATATTTATTTATTGAGAAATATTACAATCTGTTTCAGAATGAACAATAGTAATAGAGATATAGGACCACATTCATACAATAAATACAGAAAATAACGATAAAGTCAAATTACATAAAATCGAAAAAAAAAAATCATTTATATGTACAATAAAAACAAAACAAAAAACAAACAACCTATAATTGAGACAAATACAAAGTTGGCAAATAAATAAACATCATACAAACAATCATAACTATATACAATATATACAACTGCTAAGAGGACCCCAGACTGGGCATTTTCCTCCACTTGTGGAGGAAAAAAGCGGAATCCAAGAGATCCCAGCGCCTCTCTCTCAGCCGCATCACTGGTTTTAGCCACTGGTTTTGAGTTTTGAGTAGCCGCATCACTGGTTTTGAGTTAGGGCGCAATAGCCACAAACATACAGTACACAAAATTATAACAGAAAGACTGCACTCCCGACAGTGACTGATTGACATCAGATTGACTAATACAGATTGAATTCTTTGACTTAAAATTTCGTATGAACCCTATATTTTAGACTATTTTCCCAACAATGCTGGCAACAATATGTATGGATTAATCAAAAATTAGGTGAGCTTCGTCACTGTAAAAAGGTTAGTGCTATCTACACCTATGAAGGAGACATCCTTTCCCGCCTTCTCATTCCTCTCTTAAAATGTACCCAAGTACAGTTAAACCAACAGACCAACAGATCCAAGATTTTTCAACCCAAACCATAAGGGGCTTTGAAATTAAAAATAATCAAATCGGCATGTAATTGGATACGCAAAATAAAATAAATTAAGAAAAATATAAACGAAATCATGAATGCGAAAAAAATTAAATTTTATAATACAAGGTAAAAAAAAAATAAGAATTCACTAACACGAAAATTCGAGCAGAGGAAAAGAAAATATACTTTTAAGGAAAGATTTTTTTCTTTTTATACTTCTTTGTAATGATCTTCCCTCGCCCGTCGGAATTTTATTAAATTCATAAAGAGCCTCTTACCGAGAAATATTTTAAAGTCTAAATTGCTAATATTTATCATACTTGGAAGTCTTTCTATTAAGTCAATGTAATTTATTCAAGGATTCGTACTTTCCGGCTTTATGTAGCTCAGGAGATGTTTCTTTATTTAGACAAACGTAAAACTATTTATTTTTGTCAGTGTGATAATGACAACGTTTCCTATTTACACATACACTATAACGGGAGAGCTTTGGTGCGTAAAAAATTACGTGCGAGAAAGTATGAACACGCATGATTATATTATATACTGATATTATTTCGCGCACGATTGCGCCGTCAGTTTTATTTAGATAGAATAAAAGTACATGGAAATGAGATTTCTATAGCGTGTGGTGCCGAGTGTGAAAAGAATCT
Organism: Piezodorus guildinii; assembly: GCA_023052935.1. Classification (NCBI taxonomy): domain Eukaryota; kingdom Metazoa; phylum Arthropoda; class Insecta; order Hemiptera; family Pentatomidae; genus Piezodorus; species Piezodorus guildinii. Next base: position 141,211,760 of record CM041297.1, on the reverse strand, counting down.
GGTGCGGGCAACACACGACTTTCACTTACCTCCATTTTTAAAATCAATAAAAGAATTTTCAAGTACAGTTAGAGATAAAAATACGTGAAACTATTAAGGAATTAATTAAATTAAATTTCTATAAAAACATGTGTTTCATTAAAAAATCTATTATATTATTATCTAAAATAATTAGTTAGTTTTATGTTCATTTCATCACTCTCTATTAACTTCTAAAAGCTTGTGTATGGGATGATATTTTTTATGAAATCTTTAGCTTTCCAACGGTATATCATACATGTATATTACTGCTCTTATCTTCAAAAACGAAAAATTGCATTAAAAAAGTATTTTTCTGTTTTCTCCTTTAGTAGGGTATCGAATTTATTCAATTTATATATTTACCGGTTTTTCATCAGCGTTAACAAGATAATCTAGTTATTATTATTGAATCTACAAAATTAAAGGTACTTTAGGGGAAGACAATTTAAAATATCGGCATTTAAGCCCTGTCAGACCATTTTTATCCAAATAAAACCTACATGATATTAAAGCCCATTAATTTTTACATCGATATAGCGAGTTTAATCAAAATCGTCGGAACCGTTTTCAAGAAAATCGAAAAAAGGTGCAAAATACATGGTATAAAGTGCCTCTTCTGGTAAGCTCATTTTGATGAAAAAAGTTTTGTCACGTCTCGGGCGTATAGTTGTCTTAAATATGAAATTTCAGTTTCATAGGACTTACCGTTTCCGCCCGGGAGTTACCACACACACACACACACACACACAGACCTTTTTGCGAGACTTGGTTATTTGGACTCAGGGGACTCTAAAAAGCGTATTTCCGTTGAAAACTGGAATTCGAAAATTTGCACGATCGCAATACTTCCCCTTACTATATATAGTAAGTGAAAGTAAAAACGTTTGATCGAAGTTAAAATTAAAAGAAATAATTCAACAGTTTAAAATATTTATTAATCTGGCAATGTTTTGACCCCCATTGTGGGTCATTAAAAGGCGAATGGTAGGCGGGATATGACAACAAAACTGGAACGCTGGCAGATAATAAGTATTTATTTAATTGTATCATTTACCGACCGCCACCCCGGCTAATTCCTTCCTATAATTCTCAACGATCAACTAATTACATCCATTTTGATTAAAATTAAAATTTTCATAATTAAAAAACGCTGTAAATTATTTATTACACAATGATTAATTATTCCCAAATAACAATATTAGGATATAACTGTTTATAAAGATGGAGATAGGCAATTATGTAATATGAAAATCAATAAATAATTCAAAGGATAATATCACATTACCACTGCTAACACCAAACGTTGTATCTCTGCTAGTTCTTAACTAATTTCAATGATTCTTATTTCATTTTATATAGCACTTTATTTGTAGACAAATGGGTTTTTTTATTGGTTATATGGATTCTACGCATCTTAAAACGTAAGCCCTCAAATTTTTAACGAGGTAATTTTTTTTTTTTTAGTCGATTACAAAGGTTTATTATTGAAAATAAGCCAATGAAATACTGATCAAGTAAATCAAAACTAAATAAAACTCCAGCCACTGGAACCACCACTCCAACCATTGGGACCGCCAATCCAGCCACGGGAATTATCAGCACTCCAGATGGGACCACATTATGCCTTTTTATCAACCCCAAACGAACCAACACACAGAGGTAAAAATTCATCGTAAATTTCGCAAGTAACGCGAGGGTTAAACAATCTTATTCATAGGGTTGAATAGACCTCGCTCAGCTAACTCAACCTATGAACCCTACAAATGGCCTCTAATCAAATAACGATAGACTCATCAACAATCTGACACAACATTAAAAACTTCAATTATTTAAAAAATGCTGGAAACCACACATAAAAAAAACCTGAGGAGAAGACGTGCTGCTGAGTACTGTCCTTCCTCATGCCTGACATGTTATTATTTTGTTCATTATTTTATCACACTTGCCTGTTGTCACAACACTATCGACAGGTGCGAATCCATAAATGAAGTCAAAAAAATAAATTAAATAAAATATTAAAAGCTATCATATCTTTGTAAGTCATTCTAATAGATCTTTTTAAAAACCTTGAATCAAAGTAATTTAGCTATATAACATTTGTCGGTAGAGCCTACTGTTTAGAAGCTAACAGTTGAAAAATCTTCCTATGCCTAAATGTACATTGATAACTAAATTGATTTTCTTATTAGTTCTTTTCTAACTGTGTTAATGAAATGATGTGGGTAATTTCTTTGGAATTTAGAAAATTAAAGGTACTCTAGAGAAAGAAAATTCAAAAACTTGGCATTAAAGTCTGGTCAGAATTTTATCAATTTTATTTCAATCAGGATGAAACCTATATAATACTAAAGTACATCAATTTCACATGAATAATTATCAGATCACTCGAGCTGTTTTTGGGAAAATCGTAAAAAGATGCAAAATTCATGTAATGCATGTTTTTACGCGGGAAAGAATTTCCACGTACGAGGTAAGTCTTTTCATTATTCTATTATTATTGTTTAGAAATTCCAGAAATTAGTTGATCATTTTAATCCAGAAGCATTTGGAGTGTGTCAAAATTGACGACCAGCCTCTGAAGTAAATTCCCTAGTTCGCTATATATTGTTACGAGATGGAAATAGGAAAAAATATTTAATCGTTATTAAACAATTGTACGAATAATAAGAATTATTCTGACAATTAATTCTCTATAAGTAAACTAGCTATATCTCTTTAGCTTTCGTTTATGGTGAGAGCAAATGTAATACATAAAACTTCACTATCGTTCGATCAGGTACTCTTTCAATTAAGTAAAGTTATTGTTTTGTGCCAGATGTTAATAATTTTATTCTGCCTAATTTACAAGAGTACACCGGATGAGGAGGGAGTACTCATGATTACTCAACACGCTTTAGCTTTTAAGTATAATCGTTGTATTATTATTGGGTTGTTTCACATTAAATGTCCGTTTTTATAGTTTCTGAAATACATAAAGGATTTTGCAGGTATCTGTTGTTTTCTTCCGAATGTTTACATATTTAAAGTAAACAGTTACTAATCCTCTACCTTTGTATTATAAACATTAACTTCCCAATCAATTACCCACTTTTTAGTATACCCCCAAATAAATGAAAACACGCCATTTTCGAGTAATATTTTTGAACGAGTTTAAACACGGCCATTCAGCAGCTGAGGCCGCTTGAAATATTTGCAAGGCGTTTGGGGAAGGGAGTGTTAATGAACGGACCATTCGCCGTTGGTTTGCTAAGTTTTCAGCTGGGGATACCGACTTGGAAAACTTGCCCCGAGGAAGACCTCCGTCCGTAGTAGACAACGATGTCCTCAAACATCCAGTAGAAGGAAACCCCTACAAAACAGTTAAATTACTCTCAGCACAACTAAATGCAAGTGCATCTACCGTTTCCAGACATTTAAAGTGTATTGGGAAAATAAAAAAGCACGATACATGGGTACCTCATGATCTCACTGAGCGGCGGCAAGACCCCATGTTTCAAAACATACCGTGCAAAATTGAAAGAACTGGGCTACGAAGTTCTTCCGCACCCACCATATCCTCTCGACCTGTCTCCATAAAATTATCTTGTTTTCATATCGTATTTTTAATAAATATCCTTTACCTTGAAAACGGACGTTTTATGTGACACAACTCAATATAAAATTGGAAAGCTAAAGACCATATAAAAAAATATTATCTTAAACACAAGCTTGTAAAATTTATTAAAGAGTGATGAAAACCCAATAAAACTGACTGATTGTTGTAGATAATAATATAATCGATTTTTTAATAAAACACATGTTTCTATCGAAACTCAATACAATTATTTAGCGTTTTTTTATCTCCAACTTTATGTTAAACTTCTTAAATGTATTTTAACACAGTTGCGTGTACTATTTTTTTTTAACGATAACACTGATGGGTTAAGTTCATTTAAAACTTTACACATTTAGCAGGAGCATAAGTACAAAAATATTTTTCGGACAATCAAAGAGTTAAAAGCTTTGGACATTAATTAGTCAACTGATTCTGGGTTTATTCAGGAACGAAAAGCAATGTTTACAAAGAGTTGCGAAAGGCGGATAACAGAGGGGCTGAGTAATTGCCATCATATATATGCTAATTCTATAATGGTGGGTCGTTTTATTTCCCTCCTGGTTTTAGTTTTAGTCTGTTATTTGACCGTTTTAACGCGAAATTACCTTACACTAACTCTCAGATTGTAAGTATAAGACGTTCTATCATTTTTTTATCTAGAGAGCTAAAAATTAAATAAGAATACCGTATAAGGGATAATTAGGTAAACAGGATTAAATAATCGAAAAAAAATATTGTTTTTTTTTTTAATTTCTTTATTTCCAGATCGGCTGCGTGAGCCATACATGTTTTTTTAACATAAAAAGAATAGTTATTACAACTGGTAACAATAGAAAAAGTTGGGGTATAATCTCATACACAAGACACCCGTAACGATAATACATTTATAATTATTCATAAAAATTGAATAATGAATTAAATTAATAACAGAACGAATGAATAAAATACAAATTAAAGAAAAAAAAAAAGAAAAGTAATGAATATACAAAATAATATGAAGTTCGCTGCAAGAATATAAATTATAAAAGTAAAATTGATTTGTCTTTAAAATAAAAAAAATAAATAAATAAATAAAAAAAATAAATAAAAAAATAAAAAATAAAATAAATAATAATATATATATAAAAGAGGTTGTTAAAAAAAAAAGAAAAATCTGGTGCGGGAACACACGACTTTCATTTACCTCCGTTGTAAAAATCGGTTAAAGAAAGTTAGTTTTATTCGCTTTTCGTCACTCACTATTGCCTTGTACAATTTTGTGAATAAGAAAATCTGGTGCAAGTAATACACTATTTTCACTTACCTCGGTTGTTAAAATCAATACAAGATCTATTAAATAAAGTTAACCTTTTAAGTAAATAGAAATTTAAAAAGGTTCAAAGAATTATATTCACTTTAGAATATAATCTAAAGAAATATAAAATTGTTATATACAATAATCACTAAAGTTCATGACCTATTTATCACTTTAAGCTGACTCTTAGAACTAAGTATATAAAAAAAATGCTTCAACTCCTTTAGGCGCGTTATGCGATTTTTGGCAGGGGTAAAAGCTTTGATTTCGTCACAATGGTGACGGTTTGCGTTACCAGACTGCTCTAGGCACATGCGCAGCATTCTGTGTATACCTGTCCTCGAGAGATAGGATATCGATATTAATTTCCGTGAACGTTATCGATACCGGTGTAAAATCGGCAGAAAAATATCGATATTTATAATATCGTTATTTCAGTATTTAATTTCATTAAAATCAGGTGCTAATGAAATGATTAAGACATGGTAGATAAAATATGTCTTAGAACTTGCCCCTTACTGTAATATCTTAATTCTCTTGACTCTAAAATATTGGTATTTGTAAATATTATTAAAACATTACTTTGCATGAAACTATTTAAACATACGAAGCAAAATCATGACTATCTTATTTTAAATAATAATTTCAATTGAAAAGAATATCTTGATCAGATTAGCACACAAATATGACATTTAAAAAATAAAATAATTTTAATTATATAGTTAAATTAAATTAAGTTAAGCACAATTTATATATTATTACTAATTAAAACTTTTTTTTTACTTGGAAGCGAAACTGAGGTTATCTCTCTATTACACATTTATGAAAAAAAAAAAAAAATGAAAAGTAATTTTATTCTGGGACGAGTAGTCCCCTAAGAATAACAAGAAAAGTACAATATAAATAATTGTATAGTCGTTTAAGACTTCAGTTTAACAATAAAAGAACGATTTTGTGACAATGAATAGTATCATCTATAGATTTTAAATATTACATATGTTGGGAAGATTGATACTTTAGGAGATAGAGAAATAGTTGGTGTTTGAAAGTGGATAATGATAAGGATTTAGGTATACAGGCAAGGAATTCCAAAATAAGGTAGCACGAATAACAAAGGATTTTTTCGAAGGAGACGGATCTGTGTGAAGGTATATACATTTATCTGTGAGAAAGAGAAAATTAAGCATCTTAGAAAAAAAAAAAAAAAAAAAAAAAACGACGGTATAGGTATAAGAAAAAAACATTGATTTTAATTTTTCATAGATGAATCAATCATCTAAAACAAAATTATTCGAATTATAATGCCGAAATTCAAGATTAAATGAAAATTAAGGGTCGTCAATACCAACACAGGCAAAAAGTCAACGACAAAGACAAAAAATCTGGTGCGAGCAACACACGACTTTCACTTACCTAGATTTTTAAAATCAATGAAAGAATTTTCAAAACAGTTAGAGATAAAAATACGTGAAACTATTAAGGAATTAATTAAATTGAATATTTAATTGAGATTATATTTTTTCTGAAATCTTTAGCTTTCCAACGGTATATCATACATGTATATTACTGCTCTTATGTTCAAAAACGAAAAATTGCATTAAAAAAATATTTTTTCTGTTTTCTCCTTTAGTTGGGTATCGAATTTATTCAATTTATATATTTACCTGTTTTTCATCAGCGTTAACAAGATAATCTAGTTATTATTATTGAATCTACAAAATTAAAGGTACTTTAGGGGAAGAAAATTTAAAATATCGGCATTTAAGCCCTGTCAAATAAAAATGGTCTTTATCCAAATAAAACCTACATGATATTAAAGCCCATTAAATTTTACATCGATATAGTGAGTTTAATCAAAATCGTCAGAACCGTTTTTGAGAAAATCGAAACAAGGTGCAAAATGCATGGTATAAAGTGCCTCTTCTGGTAAGCTCATTTTGATGAAAAAAGTTTTGTCACGTCTCGGGCGTATAGTTGTCTGAAATATGAAATTTCAGTTTCATAGGACTTACCGTTTCCGCCGGGAGTTACCACACAGACACACACACACACCCACAGACCTTTTTGCGGTACTTGGTTATCTGGACTCAGGGGACCCTAAAACGTGTATTTCCGTTGAAAACTGGAATTCGAAAATTTTCACGATCGCAATACTTCCCCTTACTATATATAGTAAGTGAAAGTAAAAAAGAGCGATTAATTTAATTCTTCCAGAGATAGATCAATCTTTTGAAACAGATATAAACCATGTTCCTGAACGTTCGAATTTCAATGATGCAAATGGCAGTTCAATGAGAAAAAATGTGTTATGTGTACCACCAACTCATACAGTCTACATTGAGATTACGATGACAATTCAAGATGATATATCTCTACAAGGTGAGGATGTTTTACAATTAAATGAAACAATAATAACAAAACATACATTCTCAACATGATCTACTCTAACAAACGTACTCTTCTTTTAACAATAATCCAAAGCAAATTGTGAATTAAAAAAAGTTCTCACTCATATCGGCAGTCCCTTTGACTGCCAGAATTTTATATTTTCTGAAATATTTACCTTTTTAGCGATATATTATATATATATATTACTTGCTTATTCTTATTTTTGGAGAAAAGACAATTACCAAAAAATATATATATATTTTTGCTATTTTCTCCTTTAGTTGGTTATTAAATTCAACTTTCAAAGGATTCTAAGGATTCAAATTCAAACCGGAGAGTATTGTCTTGGCCTTTCTGGGGATAGGAGAAAGTTAGCCAGATCTTCGGCAACAATCGGCCATCGCTCTTCGAAAAGGCAACCAGAGTAGGTCAACTGCCTAACGAGAGGAGCCGTCTGAATATCTTCTGGTAGGCTGCTTGCTAATAGTAACAGCAACTAATGACGTGTAATATTAATTTTATTTACTTTTGTTCTAGTATAAAAATAAAAATTAATCAATATTTCTGTTTGGTTCGGTATCAATGCGGGAAAAAAAATCTGGTACGCGCAGCACACGACTTTAACTTACCTCCGTTGTTAAAATAAATTTAAGAACTCATAAATACAGCTAGAGATAAAAATAAATTGTGAAAGAATTAATTCAATTGAATTTCAATAGAATCATGTGTTTAATTAAATAATCTATTATATTTTAATCCACAACGATCAGTAAGTTTGATCAGATCTTCATCACTTTTCATTAGCCTTTACAATTCCATGTACTAATAATATTTCTTCCTAAAATCTTTAGCAATCCAACGGTATATTATACATCTATATTACTATTATTGTGTTCAAATACACAAAAATTGCATTAAAAAATATGTTTAACTTCTCCTTTAGTTGTTCATCGAATTAGCTCAACTTATATATTTAGGTGTTATTTATCAATGCTAAGAAAATGATGTACCTAATTTTTTTTAAACCTACAAAAATAAAGATACTTTAGAAGAAGAAAATTTAAACTATCGGCATTTAAGCCCTGTCAGACTATTTCGATCAGAATGGAATCTACAACAATTTAAAGATTATTAAATTATACATAGATATAGCGAGTTTAATCAAAATCGTTAGAGCCGTTTTTGAGAAAAATCATAAAAACGTTCGGGACCCTAAAACGTGTATATCCGTGGAAAACTGGAATACGAAAATTTTCTCTCATATATATTTCATATATAGGTAAGTGAAAGTAAAAAATTGAGAGAAAGAAAGATAGTGGTAAAACCTTAACAAAAAGTTTAAAAGACAACATTCGGCAACAACATACACACAGACCTGTTAGTGGGACTTTGTTATTTGGACTTGAAGAACCCTAAAACGTGCATTTCTGTTGAAACTGGAATTCGAAAACTTTCACGATCGCAATACTTCATATATTGGTAAGTGAAAATAAAAATAAGAATAATATAATAATATTTTTATAATTAATCAAATTTCACGACATCTAAATAAAATAATATTAACATGGGAACAACTATAATATGTACCAAAAGAAATATAAAATGAAACCCAGGAGTCACCTTATGAACCGAAAAAAATAGAAATTGAAATAAATACAACCTACTTAACGATTTGTTTTGGGATGAGGCAATATTTTATATTTTCTAGAACGAATGCCGATTCAATCATGATTCACGCCGAAAGGATTGCACCACGATAATAATTATAGTGTCCTTCCATCTATCTATTATCCTTTATCATAAATAACCTCGAATATAGATATATATAAAGCTTTCACTCCTTCAAGGACTAATCATTAGGTGTCTATGACTAACATATCTCACCTCAAGGAAATTTTATTAATATATATATATATATATATATATATATATATATATATATATATATATATATATATATATATATATATAAGAGAGAGAGAGAGAGAGAGAGAGAGAGAGAAAGAGAGAGAGAGTGAGTGAGGGGGAGAGAAGATAAGTTCTCGGCTGTTAGTATTTTGTTTTGTCCAAACTAAGAGCTTCAATAAATAAACGAGAACTATATTGGTTTATTATTTTCAATAATGAACCTTTGTAATCGACCAAAAAAAAGACACCTATTCAAAATTTTAGGTCTTAGTTTTCAAGATGCGTAGAACCCGAATTAGGAATAAAAATAAACCCGTTTGTCCGCCGTCCGCGGCATTTCTCCGAAACTACTGGACCAATTTTTTGGATCTAAAAGCAAAAACCGCAACTTAAAAAAAAAAAAAAAAATAACATACAAATTAATATCTGAAATAAAAATTACAATCTTATACATTCAGCTCATTTAGACTTTATATACGTTACTTTTTTATGAGTATTGTTATATTCATTGTTATATTTACATATACTTTTATTTTGTTTTTTTATTTTATTTTTTAAAGGAAATATGATGTAGCTATTAATTATTTTACAATGCAATCAAAAGCAAATATAATGAAAGTAGCCCTTCATAATTTATTTTGTTTATTTATTTAATGTCATTTAACTGCTAGGTGAAGACACGGAAACCATACAACTAAACACAAGTGTGTTAATAAAAACCGGTAACGAAATAGGACTCGAATTAAATACCGATAAGACGAAATATATGATTAGTAGCAGAAACGGTGGCGATCTTGGTGATATTGATATATCAGGGCATACTTTTGAACACGTAGAGAAATTCAAGTACTTAGGTTCAATTATAACTAGAAAAAATGAAATCCAGGAAGAAATAAAGTCCCGGTTAAAGGTGGGAAATGCGTGTTATTATTCAGTTGCTAAATTACTTAGTTCGCGGCTTCTATCTAAAAACTTAAAGGTTAGAATTTATAAAACTATTATTCTTCCAACGGTTCTTTACGGATGTGAAACGTGGCCGCTTACTTTAAAGGATGAACAACGGCTTAAGGTTTTCGAAAATAAGGTATTACGTAAAATATTTGGTCCGAAGAGAGATGAGACCACTGGGGAGTTTAGAAGGTTGCACAACGCGGAATTGCGGAACTTGTATCCTGTGAATATAATTGAGCTGATTGAATCGCGGAGACTCAAATGGGCGAGTAAAGTTGTTGGGCTCGATGACGAGCGGATTCCGAGAAAGTTGGTATTTGCTGATCCGACTGGTAGGCGTCCGAAAGGTAGGCCGAAGCGTAGATGGGAGAATTGCGTTAAGGCTGATCTCGGAAGCTAGGGCTTGAATGGTGAACATTGGACGAGTCTGTGTAGGCGGTGTTAGGTGGTATCGGCATCGAACCTTCGGGTTCGCTAAGCCTATTATTATTATTATTTATTTAACGTCACTTTATGTTACTGTGGCTAATTGGACAATGCTACAGTGGGAGTCCTAAATTTTTCATGTCCAGGTTTCATTAAGAATAAATATCTTTAGCGAGTATAGATACCCCACAGGCTCGGGACCCCCTTTTTATGTTCCCTCCGAAGGACAGCATAATTAATGATTATTTACTCCCATTAAAAATTTCTAGGGCCATCTGCAGGTCTGAACCCGTGACGTTAGGCATAGAATGCTGTTATGCTAGCCACTATGGTACAGGTGACCCTCATAACTAAGTTAAGTTAAAAAGAAGTTGTTCATACAAGGAAATGAAAAATTGAATGAATAAAATGCCCAATGATATCCTTTTGTTATTATATATGTTTATTGAGTTATTTTATACACACTACCATGAGGGGCAAAGATAACAGTGATAAGATATTTCATTCATATCATTTTTTACAACAAAAAAATAATAAAACAACAAACAAACAAATACTGAACAAAACAAAAGAAGTACTGGAATAAAGGAATAACCTTTGAAAATCTATATTTAAAAAGGAGAATGCTCACAAGACCGAAATTTCTATAAGTAGTGCAATGTTAAAAAAAGTTCGTTCTCAACATCAACATTTTAGCTATGACTAAGCTATAAAAGAAAAAATATCAAATGCGAGTATTTTTTTATTAATAGACTTCTACTCCCTAAAAGTTTCGTTTTTTACTATTTTCAAAGATTTTTTTTGACCACTTTCTTCAACATTTAGGAAATCTGTTGTGATGACAAAAAATGTAAAGCAAATCTTCATTATATCGTTAGTTATTGTTTTGTTTTTTACTTTCACTTACTATATATAGTAAGGGGAAGTATTGCGATCGTGAAAATTTTCGAATTCCAGTTTTCAACGGAAATACACGTTTTAGGGTCCCCTGAGTCCAAATAACCAAGTCCCGCAAAAAGGTCTGTGTGTGTGTGTGTGTGTGTGTGTCTGTGTGTGTGTGTGTGTGTGTGTGGTAGCTCCCAGGCGGAAACGGTAAGTCCTATGAAACTGAAATTTCATATTTAAGACAACTATACGCCCGAGACGTGACAAAACTTTTTTCATCAAAATGAGCCTACCAGAAGAGGCACTTTATACCATGCATTTTGCACCTTTTTTCGATTTTCTCAAAAACGGTTCCGACGATTTTGATTAAACTCGCAAATATCGATGTAAAATTTAATGGGCTTTAATATCATGTAGGTTTTATTTAGGTAAAAATGGTCTGGCAGGGCTTAAATGCCGATATTTTAAATTTTCTTCCCCTAAAGTACCTTTAATTTTGTAGATTCAATAATAATAACTAGATTATCTTGTTAACGCTGATGAAAAACTGGTAAATGTATAAATTGAATAAACTCGATACCCAACTAAAGAAGAAAACAGAAAACATATTTTTTTAATGTAATTTTTTGATTTTGAACATAGCAACAGTAATATACACTTATAATATAACGTTGGAAATCTTTGATTTTAGGAAAAAATATTATCTAATACACAAGAGCTTGTAAAAGTTAATAAAGAGTGATGAATGAATGCATTTAGATAATAATGCAATAGATTTTTTAATAAAACACATGTTTCTATATAAATTCAATTTAATTAATTCTTTAATAGTTTCACGTATTTTTATCTTTTAGTGTATTTGAAAATTCTTTCATTGAGTTTAAAAATGGTGATAAGTGAAAGTCGTGTGTTGCCCGCACCAGATTTTTTAAATTGATAATTACGATATTATCAAAAATAGAGAGACGTTTCAAACAGATGTTTTTAGCTCCCAACCTGACTTAAAAAGGGCTCTTAAAGTGAAAGTCAGAAAAATATTTTATTCAAGATTTTATATTCAGTATATGAGAAAGAAGAACTGGAAAATTAATGAAAATTGGAAGATTTCAAACGCACCGACCCACATAACAGAACAATACAATTTCGAAACGTGGCCAAAGTATAGTAGTATTATTAATTAATCCTCAAAACCCAGAATAACATTTTATAAATATAAACTGCTAAAATAATTTTTCTTGTAAATAATTCAAACTTAAAAACTCTTGTACGCTACAACGAACTGTATTACTACAGCCTTCATAATCGTTTTCACTTTCTCTTACATATAAATGAAATATATAGTTTTCTTTATCCGTATTACTTAAGGAAGATTTACTTATTTATTCATATAAAAATATCACATTTTTCTTCCCAATCTTTTTTATTTTCATTGATACACAAATTGTCATGAGTGGTAGTCAACGTTTCGGGGCCTTTTCCCCATTTTCAAGACTAATTATTTTTTTTTTTTTAACATTTTGCTTTTAGTTACATTTTAATAAATAATTTTTTTCATAATATAAATTTAAATTCAAATTATCCTTTTTTATCTGTACTGAGCCAATAGTCAACCTTACATGCTGACGCAGCTGTGTGCCAGAGAGTATTAGTATGTACAGATAAAAAAAGGTAATTTGAATTTAAATTTATATTATGAAAAAATCATTTATTATAATGTAACTAAAAGCAAAATATTTAAACAAAAAAATTGTTTAGTCTTGAAAATGGGGAAAAGGCCCCGAAACGTTGACTACCACTTATGACCATTTGTTAATCAATGAAAATAAAAAAGATTTGGAAGACAAAATGTGCTATTTTTATAGAAATATATATTAAGGGAAAGTATTGCGATTATGAAAATTTTCGAATTCCAGTTAACACCGGAAATACACGTTTTAGGGTTCCCTGAGTCCAAATGACCAAGTCCTGTAAAAAGGCCCGTGTCTGTGTGTCCGTATGTGGTAAGTCTAGCGCAAAAACTATAAGTTGTACGCAAATAAAACTTCATATTTTAGACAGCTATACGCCCGAGATGTTTCCAGCAACTTTTTCATCAACAACTCCTAACCTGGAGAGCCACTTTACACTATGCATTTTGCACCTTTTTAGAATTTTCTTAAAAACGATTTTGATTAAACTCGCCATATCAACGTAAAATTTAATGGCTTTAATGTCATGTAGGTTTCACTGATTTAAATAGCGTAACAGGGCTTAAATGCTGATATTATAAATCTTCTTCCTCTGAACAACCTTTAATTTTGTAGATTCCCAAAAATCATCTTGTTACATTGATAAATAGCAGCTAAATTGAATCTGAGTAACAATTCTTTATTGAGCAATATTACAATCTGTCCAACTCAGGACATTTTTAATAGTGATAACGTACAATATTCTTTTACATTCACACGATATATTCAAAACAATAAATTTATATAATAATAATAATACAATATACATATACACAAAATAAAATCAATAAAAATATATACAAAAGTCACTCATACCTATATACAATTCACAAGCATACAGCACGTGAGTGGAGAATCTAGCCAATGCTAGAACTCCAATATACCTGTTACAAGAGGTCACGAGGCCACTGCCGTTTCAACCTTCTAGGAGGATGGTAAGGATGTGTGGAGCTGGATAAGGATTGAGCTAGGGGATTAGGGTGATGGATAAGGTTCTGATGAAATTTAGAGAATTTTAATGGTATAAGGTCTAAAATAAATGGAATATTTAGGTCGTGGAGTAAGGTATGGTTGGATACATAATAAGGGGAATTAACTATTGTTCGGAGGACTTTAGTTTGGAAGGATTGAATGCGTTTGATGTTAGAAAAATTGGCTGTCCCCCACAGTTCAAGTCCGTAAGTCCAGATAGGTTTCAGTACCGTCTTGTATATTAACAGTTTGTTATTCGATAGATAGTTTTGAATTTCTGTTCAGTAGTCTGTATAATTGTCCAAATCGTCGATTAAGTTCTTGTCGTTTAAGTCTAGCTAAATATGCAAGTCGATCGAATTTGATTAACAACTAAAGGAGAAAAGTGCAAAAATATTTTTTTCATTAATTTCTTATTGTTTCTTAACACACGAATAGTAATGTAGATGTATAATATACCGTTGGATAGCTAAAGATTTTAGAAAATATATTATCTAATACAAGGAATTGTAAAAGTTAATGGAGAATGATGAAAAAAAGATAAAACAAACTGATTGTCGTAGATAAAAATATTGTACAATAGATAATTTAATAAATCACATGTCTCTATTAAAATTCAATTTAATTATTTCTTTTACAACTTATTTTTATCTTTAACTGTATTTAGAATTCTTAAATTGATTTTAACAACGGAAGTATAGATCTTTTAAAATAAATCACAATAGTTCCTATTCCTCCCTGTTTTCTCAATCTGCTGGTGTTCCTCAAGGCAGCATCCTAGGACCCCTTCTTTATACAGTCTATACAGCTGATATCCCAACCCATCCAAACACTTTCCTTTCTACCTATGCTGATGACACGTGTGTGCTATCAGTAGATAATGATCCTGTTACTGCCTCCCCACACTCTTCAATCCCACATCCGAGACCTTGAAGAATGGTGCCAGAATTGGAGGATTAAAATTAATTCTAACAAATCCCACCAGATAACATTTACCCTTCGTCGTAAGCCCATGACTTCCTGCCCTACAGTATCCTTTAATGACACTCCACTAGCCCCTGTTGAACAGATTCGATATCTAGGACTCCACCTTGACAAACGTCTAACTTGGAATCCCCATACAAGACTAAAACGACAAGAAACTGCCCGACGTTTTCGACTACTTCAACACTTACTGGACAAACGTTCCAACCTACCATTTAATTACAAAAGACTTATTTATATGACCATCATAAGACCGATATGGAATTACGGAATAGACCTATGGGGCTCTACTAAAACATCGAATTCTTCTCGTATCCAATCCTTACAATCCAAAATCCTTCGTAAAATCCTTAACGCTCCTTACTTTGTCACGAATAAGCTCATCCATAAAGACCTTAATGTCCCATATGTTTCTGAATTAGCACGAACCAGGTATCAATCATTCCATGAAAAACTCCATTTCCACTCTAATCCACTAGTTTCTATTCTGTCATCCTCTTCCATTCCTGACAATCCCCCGAGGCGTCTGAAAAGAAGATGCCTCGAGACCTTCTAGTTTAAAATACTTTTAGAGTGCTGCCAATGGGTAGCGTCTCTATATGTAACTCATGTCAGTTTACTATGTCCATCACATTTACCTGTTGTATATAATAATACAGTTGTAAATATCAATAAATATGTTTAAAAAAACAAAAAAACAACGAAAGTAAGTGAAAGTCGTGTGTAGCGTGCACCAGATTTTTGGTTTTCATGACGTCTTAAATTGTTATACCATTGTTTCACCAGAGATAATACCGCCTTCTCCAAAGTTCTAAGTAAAAAATTAGGTTAATTACTACAATAAAGAAGACTGCACGGTGAAACGTTGGTCAATAATTGAAGACACGGTCAAAATCAGAAAATCACTACATCATACAGCATTCCTACTAGATTAAGATTAATTAACTGATAGATGTAGTTGATTTTATACCTCTATCAAAACAGAAAATGTTCCTCAATCAGTATGTTCACCGTATAAAATTTATATTAGACATCACCAGGGACTCAACAGACTACGTAATGAGGCTAAGCTTCTACCGAAGCAATATAAGTGTCAGCTTGCATGTTGCCTTACCACGCCAGATTTATTCTGTCTTATATTAATAGTATTTAAATGGAATGAACTTTTTAATAATATGTCCTTTAAACACTTATATCTTGAGAATTGTTAAAACAAATTCCCGAAATTACAGTTATATTAATTTGTTCACGATTAAGAGTGGACTTGTGACGTGAAGTAAAAGTTTCGTGAAATGATCAATTTTATTTTATTTGGTGCTATTGGGTTGTGTCACATGAAATGTCCGTTTTCAAGGTAAAAGATTTTTATTAAAAATACGATATGAAAACAAGATAATTTTATTCGAAGTATTTACCTTCTTTTTCTACACATTTTTCCCAACGTAACACCAACTTTTTTTATCCCCGAACTGAAAAGCTCTGAGCTTTGAAGTGAAACAAAATCTGAAAACGCACTTTTCACTTGATCATCATTTTCAAAAAGTTTTTCTTTAACGAAATTGTCAAAATTCCTGAACAGGTGGTAATCTGTTGGAGACAAGTCGGGAAAATATGTTGGGTGCGGAAGAACTTCGAAGCCCAGTTCTTTCAATTTTTGCACGGTATGTTTTGAAACATTGGGTCTTGCTGCCGCTCAGTGAGATCATGAGGTACTCATGTATCGAGCTTTTTTATTTTCCCAATACACTTTAAATGTCTGGAAACGGTAGATGCACTTGCATTTAGTTGTGCTGAGAGTCCTTTAACTGTTTGGTAGGGGTTTCCTTCTACTGTATGTTTGAGGACATCGTTGTCTATTACGGATGGAGGTCTTCCTCGGGGCAAGTTAGCAAACCAACGGCGAATGGTCCGTTCATTAACACTCCCTTCCCAAAACGCCTTGCAAATATTTCTAGCGACCTCAGCTACTGAATGGCCGAGCTTAAACTCGTACATAAATATTACTCGAAAATCGCGTGTTCCATCTTCATATTTGGAGGTATACTAAAAAGTGGGTAATTGATTGGGAAGCTAATGTTTATAATACAAAGGTAAAGGACTAGTAACTGTTTACTTTAAATATGTAAACATTCGGAAGAAAACAACAGAGACCAGCAAATCCTTTATGTATTTCAGAAACTATAAAAACGGACATTTCATGTGAAACAACCCAATACATTGCATTTCAGGATAACTATTTATGTTCTCGAACCACAATGTTTTATTGAAAAAATCATGGAGATTGCAAGGATTGGATGCGGGAGGAATACGATGGTCTAGTGGATCCCGAAAGTTCAATGCCGTAGGTCCGAATAGGCCTGATAATGGTAGTGAAGTATTAAATGGTTAATAAGTATGATAATGGTTAAATGAGGTTTTTGAAGTAAAGAGGGAGTTTTGATCGTTTGTAAAGTAAGAGTTTTAATAGTCTATATCTACGAGCAGTTTCTTGTCGTTTATTTCTTGTATGTGGATTCCATGTAAGACGTTTAAATGTCAAGATGATGTCCAAGGTATCGCATTTGTTTTACAGTGATGAGTGGGGTGAGTCAAGAAATTTAATATGAAGTCAGAATGTATAGATCGTTAGGTCTGTGTTCCCACCAATTGATTTTGCCAACTGTGAATACCGCAAGTACTCGAACGATAGTAAAAAAAAAAGTTCTTTATTGTCACTTACTATATATAGTAAGGGAAACCATTGCGATCGTGAAAACTTTCGAATTCCAATTTTCAACGGAAATACACATTTTAGGGTCCTCTGAGTCCAAATAACCAAGTCCCGCAAAAAGGTCTGTGTGTGGTAACTCCCGGGCGGAAACGGTCCTATGAAACTGAAATTTCATATTTAAGACATATATACGCCCGAGACGTTACAAAACATTTTTCAACAAAATGAGCTTACCAGAAGAGCCACTTTATACCATGCATTTTGCACCATTTTATTATTTTCTCGAAAACGGTTCCGACGATTTTGATTAAACGTGCTGTATCAATGTAAAATTTAATTGGCTTTAATATCATTTAGGTTTCATTTGGATTAAAATAGTCTGACCGGGCTTAAACCGATATTTTAAATTTTCTTTCTCTAAAGTACCTTTAATTTTGTTGATTCTATGAAAATAACTATATTATCTTGTTACCACTGATGAAAAACAGGTAAATATATAAATTGAATGAATTCGATACCTAACGAAAGGAGAAAACAGAAAACATATTTCTTTTAATGCAATTTTTTGTTTTTAACATAAGAACAGTAATATAGATGCATGATATACCGTTGGAAAGCTAAAGATTTTACAAAAAATATTATCTCATGCTCAAGCTTTTAAAAGGTAATAGAGAGTGATGAAAATAAGATAAAACTAACTGATTATTTTAGATAATAATACAATAGATTTTTTAATAAAACACATGTTTCTATATAAATTCAATTTAATTAATTCTTTAATAGTTCACGTATTTTTATCTCTGACTGTATTTGAAAATTCTTTCATTGATTTTAAAAACGGAGGTAAGTGAAAGTCGTGTGTTGCCCGCACCAGATTTTTTAGTGCCTTTTAAAAATCAAAATCCCAATAATTATTTTGTGTGAAGAAGATATACAAAAGTTCTTTAACAGTAACATTTTCACAACAAAAATTCACGGTTATTATAAATATCATCTTGCGGATAGAAAGTTTTAATCAAAACATTAAAGAGCTGACTGCTGAGTCAAGATTTAATGTAGCCATTAATACGGCTTTACTCACTGCCTCACGTAATTATTCCAACATTAATATAATTTATTTTCGCCTGCCATTTAAAGCTCTAGCTCATTTTATTTGATAGCTTATTTTATCCTGAAATAAGTTTAGTCTGAGACTGATCTTATCCATCAGTTTTAATCTCGTATATTGAGTTAGCCAAACCGTAGACCTTAAAATTGGTCCAAAATATTAAACTTTCCTAATATTCTAAGTCGTATATTTTTAGTAATTTTATATCAGATTATATCATAAGTTTCATTTTATTATACTTCAGGTAATTACCATTACTGGTATAATAGAATATTAGGTAGAACTAAATATTTTTATTATAATACAAACAAAACCGAATTTTTTTAAAAACATTTTATTGATATATACTGTACTTATAATATATACAAAAAGCAAATGGGATAATTTACACTTATGGGCGTGATAATGTCTTGTGAAGGAACTACCCAGTGGTAGCACTTAACACACAATGTCAATTTAATTAAAGTAAGTCTCGAGGCCATCACCTTTTCAATCGCCTCGCAGAGTTGTCAGGAATAGATAGATAGGAATGATAAGTTGCATACAAGAGGATGTGTGTGGGTTGGTAGTTTGAAATTAAAAGAGGCATATCTGTTTCGGGACAGTTCTGAGACAAATGGGATATTTAGGTCATCATGGATGATTTTATTCTTAACGAAATAAGCAGAATTTAGGATTTTGCGAAGGATTTTGGATTGTAAGGATTGAATGTGAGAGGAATTAGATTGTTAAGTAGAGCCCCACAGCTCGATTCCATACGTCCAGATGGGTCTCATGATGGTAACATAAATGAACTTTTTGTAATAAATTGGATGTTTTGAACGTATGTCTAGTAAGTGTTTGTAGTAGTTGGTATCTACGAGCAGTTTTTCGTCGTAATAGAAAAATAAAATAATATATTTGGTTGTAAAATAATTCGGTAGCGTTTATAAATATTTCAATTTAATCCTCTTTGCTATAAAATCATGCCTAATCGATCAATAATGTTTACATCTTATAAAAATCGATAAGTTAAGGTGCTTTTATGGATCAGTTTTAACTGAGATTCCTTATCTTTAAGTGTTATTTTTCTAGCTCAAAATGAAAGGGAAAAAAATTGATTTTCGTCATTTAATGATTTATTATATCTGAAAAGAAAATCCCCTTCACAGACCGTTAGGAAAATTTGCAGTGTGTATGGCGATGATTTGTAAGAAGAAATCACTGCCGTAAGTGGTTTGCTCGGTTCAAAATCGGATATTTTGACTTATAAGACGCAATGCGCTCGGGTCATCATTATATCATCTGTTAATGACGACCGAATTCAAGCATAATTATTCAAAAATAATCGAGTTTTTAATAAATAACTAAATAATATAACCGATTATAAATATTTACAAGAATCTGAATTTTTTATAGAAATCAAAAGTAAAAAACGCTACGAACTTACTATGTAAACCAATAGTTATTTTATCAGAAATAATATCTTCCAAAATTACCTTAAGATACCATTCATGCAGTCCAAGACCGAAATAGATATACCTCTTTAAATTCCGAACTTCCTACCTACACAAATCAACTTAGATACTCCTGATAATCCTTCGAGGAGGTTGAAAAGGTGTCCTCAGTATCCATTCATACAAAATAGTCAATAAAGTACAATCAATGGAAAGTTCTTTCATAAGCCAATTTCAAGTCATGTATTCATGTTTCACGCTTAATGGTTTTATTTATTTGATATATTTGTAAATTAAATAGAGAAATAATAAAGTATCAATAAAGATATCAGAGTAATAAATACATCATTATATCGATTTAAACATGAAGAAAGATTTGAGTTTATTTCTAATACATTTCATTCAGGGTCTAACTAACTATAGGAAAAATTTCTATTTTTACTCCAAAAAAATGTCTTAAAATTAACTCCGGCTTTTGTCAACTTAAACTTAATGGTTGAAATTTGCGAATCGTAAGTTATGTTCCCTCCTATCTATTTTTCCAACTGCGTATGAGCAGGTATTCGAACTGTAGGTATGAGAAAGCTGTACTAAGCATACGCAAATTACAGACAGAAAGTGTAATATGTCAGAGGGTGTTGTAAATCGTTACTAACGATGGGTTGTTTCTTCATTAATCCCATAATTTTAATTTTTCACACCCTCTAGAAGGTTGAAACGGCAGTGGCCTCGAGACCTCTTTCAAAAATTTATATTGGAGTTCTAGCATTGGCTAGATTCTCCACTCACGTGCTGTATGCTTGAGAATAGTATACAGGCATGAGTGACTTATGTGCATATTCTAGTTGATTCTTTATTGTATATATGTATGTTGTATTATTATTTTATAAATTTATTGTTTTGTATATATTGTGTGAATGTAACACTTGATCACCATTAAATATGTCCTAATTAGAACAGATTGTAATATTACTCAATAAAAATTGTTTCGGGAGATGTAAAAAAAAAAAATTCTAAATTACTTGCGTTACAGTTGTAAACATCAATCAAATGAATAAATAAATCAATTAACCAATAAATAAATCGGTATAAAGATAGCCCACCAATAATTATAAAGATATACAAAAAACAAATATAATATGATGCTGTAACTAAATTTAGAAGAATAAAATAATTATTACATAAATAAACAAGAACAAAGTATGATTAAATAAAGAAAAATAAAACAATTACTCCATTCATAGATTAAAATTTCATTTATATTTAGTCATTTCCTCTCACCAATGGCGTGACCAAGTTAGTCCAGTGAATAGACACCGAATATTCATCTCCGGGTCTGACAAATTGATTAGATATTTATCGCTTTAAAATGTGGTTGCTGAGTTTGAACGAAGAACAAGCCTTAAGGTTTTCGATAATAAGGTTTTGCGTTAAGTGTTTATTCCTACAAGAGATAAGATCAGTTTGTAAGAGAAATTAAAGAGGTTGCACAATGCAGAATTGCTGAGACTTCATCACGTTATTATAATTGAAGTTGCATTGGAGCAGTATCGGGCGCCTCTAAATGGTGTGTAAAGTTGTTGCGCTTAATGACCAAGGAATTCATAACAAGTTAATAAGCGCTTAAACCGACTTGATCCGCCCAACTATATAATTCCTCCCACATCTAATCCTTAGAACCTAAAATCCTAAATGCTTCTTACTTTGTCATCAATAAAGATCTGAATATCCTATAAATTGCTCACTTAGGCCAAAACATATATACGTTTCGTTATATTTGAAGTCAATAATAAAAATAAATCTATAAACTACATTACATTTAATCAACTTAAAAAAATATATGACATTAAACTGTTTCTAACAAAGGTTACCAGCTATTATAAAGTTAGAAATTTTTACTTTTAAATATCTATAAACTAGATGTATCCCACGGCTTTGCTAGCATATATATATATATATATATACTATATATAATATAACTACCTAAACATACAAGTTGAGCGAATTTGATAAACAACTAAAGGAGAAAAGTGCAAAAATATTTTTTTCATGCAATTTTTCTGTTTTTTGAACACAAAATATTAATATAGATGTTAAAGCATTTTAGAACACATATTATCTAAAAACGAAGTTTTAAAGGTTAATGGTAAAGTCCCGGTTAAAGGCGGGAAATGCGTGTTATTATTCAGTTGCTAAATTACTTAGCCCGCGGCTGCTACCTAAAAATTAAAAGTTAGAATTTATAAACCTATTATTCTTCCAAGGTTCTTTACGGATGTAAAACGTGGCCGCTTACTTTAAAGAATGAACAACGGCTTAAGTTTTCGAAAATAAGGTACTGCGTAAAATATTTGGTCCGAAGAGAGGTTGCACACTGCGGAATTGCGGAGCTTGTACCCTGTTAATATAATTGAGTTGATAGCATCGCGGAGACTCAAATGGGCTAAGTAAAGTTTTTGGGCTCGGCGAGGATCGGATTCCGAGAAAGTTGGTATTCGCTGATCCGACTTGTAGGCGTCCGAAATGTAGGCCGAAACGTCGATGGGAGGATTGCGTTAAGGCTGATCTCGGGGGCTTGGGCTTGAATGGTAAACATTGGACGAGTCTGTGCAGGCGGAGTTTGGTGGTATCGGCATCGAACCTTCGGGTTCGCTAAGCCTGTTATTATTATTATTATTAAAGGTTAATGGAGATTGATAAAAAGCCGATAATATTTACTGATTGTTTTAGATAAAAACATATAGATTATTTAATAAATAACAAATGTTCCTATTGAAATTCAATTTCATTAATTCTTTATAATTTTATTTTTATCTCTAAATGTATTTAAAAATGCTTAAATTGATTTTAACAACGAAGGTAAGTGAAAGTCATGTGTTGCGCCCACCAATTTTTTTTATACTTAATTCAGATAAATAAAACATTTTTTAGCTGCTTGAATCATTTGCACTGGAAGCATTGATACAGCAAAATATGCTTGAATATATTTGTAATAAATTTAGGAACTTTTCTAATATTGATCAGATTAAAATGATTTTGTATTCATTTGATTATCTTTCAAATGAGCACTTATAATTTTCCAGATTTCGAGTTATTCGAACACAAATTTTAAGGTTTTAATATAAAATGAATTATGTGTTAAACCACTAACAGAACTAATATTCCCTAACCCATTATCATTGCACATCTAGAAACTAAGAGAAACCGTTATAAACATGGCCACCATTTTTGAGATAAACCTATGATCAGAAAAGTGATTAAATGGTACATTTATTTATAAATATAGATAAATAAATAAATATTTTCATCACTAAGTCTTATAACTGCTTAATCGTCAGGAGATTCTTTTTTTTTTTTTCCAGGATGGTTACATTTTAAAAGGACCCCTCAATTTATCCTGGCTAAGCATAATCCGACAACTTCCTCCCTTACCACCAGTTACAGATAAGGAAGTGCTGATCACTGCGACCGTTATTCTTAAGTAGGAGTGAAAGGCGGGTAGATTGAATCAAACTCCTCCACTTGGGGCCAAATAAAAAAAAAAGGACGAATCCTTTGTCCTGGAACTTGCTGGAAGACAAAGACTCCAGGAAGATATTCTCCAGGCCACTCTATATATCATTGCCGGGGCAGTATGCTACTGGAAAAACAATAGCCAACTGTATTCTATTGTAGGTTCTAAAAAGGAAAGATATCTTAACATCTAATAGGAACTGTCCAGATTTTAAGATTGTGCATTCTATTTTATCTTAATTAACTATTAGGTTGTTTTTTTTCAAACGACGAACAGTGGAAAATATGTCCGATTTAGGTGGATAAAATTCTGAAACTTGTCCATTTTTAACCTTTGGAGTCCCATATTACGGAAAAAAATATAAGAAAAAATTATTAAAACAAATTAATTTTGGACACGACTGGCGAGCGCACGGTGGTCAAATATTAAATTTATTTGCTAAAATCTACAACTTCTCTACATTTTACGTTTGAAGTCCCAGAATATGAGAAAAATAATACAAAAAATCTAATTATGGCTCCGAGTGGTTTAAAACTGCAAATAGATGTATTTTAAATCATTTAGGAAACTCTGAAAAAAATTATAGATCATCAAAAACGCAAAAATCGTAAAATTCTTTGCAACATTTAAAGAATAGAATGGTAGATGAAACAAATCCTTGGGGGTTATATAGTTATTCGTTATCGAATAGGGAGATTTATTTACAAATTGCTAAATTAAATCTACAGGTGGATCGCAATGTATATTCAACAACGAGTGTGGAAATATAATGTCTTATCTGTCTCAATAATGCCCATTGTTAAATAAAAGCAAAAAAGACTTTGTGCTACACAAACCTTGACTATAATAAATGGCCATCGAATAAAGATAATCCCATTGCCGGTTATTAGGCGCTTGTGTGAATAGAAATGATTCACTCATTTACTATTTATTTGTAAACAAGGTATGGCGGGAAACATTAGGATTAAGCGTCTTACTAACTAATGATAAAAAGTTCAAGCACTCAAAAATGCCAAACATTTGACTAGACTTTTGTCGGCCTAAATTGGCGATTTTGCCTACTGTTCTACGTTTGTATCTGCACTTAAACATTGCATTTTAAGACCCTCCTTTGCCCAATGTCACATAATCAAGGATTCTCAAAAGACCTCAAGACGAACAAAAATTTCATATTGATTAATGTCCGATTCTCAACAGTTAAGGAGGAAAACCAAATCGTTTTTTGAGATCCAGAAAATTTAAAACAATGATAGAAGAGTAAGGACATTTTTACACATAAAATATTTGGCTTTCCATCGGTATATTGTACATCTATGTTACTTTAAAGCTGTACCTTTATTTTGTTTGTTTATTCGTTTAACGTCCCTTCCTTTATGCTACTATGGCTAATCGGACGATGCTACAGTGGGAGTCCTAAATTTTGTCTATCCAGGTTTTATTAGGATAGGGATCTTTAACGAGTACCTGACATAGCACAGGCTCCGGACCACATTTTAACGTCCCCTCCGAAGGACGGCATAACTAAGGAATTTTTACTCCCATTAAAAAATCCTAGGACCACCTGCGGGTTTGAACCCGTGACCTTTGGCTGTTATGTTAACCACCCAACAAGTGATCACTAGTACTTTTCTATATCTACTTTACACAAAATTATTATTGGGATTTTGCTTTTCAAAAGGCACTAAAAGGCATTATTCTACCAACTTTCCTTCGTGAGCAACGATATAATAGGTCCATTCCGTGGGTCATATTACATTTTCTGTCCATGTAAGTAACAGCTTTTCCCAAACCTATTTACAAATGCGCAGATGACAAATGGATCGGAAGGAACAGACCTAAAGATTTGTGAATTTTAATCTTTAAATTTAGACCTCAATGTCCCATATGTTGCTGATTTGGCCCGTACGAGGTATTATTCCTTCCATGGTAAACTCCACTCCCACATTAACCCATTAGTTTCAATCCTTGCTTCCTCTAACATTCCTGACAATCCTCCGAGGCCTCTGAAAAGAAGATGGCCTCGAGACCTTCTAGTGTAGATTACCTAGAGGAGTGTTGCCAATGGGCATATTCTCTTCATGTATATCATGTATATTATACCAAAAATTACATTAAAAAAAATTTAGCTCTTTTCTCCTTAAGTTAGTTATCAAACTCGTTCAACTTATTCAGCCAGTTTTTACCAATCCTAATAAGTTGAAATGTTTATCCTAAGAGTTTAAAACCCAGCACATGATTCCAGGATTTTTTAAAGGGAGTAATAAATCTTTGGTTCTGCTGTTTTTCGATAGGGACGTAAATGGTGGTCCTGGGTCTGAGCGATGTCAGTTACTCGTTAGAGATCCCTATCCAAACTAAACCTGGATAGGCAAAATTTAGGAATAACTTTTCTCCTACTTCAATAATATGTTTAAACTAATGAAGAATGTTTAAACTAAACTACCTCACGAATAAGTAAAAGTTTCCAGATATATGAAAATTGTTACAGTGTATTTTACTTTGTTTGGTTGTGTTAATAAAGAAAATCACAAAAGTTAGCCAATAGTTGAATTGTAGTACTATGCTACAAAATTATAAATAAAAATGAAAAAAAAAATTAGTCTTGAAAATGGAGAAAAGATCCCGTAACATAGAAAAAAAATGTGAAAAAGTTTTTTAAAAAATTAAGCCGTGAGTGGAAGTATATAATGCCTCATTGAATACATAAACATTTTTATGTTTTTTTCTTTTAATATTAATGATTTATTTCATAAGTATGTAGTTTGTATTCCTATTAGGATGGTATTTTACAATAACTAAAGCAACGGTTAATTATAAATTAATCTAGGTTTATAAAGGTTTTTAGTAAAATAAATCAATCTTACATACCTTAAAAATTATGTTAAGATCAATAATTCGGAACTAAGGATTGTACTGTTGTTTCTTACCTGAAAATAAAAGAAAAATTTTAAATTAAATTTACAAAAATATATTAAAATATAGGTACCTTCAAAGTATGAAAATAAAATTTATAATAGATAGAAAAAACATATTTAAATAAGCATATAAAAACTTAAGCCTAAATTTTATTTATTTTTTAATAAATAAATAAATTAACAAAAAATAATAAAATGAAATCGGATTTGGCCGAACCAGTTGCCAATCTTCTCATGATAAACTCCATTCCCATGCTTACCACAAGTTATAATCCTTGCTAGGTTTTCTTTTCTTGATCCTTCAATGCGTCTGTAAAAGTAGCTGTACGCGAGACCTTCTTGCTGACATGGAATTAAATTTAGAGTAATACTATTGGATAGTTTCTCTACTCTTATGTTTCTTCACATTGGTCTTCTATCATATGTTTCAGATTAAATAAAATAATATAAAATTGTTATGTACAATAATCAACATCTTTGTAATTAAAAATTATAAATGATCTAATTTGATTGTAAATGATCAAATTTCGTTGACAAACAATTTGTAGGCTGGTTTGGTTCTGACATTTTACACATTCTATACCGGAGTGTGCTGAGACCCTGTTTACGCTGGAGTGATAAGACAGACACTCGGCACCAGACACTCTTCTAGGTCCAAAATCAATTTTTATATTATTTATAATTGTGTTATTCATATTATTTTCAATTTATATTGGAGAATCATTATCATTGCTTTCGACCCAAATACTTAGCATTTTAAACCGTGTAAATATCATTTGTAGTTTGGTATTTATAAGTGTTTTACAAATCGTTGCATATTTGTCAAATTCGGCCGGTTATCTTATAGGCACAAGTTTTTCGTCCGGCACTAAAATAGTTAAATTTTACATCGATATAGCAAGACAAATCAAAATCATTAGAGCCGTTTTCTAAAAAATCGTAAAAAATCGGTCTTCTGTTTGCCGATTTTGATGAAAATTAACTGTAACATTCCAGGCATATAACTTCTAAAATATGAAACTTCAGTTTTATGCAACACATCGTTTTTAAGCCAGACTCATACTGACCTTTTTGCTGGACTTGGTCATTTGGGCTAAAAGTACCACTATATCCCGTGAAGGGTCTTGGCTCAGTACATATAGAAATTCGTACTGTTTCTAGACTAAAGGCCGTGCAATGAGGTGATTAGGCCTTGATCACGCTCAGCCGCTAGGTTTTTACCCCAATTTTTTAGATATCCACTTTATAGAGGCTGGGTCTGCCCCAGGAGGGTCTCCATACCTTAGGGTCACCCCCGACTGAATTAACAGAATAAATAATATTCCGCCAAAGCCAGGATCCGAACACAGGACTAGTGCTCTATCCACTAGACCAAGCCACTCCCCATTTTGACTAACGGAACCCTAAAACCTGTATATCCGGTGAAAACTGGAATTCGAAAATTTTATTATTCTTCTTTCTTCTTCTTCCAGTGGCGCGACAGGCCGTGTAGGCCCTGGGCATCGTGGTGAAAACTCCTGCGAGTTTACACTCACGTTTCACGATGCAATGTTTAGTGGAGGGTCATCACTCCTAACGACTAATTTTGTGAGTGGCCACCCTTGGCTGACGGGTCTCACATACCCGGGGGAGTGACTGTGAGTGAATCCCCATTTTTTTACAACCTTATAAAAGCCCCGCCGGGACTGGGATTCGAACTCAGAACCTGTAGCATGAAAGACTAGACGATATTTAAATATAGGTAAGCGAAAGTAATATATATATGAGTTATATTATAATATAAAATGGTGAGCCAAAAAGCTATTATTACTAAAACAATTTGAAAAAAAGTTTTAAAAAACCTTGATTTTGCCGTCCTTCAGATGTAACGTAAAATGGAAGTCCTAAACTTCTGCGATGTCAGGTCATCATTAAAGATTCCTTTCCTAATTAAACATGGATAGGCAAAATTTATGATTCCCACTGTAGCATCGTACGACTATAATAAACTAAATAGAACTATCAGGTCGGAGTATATGTCAGAAATGACAGTTCTAGGCAAATTGAAGCCAAACAAATTTCGTTGGAATTATTATTCAAAACAAATTCTGAGTAGCCTCAACACATCGCTCCCAAACGTCCAACAAAAATATAAATACAAACCTGAGTAATTAAAAGTTAACTGACAGACATATGTTATCTAGAGTGCAGTTGGCAGCTGACATAGCCGTCATGCAACGACTCAATATTTCCATGCACTTTTTCTGGGTTTTTTTTGTTGTTTTTTTATAAAATTAGTATATTTCATCCAAAAGTTTAGTTTTATTTATGCAACTGATATTAAATATTATTATCTTATAACATATAGGTCATTGATAAAATATTAGATATCTTCATTTTACTTATCTTTGTTTGTCATCTGAGTTAAATTAAACAATTTTATAATTAAGCTAAAATAACTAACAGGATCGTTTCGTATGAAATAATATTAAGGGACTTTTGATGTCAAACTTTATGATTCATAATATTTACTCTCATTTTCTACGTATTTTTCCTAGCGTGTTATCAACATTTAAATCGTGGGACTGAAAAATTTAGACAGCAAGCAAAAATGTCAAAACATTTTTGACTTGATAATCATCTTAAAAAAAGTTACATTTTAGGAAGTAGTTCAAATATATGTCTGTTAACTCATTTAACGTCACTTTTATGATAGAGCGACTTATCGGGAATTATAAATTTTGCGTATACGGGATTTATTTGAGATCTTTAACAAGTACCTGACAACACACAGGCTCGGATTACCCAATTACATCTCCTCCAACGGACGATATAACCAACAATTTTTGACACCACTACGGCCAAAGGATCAAATTTATGGAAGGATTAGTTTCTTCACTGTCTGGGAAACATGAGGTCTTCTACGAACACCGTATACGAACGAGACGTATTTTCCGATTATTAGCTACTTAGTATCATAAATAATTACCAAAATTAAATTCACAATGAAATGACATTATATATAATATATATATATATATATATATATATATATATATATTATAATATATATATAATAAGAATAATAGATATTTTAGTATTGAAAACAAACAATATCCTTCCTATTAGTAGTGAATGAACAGTTTAATCGTAGGACAGTCTTGTTCCTCAATTAGAAACCCCTATAAACCGACAGAGGCTTACTATATTTGTTTATTCATTTAACGATACTTTATGCTACTGTGGCTAATCGGACAATGATACAGTGGGAGTCATAAATGTTGTATATGCAGCTGTTATTACGATAGGGATCTTTAATGAGTACCTGACATCGCAAAGGCTCGGAACACCTTTTTACGTCTCCACCGAAGGATGCATAACAAAGGATTTTTTACTCCTTTAAGAGCATGCTGCCAGATTTAACTTGGGCATAGAAGGCTGTTATGCTAGCCTCTACACTACAGGTGAGTCCTGTTATTCTATAAACAGTGACCCATACTAAGTACTTTAATTAATAACCTTTGTGCTCTTTAATGATAAAGTTTTGGTTTATTATTTTTAATAATGAATCTTTTTAATCGAACATGAAAAAATCGAATCTTGAGAATAATTATTAATGTGTGATTTGAAACTAAATTAATTTCATATCCCATAAAATATCTAGTGGAATTAATAGAGATATCGCTGTTAACACCACATCGTGGTTAGTGAGAAATTATTCCATGAACAGTGATTATGTTTTTCTCTTTATTCACCTGTAAACACGCAACTGTATATAATAATAATAATGGGCTTACCGAACACGAAGGTTCGATGCCGAAACTACCGAATTCCACCTACACAGACTCGTCCAATGCTCACTGTTCAAGGCCAAGCCTCCCAGATCAGCCTTAACGCAATCCTCCCATCGACGCTTCGGTCTACCTTTCGGACGCCTACCAGTCGGATCAGCAAATACCAACTTTCTCGGAATCCGTTCCTCACCGAGCCCAACAATTTTACTCGCCCATTTGAGTCTCCACGATGCTATCAACTCAATTATATTCACAGGATACAAGTTCCGCAATTGTAAAATCTGGTAAACTCCTCAGTGGCCTCATCTCTCTTCGGACCAAATATTTTACGCAGTACCTTTTTTTCGAACACCTTAATCCGTTGTTCATCCTTCTAAGTAAGCGGTCGCGTTTCACATCCGTAAATAGTTTTATAGATTCTAACCTTTAAGTTTTTAGATAGAAGCCGCGAGCTAAGTAACTTAGCAACTGAATAATAACACGCATTTCCCACCTTTAAAAGGGACTTTATCTATTCCTGGATTTCATATTTTCTTGTTATCATTGAACCTAAATAATTGGATTTCTCTAAACTGTATATAATAATATATTAATAATTAATTATATAATATAAACATTAAAATATAAAATGTATAAGATGAACTGTGTAGTGATGAACTATGATTCGACAATTTCATGACGTCATAAGTTAATACATTTAGCGAGGATGATGGAATGCATGACGTCATTATCCTTGAAGAAGACATCAAGCATTTCATTCCATTAGCTAGAAGACAGAGAGCCCACTCGGCAAACACTGGGACTACTGCCTACTTAAGCCTTTGCAGACAAACGCTTTCCGTTTACTCGTTAAATATGTATCCAACCGACAATCTGCGAGGGAGTTTCCTAAACAGGAAGCGATAAAAGACAGTGAGGAACAAAGGGCCGGGGGAGGCCGCTGCCATCGCTCACTTAGGATGACTTCCGGTGAATAATGGTTCGCACTTCCTCTGGCAGGCGTGAAGATGGACCCTAAAGGAAGAATGTCTTTGGTAAGGACGGTGTAATAATAGACATATCAAGCCCTTCCAAGATTTTTAATGATTACTCTATATATGTAAAAATAATAACCCTTTTTCTTTAATCGCATCACGCGTGAACGGCTTGACCTATTTCTCTAAATTTGTTTTATTTTTACTTTCACATACTATATATAGTAAGGGGAAGTATTGCGATCGTGAAAATTTTCGATTTCCAGTTTTCAACGGAAATACACTTTTTAGGGTCCCCTGAGTCCAAATAACCAAGTCCCGCAAAAAGGTCTGTGTGTGGTAACTCCCAGGCGGAAACGGTAAGTCCTATGAAACTGAAATTTCATATTTAAGACAACTATACGCCCGAGACGTGACAAAACTTTTTTCATCAAAATGAGCCTACCAGAAGAGGCACTTTATACTATGCATTTTGCACCTTTTTTCAATTTTCTCGAAAACGGTTCCGACGATTTTTATTAATCTCGCTATATCGATGTAAAAATTAATGGGCTTTAATATCATGTAGGTTTTATTTGGATAAAAATGGTCTGACAGGGCTTAAATGCCGATATTTTAAATTGTCTTACCCTAAAGTACCTTTAATTTTGTAGATTCAATAATAATAACTAGATTATCTTGTTAACGCTGATGAAAAGCCCGTAAATATATAAATTGAATAAATTCGATACCCAACTAAAGGAGAAAACAGAAAAAATATTTTTTTAATGCAATTTTTCGTTTTTGAACATAAGAGCAGTAATATAAATGTATGATACACCGTTGGAAAGCTAAAGATTTTAGAAAAAATATCATCTCATTCACAAGATTTTAAAAGTTAATAGAGAGTGATGAAATGAACATAAAACTAACTGATTATTTTAGATAATAATATAATAGATTTTTTAATGAAACACATGTTTTTATAGAAATTTAATTTAATTAATTCCTTAATAGTTTCACGTATTTTTATCTTTAACTGTATTTGAAAATTCTTTCATTGATTTTAAAAATGGAGGTATGTGAAAGTCGTGTGTTGCCCGCACCAGATTTTTAATGTTTTTATTAGTCAGGAGAAGGGTCTTATCAAAAAAAAAAAGATAAACGTTACTTAAGTGAATAGGTTTTTTTTTTTTTAATATCCTAAGGTAATCAATCTCTTTATTTATATACATAAAAATTAATCCAACTTTTCCTTGGTCATCGCATCGCGTGTGAATGGCTTGACCGATTTCGCTAAGACATAGTTCAGACACGACATCGTGTGTTTTACGTAAACCTATTTTGATTAATAGGTATTCGTTTAAAAAAAAACAACAAACATTTATGTATTATTTGAGTTGATTATGAAAGTGACCTAGGTCAATTTATACTTGAATTAAGATATTTTTGTTTAAATTAAATTTAGTTTATCTGCATTAATTAAACGTACTTATTAGTTATCTAGATAACTAGCCCTACTGGGTCGCAGGTTTTTAACTTTTTACCATTTCTTTATAATTGTATGCTTTATAGAAAATGTAATATTTATGCATAACTAAAGGTTATTTTAATTTAATTTAATTAGTTATCTACTGCGATTGACCACTAGGGTAACTTGTTAAGTAGTAATTATTTAAAATTACCTTCGTCATTGCGTTGGGACATCATTAATAATAAATATCTTAATTAAGTATAAATGGATGATAAGTAGCAGAAACGGTGGCGATCA
Source organism: Piezodorus guildinii (assembly GCA_023052935.1). NCBI lineage: Eukaryota > Metazoa > Arthropoda > Insecta > Hemiptera > Pentatomidae > Piezodorus > Piezodorus guildinii. The sequence goes on along the minus strand of CM041297.1, from coordinate 141,178,429 downwards.
TGGTGATATTGATATATCAGGGCATACTTTTGAACACGTAGAGAAATTTAAGTACTTAGGTTTAATGAAAAAAATGAAATCCAGGAAGAAATAAAGTCCCGGTTAAAAGTGGGAAACGCGTGTTATTATTCAGTTGCTAACTTACTTAGCTCGCGGCTTCTATCTAAAAACTTAAAGGTTAGAATCTATAAAACTATTTACGGATGTGAAACGCGACCGCTTACTTTAAAGGATGAACAACGGCTTAAGGTTTTCGAAAATACGGTACTGCGTAAAAGATTTGGTCCGAAAAGAGATGAGGCCACTGGGGAGTTTAGAATATTGCACACGCGGAATTGCGGAAGTTGTATCCTGTGAATATAATCGAGTTGATAGCATCGCGTAAAGTGGTACGGCTCGGTGAGGAATACGGATACCAAGAAAGTTGGTATTTGCTGAACCGACTGGTAGGCGTCCGAATGGCAGGCCGATGCGTCGATGGGAGGATTGCGTTAAGGCTGATCTCGGGTGCTTGGACTTGAACGGTGAACATTGGACGAGTCTGTGTAGGCAGACTTTGGTGCTATCGGCATCGAACCTTCGGGTTCGGTACGCCTATTATTATTATTATAAGTATAAATGGAGTTAGGCCACTTTCAAAATCTCCGGCTCATTTAGGCTTCTTAACCACAAGAGTCATTTGCGCTCCTTCTTACGGTTTCCATTATCAGCTAATTAATTATTTAAAAAAAAAAAATTGTGATCCTCTGAATACTCTTAATTTTATTTTTGTTCTAAAGAGGCTAGTGAGGACATTGATTGGTATTATTAATTTTATATGTATTAGCATTGGCGTGGGAGACTATCGTACTAGCAACGATATCAGGGGCTCCTCCCACCCTAAAAAAAAAAAAAAAATCAAATGGAAATTTATTCTAGTTTAAAAGCGGAAAATATATATTATTATTCGGTTGCAACATTTCTTAAAACGCGGCTTTTGTCAAAAAATTTTAACTTTAAAATTATATTTCTCACGGTTCTTTAGAAATATAATTGTAGTTTCTAACTTTTAAGTAAGAACAACGCATTAAGTTATTCTAAAATAAGGTATTGTGTATTTTCTTTTTGCCCGAAGACAGATTAGACTGCGGAATTTTCTAGTCACACGCAATAGCATCGCGTCGGATGATACAAGTGCAGATAGTACTCAGAGACTATTTGTTCCACGAATTCTCAAATATTTAATGAAGACCTGAACTGAATGTGAGATGGTGCGAATGTTTACATCCGATCTTAGGGTTTGGAAGGTGGTCAATGAATCTGATAATTAAGACTGAAACTGGTCTTCAGCCAGTTTACTGACATATCATACTAACATTATTAAACTGTTAAGTTAACATGTAGTTTAATATCTTTAATTTTTTATACGTTTGACTAACGAATCATTTTTCATTCCTGTGAATAGAGAACTGGATAAGTAGAATGCATACTACTAGAAAATCCATCCGAAGAATTAATAACCTGAGATATGACAAGTCAGAATATCACAAACAATCTTATAATAAAACTCGAATAGCTAATGCGGAAAGGAATGCACTTCGTGAATTCCTACGGAGGATGGCTTAGTTTCATGTTGATCTTCTGACCTGTCCTTCCAAGGATATCTCCTGGTTTGTTTTATGCGAAATAAAAATACAATTCGGACGATGCCAAGAACATTAATACAGTAAAAGAAATATTTTAATACAGAAAATAAATATGTTCACCTAAACAGTCCATATATGTCAACGATTAAAAATCTTGTGCGGGCAACATACGAATTTCACTTACCTCGACTGTTAAAATCAGTTTTAAAACTATTAAATATACTTCAATTTGAAAAATATTCTCAGTTGATTTTAATAAAACGTGTACTCATTTTCGTTGGAAAAACATGATTTAGATTAAATAATATAACTACATTAAATTATTAATCAGTAATAAGTTTATTACCTATTCGTCACTTTATATTACTTTTTACAAATCTGAGTATCAAATAATATTTTATCTTAATAATATAAATAATAATACTTTATCTGTTCATAATAAAAAAAGTTTTTCTCTTTTATCCTTTAGTTAGGCATCAAATTCCTCCAACTTCTATTTTTAGCCGTCCATCATCAATGTTATTAAGATGATATGGTTAATCTTTTGGAATGTACAAAATTAAAGGTAGTTTAGTGAAAGAAAATTTAAAATATCGGAATTTAAATCCTGTCACATTATTTCAATCAGAATAAAACCTACATGATATTAAAGCATATTAAATTTTACATCGATATAGCGAGTTTAATTAAAATCGTTACAGTCGTTTTTGAGAAAATCGTAAAAAGGTGATATGCATGGAACAAAGTGGTTCTTCTGGTTAGCAGATTTTGATGAAACAGTTGCTGTAACATCTATACGTACAGTTTTCTTAAATATGAAACTTCAGTTTCATAGGACTTTTCGTTTCTGCCCAGGAGTTACCACATACTTAGACATATGTTTTTTTCGAGACTTGGTTATTAGGACTCAGTGGACTCTAAAAAGTGTATTTCCGTCGAAAACTGGATGGTCGACAAATTTCACGATCGCAATACATGCCCTTACTTATTTATTTCATATATAGGTAAGGGAAAGTAATGAGAAAAACGTCATAATCTTAACCAAGTCTTATCATAAAACATAATTTTCACTCTCCGAAATAGAACATATCCACTAACATAACTCGAAAATGTTAAAATTCCAAAGACTGAGTTTAAAATCTAAAAAATGACTTGGGGAATACATATCAGAAACAAATTAATACTAGAACTAAGACTAAATTCACTGCTTTCAAAATTGAAACTTTTATGGAAAATGGACATCTGCGCTTTCTTGATAAAGCCAATGTAGACCTTTTCCACATAGACATACGGGTCAGCCAAAAAGACACAAATACTAAAACTTTTTATTCAATTTTCCAATCAAAAACTTTTATTCGTATTACCGAACTTCCGAGGTACGTCAGCAACATTTTTCTTCACACACTGTTAACGAGCATATTCAAACCCTGCATTCGAGTAGAGACTAAAATTTCATATTAAAACAACTATAAGCCCGAGATGTAACAGCAACTTTTTCATCAAAATCTACTAATCAGCAGAGCCAGTATACCATGTATTTTGCACCTTTTTACGATTTTCACAAAAACAGCTGTAAATATTATGATTAAAATTGCTATATTGATGTATAATGTGATCGGCTTTAATATCATGTAGGCTTCTTTCTGACTGAAACAGTCTTATAGAGCTTAAATACCTTTATTTTAAAATTTCTTCCTCTGAAGTATCTTCAATTTTGTGGATTCGAAAAAATACCCATATCATCTTATTAGCATTAATAAAAAGCTGGTAAAGATATAAGTTCAACGAATTCTATATCAAATAAAGGAGAAGCTGGCAAAACCAATCTTATCCTATCTATTATCTTTTTTTTTTTTTTTTTTAATACATTTATTGAAATTTACAACTGTATGTTCATACATCAAGTAAATATGCTACATTGATAATACACATGAAAAAAAACATGAAGAGAAACTACTCATTGGCAGCACTCTAGTAGTGAATCTACACAAGAAGGTCTCGAGGCCATCTTCTTTTCAGACGCCTCGGCGGATTGTCAGGAATTGAAGTGGAAGCAAGGATTGAAACTAGTGGATTAGAGTGGAAGTGGAGTTTTTCATGGAAGGAGTGATACCTGTTACAGGCCAAATCAGCAACATATGGAACATTAAGGTGACAAAGTAAGGAGCGTTAAGGATTTTGCGAAGGATTTTGGATTGTAAGGATTGGATACGAGAAGAGTTTGATGGTTTAATAGAGCCCCAAAGCTCAACTCTGTAAGTCCAGATAGGCCTTATGATTGTCATGTAAATTAGTCTTTTGTGGTAAAGAGAAAGGTTAGAGCGTCTGTCAAGTAAATGTTGAAGTAACCGAAATCGGCGAGCAGTTTCTTGTCTTTTCAGTCTTGTATGCGGATTCCATGTAAGACGTTTGTCAAGCAGGAGGCCTAAATAACCGATATGTTCAACAGGGACAAGCGGAATATCGTTAAAGGACACTGTAGGGCAGGACACTGTCATAGGTTTACGACGAAGGGTAAAGGTAATCTGGTGGGATTATCTTTTTGAAAATAAAAACAGTAATATAGATGTATGATAGACTGACTGTTGAAAAGTAAAAGATTTTAAAAACACCTTATCTTAAACAAAAATATTGTAAATGTATGATAAAAGTTACTGATTGGTGTAGATAAAAATATAATAGATTATTTAATAACACATATATTTTTATCGAAATTCAATGTAATTAATTGTTTAACCTTTTTACTATCCCATACCTCTACATAAGAAATGAAGGAAAAGTATTGCAATTTTGAAAATTTTCTAATTCAATTTTTCACCGGATATACACGTTTTAGGATCTCCTGGGTCCAAATGACCAAGTACCGCGAAAAGGTCCGTTTGTGTGTGTGTGGTAAGCCTAGCGCAAAATAGAAGGTCGTAGGAAATTTAAATTTCATATTAAATACAACTATTGTTATCTATCGATGTCACAGCAATTACAAAACGTTGCAAAACCTTTTTCATCAAAATCAGCTAACTAGAAAAGCCACTTAATACCATGTATTTACCAACTTTTTATGATTTTCTCAAAAATGGCTCTAACGATTTTGATTTAGCTCCTTATATCGATGTAAAATTTAATGGGCTTTAATATCATGTAGGTTTCATTTCGATTGAAATAGTCTGGCAGTGCTTAAATGCCAATATTTTAAATTTTCTTCCTCTAAAGTACCTTTAATTTTGTTGATTCTATAAAAATAACTATATTATCTTGTTACCACTGATGAAAAATAGGTAAATATATAAATTGAATGAATTCGATGCCCAACTAATGGAAACAAATATTTTTTTAATGCAATTTTTCGTTTTTTAACATAAGAGCAGTAATATACATGTATGATATACCGTTGGAAAGCTAAAGATTTTAGAAAAAAATATTATCTTATACACAAGCTTGTAAAAGTTAATAAAGAACGATGAAAAGAAGATAAAACTAACTGATTATTTTAGATAATAATATAATAGATTTTTTAATAAAACACATGCTTCTATATAAATTCAATTTAATTAATTCTTTAATGGTTTCACTAATTTTTATCCCTGTTTTTGAAAATTCTTTATTATCATGTAGGTTTTATTCTGTTTGAAATAGTCTGACAGTGCTTAAATGCTGATATTTTAAATTTTCTTCTTGTTAGTACCTTTAATTTTGTAGTTTCGAAAAAAAAATACCCATATCATTTTCTTAGAATTTATAAAAACGGTAAATATATAGATTGGACGAATTCTATATCCAACTAAAAGAGGAAACAGACAAAATATTTTTTATATAATTTTTTGAACATGAGAAGAGTAATAGAGATGTATAATATACCGTTGGAAAGCTGGAGATTTAAGAAATAACATTATCTAATACAAAAACTTGTGAAAGTTAATGGAAAGTAATAAAAAGCTAATTAAACTAACTGATATTTTTAGATAATAATATAATAGTATGTTTAATTAATAAAACACATGTTTCTATCGAAACTTCATGCCAATAATTTCCAAACAATTTTTCGTATCTAATTTTAATTGAAAATTCTTATATTGATTTATAACAACTGAAAATCGTGTGTTCCGTCCACTAGATATTTTTTTTATTTATTATTATTTTATTTTTTTTATTGCTTCAATTTGATTACCATTTTATCAGGATCGGGTTTAATGAGAATCTTGTACAATTTATAATAATGTGGTGAAATTCATCAGAAATACTTGATAACAATACGATTGAAAATTACATCATCGGTTTGATATAATATGGATAAAAGGTTGAATCGATGCAGATAAATATGCAATAGGGAACAGAGACTAAATAATATATCTCCCGAACCGATAGAAAGATGGTATTAAGCCGGCAATAATTTAGAGATGCGGAGGCCTACGAGGGAAAATATCGCCCGGCCCATACTAAATAAATCACAACCAAATCAGCCTCTTCCAGAACAGCTGTTCCTCGGGAAAAATGTCTTTAATAAAAGAAATACGGTAGCCCCATCTGGTAGCGAGTGGACTAAATGAAATATACCGAGCCCGTTTTCTTTTCCTTCTTAATGTTTTCGCTAATGTTATTTTGATAAGTCTCTTTCTTCTACCCTAATAGCTCCATTTCCCTCTCTCTCTTGTTCCCTAAAAACTCCACGTGTTTTGCCCCTTTCTAAAAAATGACAGGATGCTTTGTTTTATTTTCGCTGTATTTAGTCCCTGTATTTCCATACTAAATATTCTTATTTACACTCTCCATTAACACACATTATACATATATATAATATATATATATATATATATATATATATATATATATATATATATATATAGGATTTTTTTTTAAATATATTTATTGAGATATAATACGATTCATTTCAAAATGAACAGTAGTATAGTGATATGAGACCACATTCATACAAAATGTACAGAAAATAATTATAAAGTCAAATTATATAAAGTAAAATAAAAAAAAAATAAAACCTGTACCACTACAACCCATGGAGGGTCTTGGGCACAGTACATATTCGTACTTGTAAGCCAACGGCAGTACAATGCAGTGATTCGGCCTTAATCACGCTCAGCCGTTAGGTTTTCTCCTATTATTTTAGATACCCACTTTATAGAGGCTGTGTCTGCCCAAGGAGGGTCTTCATACCCTAGGGTCACCCGACTGAATTAACGAATAAATAATATTCTGTCACAACCGGGATCCGAACCCAGAAAACATATAATACGATATATATGCAAAAAAACAAAACAAAACAACAACCTACAACCGATGAAATCTTGAGTTCGAAAATGTTCACGATCTCAATACTTTCCCTTACTATATCTTCACATAAAAATTAGTGTTATAAATTAAATACATCAGATGTTTAAATAAAAACAGCTGTTAGAACTGTTAGAATAATAAAGGTGATAATGTAAGGTTTCTAAGAGTGTAATTATTTAATAACATTAAGAATATATAATAATTAGCTAGTTCAATAGTTGTATATTTCATTTTATACAATAAATTTTTTCATTCACTAGATTGATTCCATTTTAACTATTATTCGATTAAATCCCTACTAATCGTGCCAGTTTTAAAATGGTATTTTAAACGTTTTGTTATTTTTTTTTATATAATTTATTTTTAAATGCACGGAAAATATTTCAATTCCCTCCGGGAATCTAATGATTGCCATTTCCCGGCACAAACGACATTAATTTGTTTTAGATTGAATTTTAATGGCAAATGGTTTTTGTTTTTTAAACAGAATCGTAATATTTTTAATTATTATAAATTATGTTAGATTTTATCTTAATTTTATTATTTTTACTTACCTATACATAAAATATATTGTAAGAAGAAGAGTAGTGAAATTTGACTAGAATTACCGGAATTGAGTCTAGCAAGAAAACTTTTTATTTTAGAAGCGTATATAACTTGTACCCTGTGAATATAATTGAGTTGATAGCATCGCGGAGACTCAAATGGGCGAGTAAAGTTGTTGGGCTCGATGACGAGCGGATTCCGAAAAAGTTGGTATTTGCTGATCCGACTGGTAGGCGTCCGAAAGGTAGGCCGAAGCGTAGATGGGAGGATTGCGTTAAGGCTGATCTCGGGAGCTTGGACTTGAATGGTGAACATTGGACGAGTCTGTGTAGGCGGAATTTGGTGGTATCGGCATCGAACATTCGGGTTCAGTAAGCCTATTATTATTATTATAGAAACGTATATACTTTAGATTAACAGCATTTTTCTCTTGAAAGCGGTCAGAAGGATTTTAATTAAACTCGGTATACCGATGTTAAATTAAATGTAAAAGCCCAATTAAATGTAATATAGGTTTCAATCTGATTGAAATTTTCTGACAGGGCTTAAATGTCCATATTTGATTTTTTTTTTTTTCTTCTTAAGTATCTTTATTTTGTGAATTCGATAATATTAACCATATCATCTTATAAGTACTGATAAAAAAATTGCTAAATATACAAGTTCAATAACCGGCAAAATGAGAAAAAAATAAAATATTTTTGTTGGTTTATTTTTTTTCTGAGCTTAAAAACTTTAATATAGAAGTATATTAGTCTACAGTGTCCTTTAATAATATTCCGCTTGTCCCGGTTGAACAGATTCGCTATCTAGGACTACTACCTGACAGACAGATGGAATCCGCACACAAGACTGAAACGACAAGAAACTGCCCGTCGTTTTCGCTTACTTCAACACTTACTTGACAGACGTTCTGAACTTCCACTCAACTACAAAAGGCTCATCTATATCACCATCATAAGGCCTATCTGGACTTACGGAGTTGAGCTCTGGGCTCTACTAAACCATCAAATTCTCCCCGTATTCAATCCTTACAATCCAAAACCCTTCGAAAAATCCTCAATGCTCCTTACTTTTTCACGAATAAACTCATACATAAACTCTAACCCACTAGTTTCAGCCCCTTTCTTCCTCTTCTATTCCTGATAATCCTACGAGGCATCTGAAAAGAAGATGGCCTCGAGACCTTCTAGTTTAGATTACCCAATGGAGTAGTGCCAAAGGGCATTTACTCTTCATTTCTTCTTCATGTATTTCTGTTAGCTAATTTACTTGATGTATTAACTAATACGGTTGTAAATTTCAATAAATGTTAAAAAAAAAAATAATAATAATAAAAATAATATATTAGAAAAAATTTCCTATATACAATGTTTTTGAAGGTAATCCAAAGTGAATAAAATGAGCAAAGTGATTATTGCAAATAATATTTATTAATATTATTATTTATTCTGAAACAAAACTCAATTTAATTCTTTATCGTCAAGTCTAACTTTATTTAAAATTTCTTAAATTTATTTTAACAACGGATTTAAGTGAAAGTCATGTGTTACGAACACCGAATTTTACTTTCACTTACCTATATATGAAATATATAGTAAGGGAAAGTATTGCGATCGTAAAAATATTAGAATTCTAGTTTTCGACGTAAATACAAGTTTTAGGGTCTCCTGAGTCCAAATAACCAAGTCCCGAAAAAAGGTCTGAGTGTCTGTCTGTGTGTGTGTGTGTGGTAAGTATGGCGCAAAAACGATGAGACGTACGAAATTGAAATTTTATATTTGAGACAACTATACACAACTTTTTCATCAGAATGGGCTAACCAGAAGAACCAATTTATACCATGCATTTTTTACCTTATTAAGGTTTTCTCAAAAATTGCTTTAACGATTTTGATTAAACTCGTTATATTGATGTAAAATTTAATGGGCATTGATATCGTGTAGGTTTCATTCTGATTGAAATAGTCTGACAGGGCTTAAATGCCGATTTTTTTAAATGTTCTTGCTCGAAAGTACCTTTAATTTTGTACATTCCAAAAGATTAACCATATCATTTTAATGACATTGAAGTAGGACGGTTAAATATACAAGTTGGACGAATTCAATGACCAAATGAAGGATAAAAGAGAAACACTATTTTTTAACGTAGTTTTTTTTTTTTTTTTTTTTTTTTATATATAATATAGTATGCCGTTGGAAAGAGAAATATCTTAGAAAAAATATTATCTGATTGTAATTGTAATTGCAATATTGTAAGAGATAATATAAAGTGACAAATGGGGAATAAACTTATTACAGATTAACAATTTAATCTAGTTTTATTATTTAATCTAAATCATATGCTTCCAACGAAAATGAATACACAATTTATTACAATCAACCTCAAATATTTTTCAAATTGAAGTATATTTAATAGTTTTTAAATTGATTTTAACAGTCAAGGTAAGTGAAAGTCATGAGTTGCGAGCACCGGATTTTTTTTCTTTCTGATTCTAATAACGGCCATTTCATGCGTTACGACAGTATATAATACATATTGTGAAGTTAATATAAAACTAAGCTTACACTAAGGGACAGCGGACTGGTCTGGAGATAGGGGTATCGATCATGCAGCGTCATGCATGCGACATGACATGCAGTCCTCTATGTATGTCTGTCGTATGTACCTCAAAGCATCTGTCTTCATTATAGAATAATTACTCGTTCCTGAAGGGTTCTAACTCACTGCGAATATTAGTTGTTCTAATGAAATATTGATGAGACAGAAAGAAAACTATGAATCAACACAAATCTTATGTTTTATTTTCTAGAATCAGAAGTGCATTGGGTAGTTCTTCTTCAAGTCTTTTTCATGTCATTTATTTTTTACCATATTAACTTGTTGTATTATAAAGTAAAGATGTAAATTTCAATAAATGATGTTTAAAAAACAAAAAAATCTAGAAGAAAAAAAACTCTGAAATCGTTTTCATCATCGTGGAAATCTTTGTGGCCCATCGTTTAATAATTAAAAAAGTGACCTAGGATTAGTTGTTTATAAAATTCGCTCAACCTGCATATTTCACTGTTAATTATCAATGCTAACAAGTTCGCTGTGGTGTAGAATTTTCTAACTTTTATCCCATTGAGGACGGTGTTCCTCAAGGCAGCGTCTTGGGACCCGTCCTCTACATCCTTTACACTGCTGATATTCATAATCATCCTGACACCTTTCTGACAACATTTGCAGATGACACCGCCATCCTATCATCCAATTCCGATCCTGAAATAGCATCCTTAATCCTGCATAGACGCCTATGTCTTATCGAGGACTGGTGTAATGCTTGGCGTATTAAGGTTAATGAAAGCAAATGCACCCACGTCACCTTCACCCTTCGACGCAAATCCTGTCCAATGGTTCATTTCAATTCCATACCACTTCCTTCCTCAGACACAGTCCGGTATCTTGGCTTACTACTAGACAAAAGATTGACGTGGAACCCACATACAAGACTTAAACGAAAAGAACTCAACAGACGATTCGGACAGTTATACAGACAACTAAACAAAAAATCTAAGCTTACAGTTGACAACAAATTATTACTTTACAAGACAATACTGAAGCCAATCTGGACCTACGGACTTGAACTGTGGGGGACAGCTAAACGTTCTAACATCAAACGCATTCAATCCTTTCAATCCAATGTCCTCCGAACAATAGTAAATGCTCCTTATTATGTCTCCAACTATACCTTACACCACCACCTTAATGTTCCATTTATTTCAGACCTGATTCCATCTAAATTTTCCAAATTCCACCAGAACCTCATTCATCATCCTAATCCTCAAGCACAATCCCTATCCAGCTCCACTCATCCATACAACCCTCCTAGAAGGTTGAAACGGCAGTGGCCCCGAGACATATTGTAAACATCTATTTTGGAGTTCTGACATTGGTCAGATTCTCCTCTCATGTGCGGTGTGATTGTGGCTCTGGCGCCCTCACTTAGCTTCCGCTGGCTCTCACCAGTGATGCGGCTGAGAGGGAGGCGCTGGGATCCTTTGGGCTCTGCTTGTCCTTCTACAAGTGGGGGGACAAGCCCCGTCCGGGGTTCCCGAGCTGATTTTAAATATTGTACATAGGTATGAATGTGACATGTTTTGTTTATTTATTTGTTAACTTCAATTATTTGTATTTATTTTGTCTATAAATTTTGTTATTGTATACGTTTATTTATTTTGACTTTATTTTATGTAATTTGACTTTCCTTTTGTTTATATTGTAAATATTGTATGAATGAGATCCTGTAGCACTATTATTATTGTCTATTATGACAAATTGTAATAAATACGAATAAAAAAAATAAAATAAAAAACAATATAATATGGTTATATTTATAGAATATACAAAACTTAACGTACTTTAATTTAATTTAAAATTTAGGCATTTTATCCCTGTGAGACTATTTCAATCATAATCAAACCTACATGATATTAAAGCCTATTAAATTTTGCGTCGATATAGCGAGTCTAATCAAAATCGTTAGAGCTGTTTTTGAGAAAATCATAAAAAGGTGCAAGACGTTATAAAATAAACATAATATTGTGTTTTCTGTTAATTGCACTGTTCGTCACGATGAACTCATAATCCCAAAGTGATAAACTCTTAATTGGTCAAACTGAACTATTTTAAAATAATGAAACCACCATATGTTTACCTATATGAAATATTTCAAGTTTCTTATTGAATATTAGGTCTCGTAGCATTTTTACTTTCGCTAACCTTATATATGAAATATATAGTAAGGGAAAATTTTCGAATTCTAGTTTTCAACGGAAATGCACGTTTTAGGATCCCCTGAGTCCAAATGACCAAGCCCCAAAAGGTGTGTGTGTGGTAACTCCCGCGCTTGAACGGAAAGTCCTATGAAACTGAAATTTCATATTTAAGACAACTATATGTCCGAGATGTAACAGAATCTTTTTCATCAAAATCAGCTGACCGGAAGATCTAATTTATTCCATGCATTTAGCACCTTTTTACGATTTTCTCAAAAACGATTTTAATTAAACTCCCTATTTCGGTGTAAAATTTAATGGGCTTTAATATAATATAGGTTTCATTCTACTTAAAATAGTCTGGCAACGTTTAAATGCCGATATCTCAAATATTCTTCTTCTAAAGTACCTTTAATTTTGTAGATACTAAAAAAATAACAACATAATCCAGTTATCAACGATAAAAAACAGGTAAATATATAGTTTGAATGAATTCAATATCGAACTAAAGGTGGAATGTAAAAAAATATTTTTAATGCAATTTTTCGTTTTTGAACGTAACAACAGTAATATACATGTATAATACACAGTTAAATATTTTAGAAAAAATATTATCTTATACACAAGCTTGAAAAAGTTAATAAAGAGTGATGAAAAACCGATAAAACTAACTTATTATTTTAGATAATAATATAATAGAATTTTTAATAGAACACAAGTTTCTATAAAAATTCAATTTAATTAATTCTTTATTAGTTTAACTCATTTTTATCTCTAACTGTATTTGAAAATTCTTGAAAATTCGAAAAATAAAGTCATGTGTAGCCCGCACCAGATTTTTTAACAGACCCTTGAACAAAAAGTATTTAACTTAATATAGATTCTTGGTATTGTTAAAATGAGAGGAATTCCTAAAAGTTTTTGTAGCGAATAAGGAAAGAGGATAGTGACTAAGGAGGAAAGGGTGAATGGGAACCTTCAAAGGACTCTAGTGTGTAAAGAATCCGAGGATCGAAAACGTAGCAAATTCACGGTTAATGAACCAAGAAGGACCTCTTCAGGGCCCGACTTGAGGATGGACTTTTTTGTCGGCCCTCTCAAGTGTACTTCCACACATGTCCACTCTACAAGAATGGAATCCCAAGGACATTATTACAAGTCCTGTGTACAATTCTTGACTTAGTGTGCCACTGTCTATGTTTGGGTCAATGTCTAATAGGAAGTAATTTACAAAAAATATGTTTAATTTGAAGAGTTTCCTAATGATATAAAATATATCAATTAGCAGGTTTCAGAAACTCCGAGTCATAATTAGATTTTTGTATTATTTTTCCCGTATTCTTGGACTTCAAACGTAAAATATAGGGAAGTTTTAGATTTTAGCAAATAAATTTGATGTTTGACCACTGTGCGCTCGCCAATCGTGTCAAAAAATTAATTAGTTTTTATATTTTTTCCATCATCTGGGATCCCAAAGGTTAAATATGGACAAGTTTCAAAATTGTGTCCACTTAAATCGGTCATATTTTCAACTGTTCGGCGTAGCATCATAACAATAAAGAAAACAATTCTTGACTCAGTTTTCAGTGACATTCAATGCCCAAAATGTTAGTTCTAATAAAAAATAAGTATCTATATCCCAGAACAACTAATGGAAAGAAAAATTGAACTGTTGGCCAATGGCGACACCGGGAAATATTTAATATTTTGAGACTGGAAAATCTGCCGAATATGATTGGATAATGGGTTTTTGCAGCGGGCATTGAACGATAAAACCCATGACCAATGAGAGCTAAGGTTACAAACAGCTGTTACCGGGCGGGCCTTACGTAAGCTCTTCACTTTCTACAGCTGATCGCTGGGCCTCTGTTCCTGTGCCATACCAATAACGCCTGCGTTCCAACATAGAGTTTGTTAAAACGCACAGTCAGGAATACTTCTCTGATCTGTAATGTTTGAATTTAGACATATTGCTGATCGTATTGGAACATTATGTTATCCTCATAGTAGTGTTATAACTTATTCTAAAAATCTGGTGCGCGCAACACACGACTTTCACATACCTCCGTTGTTAAAATCAATTTAAGAATTTTTAAATACCTTTCAGGATACAAAGAAATTGATAAGGAATTAATTACTTTAAATTTCAATAGAAGCATATGTTTTATTAAATAATCTATTTTATTATTATCTAAAACAATTAGTTAGTTTTGTCGGCCTTAACTTTTACTAGTTTGTGTATAAGATATTTTTTCTAAAATCTTTAGTTATCTAACAGTATGGTATACATCTATATTACTATTATTGTGTTCAAAAACACAATAAACATTTTAAAAAATATTTTGCACTTTTTTCCTTTAGTAGTTTATCAAATTCGCTGAATTTGCACATTTACCCGTTATTTATCAATGCTAATAAGATGATGTTCCAAATTTTTTGAAATCTACAAAATTAAAGGTACATTAGAGGAAGAAAATATAAAATATCAGCATTTAAGCCCAGTGAGACTATTTCAATCAAAATAGAACCTACATCATATTAAAGCCCATCAAGTTTTGCAGCGATATATAGAGTTTAATCAAAATCGATAGAGCCGTTTTTGAGAAAATCGTAAAAAGATGCAAAATGCATGGTATAAAGTAGATCCCCTGGTCAGCTGATTATGATGGAAAAGTTTCCGTAACATCCTGGGCTTATAGTAGTCTTAAGTATAAAATTTTAGTTTCATAGGACTTTTCGTTTTCGCCCAGGAGTTATGACACACAGACCTTTTTGCGGGACTTGGTTATTGGACTCAGGGAAGCCTAAAACGTGTATTTCCGTTAAAAACTGAATTCGAAAATTTTCACGATAGCAATACTTTCTCTTACTATATATTCCATAAGTAAAAAGCTGTTCGTTCATTTGTTTAACGTCCCTTCATACTGCTGTGGCTAATCAGACGATGATACTATGGAAGTCCTACATTTAGGCTCTTCAGGTTTCATTAAGATAAAAATTGATTTTACATGAAAAGGCACTGGCTCGGGCCACCATTTTACGTCCCTTCCGAAGAACGGCATAATTACAATTAAATAAAATAGATAGATATTGATATTTTTTAAATAACCCTTTAGTAAGCTTATTAATAATGCAAAAGTATTCTCCATTCTGATCCAAGTCATGTTTCATTGATGACTTCACAAGTACTGTTATAGAAAATTCTTTATTGCTTTAGATTATTTAATGAACGCTTCAATAAATAATTACGATAAATAAATAATTAGCATTGATCAAACGACCTACACTGTTAGCTAAGGCCGCTTTTCGTGTATTTACTTTGTCAGAATCTTTAATCAGCGTTCCAACAACGAGGCAAAAAGTTCAAAGCTTTCATCGATTCACGGTACAAGTCCATGAAACGAACAATACTAGTCCCGATCGGGAACATATTTGCATAAATGTTCGACTGAAAATTCTTTTTCTGGAAGGAATTAGTCCGGGTGGCGGTCATTAAATGAAACAACTAAATAGTTTCAACTATTTATTGTTTGCCAACGTTTCGACCCCCTTTGTGGGTCATCATCAGGGCGTATGGTGGGAGAATGGAAACTCCCACAAAGGGGGTCGAAACGTTGGCAAACAATAAATATTTGAAACTACTTAGTTGATTCATTTAATGACCGCCACCCGGACTAATTCCTTCCAGTAATTCTCAACGGTCAACTAATTACATCCACAACGAAAATTCTTTTTTATCGAAGGTGTATGGTCAACGGTAGATGAGATAAAAGGCAAAATAATCAGACGGAAATCAGTCCAAGTGGCAGTCAAAGAAAGAAAAAGAATTTGTTTGCTAACGTTTCGACCCACGTAGTAGGTCATCAAAAAAAAAAAATAAATAAATAAATGAAAAAATATAAAAAAAATCTGTACCACTACAACCCATAAAGGGTCTTGGGCTCAGTATATATAGAGATTCTTACTGTTTCTAGGCCAACGGCAGTGCAATGAGGTTATTAGGCCTTAAGCACGCTCAGCCGCCAGGTTTTTCCTAAATTTTTTTTGGGTACCCACTTTATAGACGCTGGGTATGTCTCAGGAGGGTTCCATACCCTAGGGTCGCCCGCCGATTAAATTAACAGAATAAATAAAATCCTGCCACAGCCGGGATTCAAACCCAGGACCCGGAGCACAGCAGACTAGCGCTCTATCCACTAGACCACGCCGCTGCACATCTGTAGGTCATCATCAGAGATAAAAAATAATTTTAAAAATCTAGTCAGCGCAACACATGACATTCTTTCATTTTCATTTCACTTCAATCAAATCAACTTTTAAAAAATTTTTAGCAGAAAAATGTTTAAGAATTGTATATTTCTATAGAAACAAATGTTTCATTGAATAATTTATTATATTATTATCGGTTTTAATTCGCTTTTCATCACTCTCTATTAACTTTTATAACTTTGTGTATAAGATAATATTTTTTTCTAAAATCCTCAATATTAAATTAATTATACGTCTGTATTACTGTTTTTATAATTAAAAAACAAAAAATTACATAAATCAATATTTTTGCTTTTTACTCTATGATAATTACCTAATTCATTCAACTTGAATGTCCAGGTGCTTTTTCTATCAATAACAATAACATGGTATGGTTAGTTTTGAAATCTACAAAATTAAAGGGACTAGTATGGAAGAAAAAAAAAATCGGCATTTAAGCCTTGCCAAACTATTTCAATCTGAATGAAAACCTAACGGTGATTCCTATGAATTTAACTTTTACATTAAAAAAATAAAAATAAAAATAAACTTTATTCACATATTTACATTTGGACAAAATGTTAACAATGATTTTGGATGAGTCATCCTTACAATCAGAAAATATTTTTGTTTTTTTTTGTGATTATAGTACATTAGCCTAATGGCAAACATATGGTGAAAAATTGAGGTTACTTTGCGATTGTAGGAAAAATTATACAAAAAACCTACGCATAAAAACTACACATAAAATAATTGAGAATACATAAAATATTTAAAGATACATGAAATAATTGAAAATACATAAAATAATTGAAAATACATGAAATAATTGAAAATACATAAATTAATAGAAAATACATAATATGATTGAAGATTATAAAATTTATAACATAAGAAAGTAAGTTAATTTAATAATACATGTTTTGTTCTCTTATGAGTATATCGTTTTAGTGAAAATTTATTGTAATTACCGATTTCTTTTATTAATGGGTTTTTAGAGACTGGAGTTTTACTGAAGTAAGAAGCTGTTTGTGAATGGACAAGTTGTTTGATTGTAGGAAGCTGCAAGTCTTGGAGCATTGATGATATTTTCGTGTATCGGGGGAAATTATTAATTATCCGCATTGACAAGTTTTGAATTCTCTCGAGTTTATGGAAGTTAGTCGAGCAGGATGAGCTCCAGACTGGAGAGGCATATGTGATTAACGGGCGAATGACTGATTTATATATTGTTAATTTGTTTTGAGTACTCAAACGGGATTTTCTATTAAAGTAAGGAAACATTTTGTATATTATTTTTTTCGCCTTGTCAATTTTTCTGTTGATGTGGTCGGTGAAAGTAAGTGATTTGTCTAAAGTAAGGCCTAAGTACTGTACAGATTTTGACCATGGGATGAGAGCTGAATTTAACTTAATTTGGTGGTTTATTTTTGAGCGACGTTTAGTGAACAGGATTGCTTCAGATTTGGTGGGATTAATTTTCAATTTCCATTTGTTGCAATACTTGTTAAATTGTTTAAAGTATTGTTGTAAGCGATTTACTACAGTATCAATACGATATGATGAAGTATACAATGCAGTGTCATCGGCGTATAAAGACTTCGTCACAAATGGGTTGGTCGGTAGGTCGGAAATGAACAAATTAAAAAGAATTGGAGATAAGCAAGAGCCTTGGGGAAGACCCACCGAGATAGGGAGAGTATCGGAAGTAGATTTGCCAACTTGAATATAAAACTGTCTATTTGATAAATATGAGTGAATAATGTGAATCAGGTATGGCGGAAAATTATATGAGATTAATTTGTATATGAGTCCGGAGTGCCACACAGTATCAAATGCTTTTTCTAGGTCCAGAAGGAGCATACCGGTATGTTTGCGTTCGTTAAAGGCTTTAGTGATGAAGTCAGTGAGTCGTGCCAATTGGTCAACGGTGGAGTGATGTTCCCTAAAACCAAATTGTTCATCTATTAGTAAATTATTTAGTCTAATATGCTTGTTAATTCGTTTGAGTATTAGTTTTTCTAGAATTTTGGATAGTATATTTAGTAGACTTCTCTTTTACATTAAGTTAGAGCTGAAAAAGGTTAGAGAATTGTATATTTCGATAGAAACAAATGTTTCATTGAATAATTTATTATATTATTATCGGTTTTAATTTGCTTTTCATCACTCTCTATTACCTTTTATAACTTTGTGTCTAAGATAATATTTTTTCTAAAATCCTCAATATTAAATTAATTATACGTCTGTATTACTGTTTTTATGTTCAAAAAATTAAATAAATAAATATTTTTGCTCTTTTCTCTATTATGTTGATAACCACCTAATACATTCAATTTTAATATCCAGGAGTTTTTATATGATAATAAAATTATATAGTTAATGTTTTGAAAAATACAAAATTAAAGAGACTTTAGAGGAAGAAAAAAAATGGGTCATTTAGGTCTCGCCAGACTATTTTAATCAGAATGAAAACTACATGGTAATTCGTAAAACAAAAAAAAGGTACAAAATTCTTCGCAAATCTGGTGCGGGCAACACACGACTTTCACTTAACTCGATTTTTAAAATCAATGAATGAATTTTCAAATACAGTTAGAGATAGAAATACGTGAAACTATTAAGGAATTAATCAAATTGAATTTCTATAGAAACATGTGTTTTATTAAAAAATCTATTATATTATTATCTTAAATAATCAGTTAGTTTTATCTTCTTTTCATCACTCTCCATTAACTTCTAAAAGCTTGTGTATGAGATGATATTTTTTCTAAAATCTTTAGCTTTCCAACGGTATATCATACATGTATATATACTGCTCTTATGTTCAAAAACGAAAAATTGCATTAAAAAAATATTTTTTCTGTTTTCTCCTTTAGTTGGGTAACGAATTTATTCAATTTATATATTTACCTGTTTTTCATCAGCGTTAACAAGATAATCTTGTTATTATTATTGAATCTACAAAATTAAAGGTACTTTAGGGGAAGAAAATTTAAAATATCGGCATTTAAGCCCTGTCAGACCATTTTTATCCAAATAAAAACTAAATGATATTAAAGCCCATTAAATTTTACATCGATATTGCGAGTTCAATTAAAATCGTCGGAACCGTTTTCGAGAAAATCGAAAAAAGGTGCAAAATGCAAGCTATGAAGTGCCTCTTCTGGTAAGCTCATTTTGATGAAAAAAGTTTTGTCACGTCTCGGGCGTATAGTTGTCTTAAATATGAAATTTCAGTTTCATAGGACTTACCATTTCCGCCCGGGAGTTACCACACACACACACACACACACACACACAGACCTTTTTGCGGGACTTGGTTATTTGGACTCAGATGACCCTAAAACGTGTATTTCCGTTGAAAACTGGAATTCGAAAATTTTCACGATCGCAATACTTCCCCTTACTATATATAGCAAGTGAAAGCAAAAAGGGATATTAATGACATACTACTAAGTCAGAGGACGTACAAATTTAAAATGTATGAATACAAATTTATGGATAAAACAAAAATAATCAGTGAAACGTTTACTTCATGTTTTCTTCATTTTACATGTTATCAAGTTAATTAACCTGTTAACATATGTAAATACTCATACTTCTAAGCATTGTAAATAACAGCAGAATTATAAAAACAATAAATGCAAGAACCAATGCAGCCGGATGCACACCACTATATCCTCTATTCACTAGCGACCACAAACTCATATCTTTCGCGGTCGACAGTCATCAGACCATTCAATCTCCTGATCAATGAACTCCAGCGTTACCAATATTTTTACATACCTAACAGGCTTAGAACTATTACTAACTATATAGCTATTAATGATGGAGTTTTGTTGACCGTTGAGAAATTAGATGAGGAAGATGGTTGGGGGTGCGGTCATAAATAAAGAACACATATTTAAAATAAATGTTATTTTAAATATATGCCGACGTTTCGGCCTACAATGTGGGCCTTCATCAGGGGTGACTACACTCCTGCAGGCAATGCCTTCATGTAGTCACCCCTGATGAAGGCCCACATTGTAGGCCGAAACGTCGGCACATAATTAAAATAACATTTATTTTAAATATGTGTTTTTAATTTATGACCGCACCCCCAACCATCTTCCTCATCTATATAGCTATTAGGTTGGTTGTAACACCTGTCTATAAATAAATTTCGAGCGAGGCCTGGGGCACACCCAGACTCTGAAAAGTGGTTACTCAAAACTTGTGCGTGATCTTGGCCTAATAACAGAACAAACCTCTATTTACTGAATCCATTCACATGAGATGTATTTTGTTAGTTTATTTATATACCGTCTGTTCGCGATTACGCGAATTAAAAATATTAATATTTATTTTACTTTAAATTTAATTAGATTGAGCCTTGGATACGGCACAGACGTTTTATTCGACAGTCTTTTGTTTTTGCTATAGCTTCAGTGTGAATTGAGATTCTGTCCCGATTGCATGTTTTTGTAGTCCGTGACGATATTTGTGGTGATATTCTGTTCCCGGTCACGATATAGGGACTCAATTTTAAGAATTTAGGTTCTCCTAAGTTTTACAAGATAAAATCTAGGAGTAGCTGGAAGAGACTGCCGAGCCTGATCGGGCCCGTTCGAGAAGACACAAGAAGGCGATTAGGTAAGCTGCTGTCTATCTTAAATTTACTTGTAAAACGATTTGGAGATCCCTTATTCTGGGCATAATCTAAATTTAAAGTTTTTATTATTAAATTTTATCATACAGTCCACAACCAGAGAATTTGTCCTTGGTACAATTAGTACCACCGTCACTTTATGCTACTGTGGCTGATCGGACGATGCTACAGTGAGATTTCTAAATTTTGTCTATCCAGGTTTTATTAGGATAGGGATCTTTAACGAGGACCCCCTTTTACTTGCACTTACTATATATATTAAGGGAAAGTATTGCGATCGCGAAAATTTTCGAATTCCAGTTTTCAACGGAAATACCCACTTTAGAATACCCTGAGTCGAAATAACCAAGTCCTGCAAAAAGGTCTGTATGTGTGTGTGTGGTAACACCCGGGCGGAAACGGTAAGTCCAATGAAACTAAAATTTCATATTTAAGACAACTATACGCCCGAGACGTTACAAAACCTTTTTCATCATAATGAGCCTACCAGAAGAGCCACTTTATACCATGCATTTTACTCGATTTTCTCGAAAACGGTCCCGACGATTTTGATTAAACTCGCTATATCATTATAAAATATAATGGGCTTTAATATCATGTTGGTTTCATACTGATTAAAAAGGTCTGACAGGGCTTAAATGCCGATATTTTAAATTTTCTTCCTCTAAAGTACCTTTAATTTTGTTGGTTCTATAAAAACAACTATATTATCTTGTTACCATTGATAAAAAACAGGTAAATATATAAACTGAATGAATTCGATACCGTACTAAAGGAGAAAACTGAAAAAAAATTTAGATAATAATATCATAGATTTTTTAATAAAACACATGTTTCTATAGAAATTCAATTTAATTAATTCTTTAATAGTTTCACTCATTTTTATCTCTAACTGTATTTAAAAATTATTTTATTGATTTTAAAAATGGAGGTAAGTGAAAGTCTTGTGTTGCCCGCACCAGATTTTTTACGTCAGGACCACAACCAAAGGACGGCTTAACTAAGGATTTTTTTTCGCCCATTAAAAGATCCTACAACCACCCGCGGGTTTGAAACTGTGACCTTGTGTTTTATAAATTGTAGATACAAACGGAAAAAAATCAAACCAAAAAATATACAGGCCCCTTCATTTATGTTATAAAATGTTACAATTTCATAATGAGATAGACAGAAAACTGTCCCTACTGCCAAATAAAACTTAATATTCCTTCTGTCATGCTACCTCCGAGTAGACCCGAAAAATCCCTTAAGACTGATAATATTCGAGGGAATTTATCTTGAGAGATACAGATCTCTGCCGCAAGATCTCCTCTAAACTGGAGAGATCTAGGCAGCATACTGATGGCCACTGCTTACTGTATCGGGGGCAGCCACAGCCACTGCAACTTCCTGAATATTTTATATGTAACCAACGGATCTAGCTTTAAAATTGTGGATGATGGAACAGAGGTACTAAATTATTTATTCCAATTTATTTACAGTCCCTTAGTAATTTCTGTATTTTTTTAAATATACTTAAATTTTTAATACAGTATGTATTAGTGACAAAGTAACAGAAAAAGTTGAAGATATGATACAAAATTATTTTTCAAATCCATCAAAATATCATCAAACGATTCTTACGATTTCGTGATTCCGTCCCACCTAAAACCCCTCTTCTTCTAGTCTCCTCTCTTATTTTTCGCAACTTTGAATGACGTTGTTTCGTGTATGGCGTACCGTTATACTTTAAGAGACTAATGAATCGTTCTATAACAGCCTTCTGTGCCCAATATAGCGGGTTCAAGCCTGACAGATGGCCCTAGTTTTTTATGGGAGTATAAAATCCTTATTTTTTTGGAAATTAATAAGGTTATAATTAGTTAATAATTATATAGTAATTAATCAGAGGGGAAGTAATAAAGTGGTCCCGAGCCTGTGCGATGTCAGGTACTCGTTGAAAATCCCTATCCTAATTAAACCTGGATAGGCAAAATTTAGGACTCCCAGAGTAGTATCGTCCGATTAGCCCTAGTAATATTAAGTGAAGTTAAGTAACAAACAAACATTAACCTCTTTCAAACATAAATTATTTCCCCATCTCCTCTAACCCATCAATATGCCCTACGTAAATAAAACTTATAAAATAAAGTTAATAACGGAACCATGTAATTGTAATGTAACAAAATAACACAGTTCTAATTCAATAACATTCAAGCTTTTTTTAATCAAATTTTATAAGATTAAAAATATTAATTTTTATTACAATTAAAAGTTGTTTGAATGAATAAATGCATTGTAAGGTTCTTTTAATTAAAGTCAATTCAATTCAATTTAATTCAATTCAAGGGATCTTTTAATATTCCATCATTATGCACTTATATAAATATATATTTTGTCACATTTAAAAAAAAAAAAACTATTATAGGCTGACTAGCCCTGTCATGCTTGTTATCACCCACTGGATTTTGGCTTTAATCCAGTGGGTGATAACAAGATTCCTTGAAAATGGCAAAAAGCCGAAACGTAGGGAGAAGGAAATAAGAAATAAAATAAGTTGAATGAAAATTGGATCACTTTAATTAAAAGAACCTAACAATTAAAAATATTATCAACAACAACAATTTTAAATTGTTTAAAAATAGACTGAGAAATATAGTGTCTAAGTATAAACTATATAGAAAAAAATAAAGAAGTAAAAAATATAAAAAGAACTGAAAACAAAGACCAGCGATACTGCGCTTTGCTCTAATGTAAATTTTAGTAATATTTCTTAACACTAAACCCTACCGCGTATAATTATTTCTAAAACAAAAGCGAAACCACTGAATTTTAATTCCCGTTGCACATTACAATACATTATTTCCATTTAAAGTTTCATTTTAGGTAGAGATAAAATTTATTGTTTTATAATTAAAAGTTTAAGTTTGTACTGGAAAAACAAAAGTTTATGAAAATACTACCACCCTCACAGGTCACGCGTAGTGACGTCATCAAAATGTTCGCATTTCGTTATGTTCTTATATATCTTTTCAGAGAGAGATTTTTTTTTTTTTTAGGATTAAAGAAATGTTTAACCATCTGATACGAAAAATAAATATTGT
This sequence comes from Piezodorus guildinii, assembly GCA_023052935.1. Lineage (NCBI taxonomy): Eukaryota > Metazoa > Arthropoda > Insecta > Hemiptera > Pentatomidae > Piezodorus > Piezodorus guildinii. Next base: position 141,154,230 of record CM041297.1, on the reverse strand, counting down.
TGATGATAATCAGGTCTAAGTATAAAAAATTAATTCTTTTAACAAAAGATCGACGGATTCTTTATATTTGTATTTTCTATAATTCATAAGTGCGTCACTGGTGTTATAATATCACAAATATGAAGTATTGGATTGTAAATTAATTTTATAGCGTTTTTCAATATTTCAATTTAATACTCTCTGTGTTTATAAAATCATTTTTTCACGTCAATAATGTTTACATATCATACAAAATGATTGTTTAAGGTACTTTTATGCATCAGTTTCAACCGAGATTCCTTATCTTTAAGTGGTAATTTGCTTGCTCAAATTTTTTTAATTTTTAAATCATTTTTTAATTTTCCTTTTTTTGTATTTTTTATTTTTTATATTTTTCTTTAATTTTTAATCTCACTCCCTTGGATCGTAAGGATAAAATAGTTAGCATTGGTATTTTATCATTCAATTTTGCTCTGTTGGTACTGTTTGGCAGTAGGTTTTTATCTTATCCCGTGGGTTTTTGCACAATTAGTTCTCAATAAATTTTTAAACACCCCCTTCCAGTAATTATGATAATATACATATCATACAAAATGATTGTTTAAGGTACTTTTATGCATCAGTTTCAACCGAGATTCCTTATCTTTAAGTGGTAATTTGCTTGCTCAAAATGGAAGAGAAAATAATTCATTTTCCACAATTAATGATTTTTTTATTCCGAAAAGGAAAATCCGCTGCACAGACGGTTAACAAAATTTACGGTGAGTATGGCGTATGATGCCTCAGGAGAAAGCACTGTTGTCGCCATTACCCGCCTCAAAATCGGACATAGCCAAATTACTTATGGCTACTTAATTATGAGAGAAGCCCCTCCCTCCTAAATGTTTACACTAGAATAACATTTTATCTTTCAGACACATATTTGAAGAATGCTCCTATTATCGCACAGTATTATACCAGCTGGGTATACCGCCCAATATATCAATGGCTCTGCGGGATATGAGCCCTAATAAATGCAGTAATTGAATTTCTAACAAAAGTCAAACTGTTAAATAGCCTCTGACTATCCAACACATCTATCAAAGATGTACCCTCTTTATTATGCATCTGTTTAATTTCTTATCTATTAACATCTAATTATTATTATTTTATTTTTTATTATTTAATTTATTTTATTTTCATTTTTTATTTATTATTATTACTTTATTTATTTTTCTTATCCTATTAATTTCTCTCAAACTATGAATAAACTCCTTTGAAGAATGAACCATAATAACTAACCATCGTTGACTAAGCTGTTGTACGCCCTAAAAACAACAAAACAAACAAGCACCGTCGTTAAGTGGTTTGCACGGTTCAGAACCGGATATTTTGACTTGGAAGACAAAAAGCGCTCGTATCATCCTTCAAATGTCCTGCGGGAAAGGAATTAAAAAAATACCTGAATTATGGCGAATTGTAATAGATTAAAATGTGTCATATATAATTAATTAAAAATACTTACAAGAAACTAAAGTTTTAATTGAAATTACAAGTAAAAAACGTTACAGACTTATCCTGCAACCCAATATTTGTTTATTTTATTTAATTCTTTAGTTGGTTGTTGTTTTTTATCCAATTTTTCCCTTCGATTTATTTAATAATAATAATAATATTCTTAGCCGCGATGCCGATACCACCAAATGCTGGGTACACAGGTTCGTCCAATGTACACCGTTAAAGCCCAAGCCCCCGAGATCAGCCTTAACACTATCCTCCCATCGATGCTTCGGCCTACCTTTCGGACGCCTACCAGTCAGTTCAACGAATACCCACTTTCTCCTGATCCGTACCTCACTGAGACTAACAACTTTACACGCCCGTTCGAGTATCCGCGGGTCTATCCTCCCTAGTGGCCTCATCTCTCTTTGGAACAAATATTTTACGCGATACCTTATTTTCGGAAACCTTAAGACGTTGTTCAACCTTCAAAGTAAGCGGCTACGTTTCCCATCCATAAAGGACCGTCAGAAGAACAATATTTTTATAAAATTCTAACCTTTAAGTTTTTAGAAAGAAGCCGCAAGCTAAGTAATTTCGCAGCTGAAACACGCATTTTCCGTCTTTAACCGGGACTTTATTTCCTCTTGGATTTCATTTTTTCTTGTTATCATTTAACCTAAATACTTAAATTTGTCTACTTGTTCAAAAGTATGTCCAGATATATCAATATCACCAAGATCGTCACTGTTTTTGCAACTAAATATATATATTTTGTCTAATCGGTATTAATTTCCAGCCCGATTTCATTACCGGTTTTTATTAACGCAATTGTATGGTTTTCGAATCTTCACCTAGCAGTACCAAATCATCAGCATTTCTATCTATTTTACAGGATTTATTATTCAAGGTCTTTCATATATATATATTCATAGAACATCGGTGAGATCTACTGCATATACACACAATATATATATATATATATATATATATATATATATATATATATATATAATATACAAATCATGGTTACGTATAATAGCATATGCAGACAAGAGGTTGCAGAGTTGCATAACAAACTATGTTGCAACGCAAAATGTCAAATGCCCTATTGAGCTGCACAGGAAAGTATCCTCGCTCACGAACTACAAAAGTGATACTTAACCTTTAACTTGAGGCCATGCTGAAATATCGAATTTTCATAAAATTTTTGGTTTATTATTTTAAAAAATTAACCTTTGTAATCGACCAAACAAATAAAAAAAAAATTATCCTTTAAAAAATTTGAGGATTTTAGTTTCAAGATACGAAGAACCCGAATAACGAATAAAAAAAAAATCAGGTAGCCCGCCGTCCACCCTACGCCGTCCAAGGCATTTCTCCAAAACTACTGGAACAATTTTTTTTTTTTTATTTGCCACAAAAGTACTAGGATATGCAACGATGACCCTAACACCTAGTCGTTTATATCAGCTGGTTATTTTTAAAACGTTGGATGATTAATAGATATTCAATTCAATAACTTGTAGGGGGTTACCTGTAGCAGGTTGGTTAGCATAACAGCCTCCTATGCCAAAGGTCCCGGGTTCAAACCCGCAGGTAGCCCTAGGGTTTTTTAATGGGAGTAAAAAATCCTTAGTTATGCCGTCCTTCGGATGGGACGTTAAAAGGTGGTCCCGAGCCTGTGCGATGTCAGGTACTCATTAAAGATCCCTATCCTTATAAAACCTGGATAAGCAAAATTTAGGACTCCGACTGTAGCATCGTCCGATTAGCCATAGTAGCATACAGTGACGTTAAATAAATAAACAAACAATTCAATAACTCAGAATTTCGGAAGATACAGAAAAAAATAATTAGTGTTTTTAACCAATAAGCCGCGAAAATTATAAAAAAAAAAAAAAAAAAAAAAAAGGAGAAAAAGAAAAGAAAAAATTGAAATTTTACCCAGAAATACCCCCATAACTCAGTTATTATCCACTTTCTACCGTGCATTTTCCACATTTTTACAGCTCAACATTTTTTTTTTTTTTTTTTATTAAACTCTACATCGAGGTAAAATGTAATATAATTTAGGTTTCTACCAGATTGAAATAATCTGAATAGGCTTATACTCGTATGTCGATATTTTAAATTGTCTTCCTCTAAAGTACATTTAATTTCATAGATTTGAAAACATTAACCATACCATTAATATGTAGTTGTTAGCATTAATAAACGGATTAACATGTAAGTTGAACGAATGTTTATAGCTAGTTAAAGGAATAAATAGTATACATATTTTTCGGAACTGTGTTAAGTATCGAAAGACTTCGCGAAAAATAACAGCACATTTCACATCAATTAAAATATATTTCTTTGTGAATGTTCTAATATTTAGTTGTTTTTTTCATTTACCTACATATGAAATAAAAAAAAATAAAAAAAAAAAAAACCTGTACCACTACAATCCATGAAGAGTTTTGGGCTCAGTACATGTAGAGATTCGTACTGTTTCTAGGACAACGGCCGTGCAATGACGTGATTTGGCCAAGATCACGCTCAGCCGCCAGGTTTTTCCCCCTTTTTTTTGGGTACCCACTTTATAGAGGCTAGGTGTGCCCCAAGAAGGTCTCCATGCCCCAGGATCGCCCCCCGGAGGACAGTAGTCTAGCGCTCTATCCTCTAGACCACGCCGCTCCCATGAAATATAAACTAAGGGGAACTATCGCAATCGTGAACATTTTAGAATTCTAGTTTCATCGGAAATACACGTGGAGTCCCCTGCATCCAAATCACCAAGTCCCTCAAGAATGTCTCATTTTGTGTGTGGTAAGTCAGCTCGATAATGAGAAGGTATATAAAACCCGAAATTTCATATTTTAAAAGCGTACAACCTGAAAAGTTATAGTAATTTTTTTCAAAAAATACTTTGAAATCTTTGAATTCATTGTCAAATCATCATTCACATCAAATTGTCTGACAGAGCTTAAATGATTTTTTTTTTTATTTAAAGTTCTTTCAATTTAAGAGATTCGAAAAAAATACCGTAGCATCTTATTAGCATTGATAAAAAACAGATAAATACATAAAATGAACGAATTTGAACGGAAGATGTACTTTATACATGCACCTTTTTGCGATTTTCTCTAAAACGGCTCTAATGATTTTGATTAAACTCTATATATCGATGTAAAATTTTATGGACTTTAATATGATGTAGGCTTCATTCTGATTGAAATATTCTTAATGTAGGGTTTAAATGCCGATAATTTAAATATTCTTTATCTAAAGTACCTTTAATTTTGTAGATTCTATAAAAATAACCATGTTATCTTGTTAGCTTTGATAATTAACAGCTAAATATGTAAGTTGGGCGAATTTCATATACAGCTTAAGGAGAAAAGAACAAAAATATTTTTAGGTGTTTTTTTTTTTTTCTCCTCATCTCACATACAAAGTTTTTTAAAGTAAAGGATAGTGATGAAAATCGGATAAAACAACGTTATTATTACTACGTTACTTAATTTGAAATACACGTGAGTAAAGTACAGAATGATGCTTTAATTGTACCTAAATTTATAATGGAGTATTTCCGTACTCATTTAGACTTGAGGGTATCTAGAACAAGACTTTCCGTTGAAAACTCGTATTCGAATATTTTCACGATCGCAATACTTTCTCATACTCTATATTGGTAAGTGAAAGTTATAAATGGCCCATTTATTCGATTTAAATATATTTTTTTTAAGATTTAATTGGTATTAAAACATCATATAGGTACAGAAACATTCACCACAAACAGGCTAAACAGAACTTTAAACCAATAGGAGTTGAAAGGAGAACTCAATGAGGTACTGTTGACTCGTATAGATGCCAGATAAATATTTCGATGAAAAGGGGTGTAAGGACAGCATTCACGACTTCTGAGAATCTAATTTATGGGGTTAAATAACCCCCCTTCCATCCTCTATTCCACCTCAACTCTCCTACATTCAAACGCAACTCCAACACAACCCCGATATTACAATCCTAGCTACCTGTTACAGTCGCTCTGATGGGATAGTTTGATCTTGTAGATACAACAAGACAAATACAAACTGTTTATATCACTGTTTTGTGAAAACTTCGCATAGAAATAATATCGAGATTTCTCTTCCAGCTTGGAAGGTAATGTAAACTGAAGAATAGGGCATAAACTCATTGTACATAACAATTTATTGGGTTATTTCACATGAAATGTCCGTTTTCATAGTTTCTAAAATACATAAAGGATTTTGCAGTTCTCTGTTGTTTTCTTCCGAATGTTTACATATTTAAAGTAAACAGTTACTAATCCTCTACCTTTGTATTATAAACATCAGCTTCCCAATCAATTACCCACTTTTTAGTATACCTCCAAATATGAACATGGAAACACGCGATTTTCGAGTAATATTTTTGTACGAGTTTAAACTCGGCCATTCAGCAGCTGATGCCTCTAGAAATATTTGCAAGGCGTTCGGGGACGGGAGTGTTAAAGAACGGACCATTTGCCGTTGGTTTGCCTCATGATCTCACTGAACGGCATGTTTCAAAACATACGGTGCAAAAATTGAAAGAACTGGGCTACGAAGTTCTTCCGCACCCACCATATTCTCTCGACTTGTCTCCAACAGATTACCACCTGTTCAGGAATTTAGAAAACTTCGTCAAAGAAAAACTTTTTGAAAATGATGATCAAGTGAAAAGTGCGTTTTCAGATTTTGTTTCGCTTCAAAGCTCAGAGTTTTTCAGTTCGGGGATAAAAAAGTTGGTGTCACGTTGGGAAAAATGTGTAGAAAAAGAAGGTAAATATTTCGAATAAAAGTTTTTATATCGTATTTTTAATAAAAATCCTTTACCATGAAAACGGACATTTCATGTGACACAACCCAATAATAAATTTTTTTAAAACATGTTTTCAAGGAAACTCCTTTCCTTTCTTTAATCTTTTTTTAACTCTAACTTTATTTTATACTTCTTAAATTGATTTTAACATCCGAGGTTAGTGAAAGTCGTATGTTGCCCGCATATGATTTTTTTACTGTAATTTATTATTAGACTAACTTGAAACTCGTCTGACTTAAACGACAAGAACTTAACCGATGATTTGGCCAATTATACAGACTATTTAAACAGAAAATATACTCTTTCTGTTGAAAACAAAGTGACAATTTACAAAACATTATTGAAACCTAACTGGACCTATGGGCTTGAACCGTGGGAACAGCCAAACTTTTTAACGTCCAAACGCATACCAATCTTTTCAATCCAAAGTCCTCCGAACAATATTTAATGTTCCTTTATCATGTCACCCTATTAATGGTTGGTGAAATAATAATATACAGATTAATAAACAAAAAAATTTCCACTTTCTGTTGAAAACGAAGTGCTAATTTACAAGACAGCACTGACACTCATCAAATTTCTTACATCAAATGCCTTCAATCTTTTCAATCCAAAGTCCTCCGAACAATAGTTAATTCTCCTTATTATGTCACCAACCATACCTTACACCACGATCTAAATATTCCATTTATTTTGGACCTTATCCTATCCCAATTCCATCACACCTTTATTCATCACTCCAATCCTCTAGCACAATCCCTATCCCTCTCCACACACCACTCATCCCCCTACAAAGTTGAAAAGGCGGTGGCCTCGAGACCTGTTGTAAACATTTATATTGGAGTTCTAGCACTCCAATTACTAGATTCTACAGTCCACTGCTGTATGTTTATGGTTTCTATATAGGTGTGACTGATTTTGAGATTTTGTAAATATTTTGTTGTTTCTTTATTGCATATCATTTTATATTTTTGTAAATATTGTATGGTTGTACATGATCACTGTTATAAATGTCGCAATTAAGACTGTTTGTAATATTGCTTAATACTTTTTTTGAAAATTAAAAAAAAAAAATCTTTAAAAAAGCTCTACGTACGTTTGTTTCTTCTGTAAAGGTTTGTGATTTTTAGACTTAATACATATTTTATTGATTCTTTATTGTGTATATATTTATTATTATTTTATAAATTTATTGCTTTTTAAATATTGTATGAATTTTGTAATTTATTTATGGAATTTATATATTATTGTAATTTGCAATGATTTTTAGACTTCGGACATATTTGGGGGGAGCCCGTGGCTAAGTGACTAGAGCGTTTGCTTCTCATGCTACAGGTTCTGAGTTCGAATCCCAGTCCCGGCGGGGCTTTTATAAGGATGTAAAAAAATGGGGATTCACTCACAACCTCTTCCCCGTGTATGCGAGACCCATCAGCCAAAGGGTGACCTCTCACAAAATTAGTCGTAGGGAGTGATGACCCTACACTAAAAATTGCATCGTGAAACGTGAGTGCAAACTCACAGGAGTTTACACTACGAGGCCCAGAGCCTACACGGCCTGTCGCGCCACTGGAAGAAGAAGACATATTTTATTGATCCCTTATTGTGTATATGTTGTATTATTATTTAATAAATTTATTGCTTTTTAAATATTGTATGAATTTTTTAATTAATCACTATTATTACTGTTTTATTATACACTATGTCATAATTAGAACAGATTGTAATATGACTCAATAAAAATGGTTTGAATAATTTAATTTATTAATGATAAATCATATCCTATGTTTATATTGTTATGTGTTTAATTAACAGACTGTTCTACTTTTGATACATATTATGTATATTGTATGATTGAATAAACTGCAATAAATATTAAATACATATAAATAAAATATTTATGTGTAAATATATAATACAAAATGCCTCTAATAACATATTAAACTTTCTGAAATGAAATTGTTTTATCATATAATGGCTTTATAAAAGCAATAAGGATATTCAAAATCACTGTTTGATGATGGCCTACCCGTAATGCATAGGAATGGCCCACTTACAGGTAGCGGCTCCTTTACGGCCTACGTCATACATACACACTAATGACGTCACTAATTATAATCGTAATAACCACTAATTTAATCAATTTGTGCTTAATCACTGACACGCCGAATGGATCTTTGGCAATAGTAAACTTTAGCCTCTCAATGCCAATCTATGCTAAACGAATCAATAAATAAAAATCTAGTGCGGGTAACACACACGACTTTCACTTACCTCGAATGTTAAAATCAATTAGTTAGAATTTTCTATCATTTCCTAAATATCTTTAATTTTTTTATACATTTGACTAACGAATCATTTTGCATTCCTGTGAATAGAGAACTGGATAAGTAGAATGCATACTACTAGAAAATCCATCCGAAGAATTAATAACCTTAGATATGACAGTCAGAATATCTCAAACAATCTTATAATAAAACTCGAATAGCTAATGCGGAAAGGAATGCACTTGGTGAATTCCTACAGAGGGTGGCTTAGTTTCATGTTGATCTTCTGACCTGTCCTTCCAAGGATATCTCCTGGTTCTGTTTTATGCGAAATAGAAATACAATTCGGACGATGCCAAGAACATTAATAAAGTTAAAGAAATATTTTAATACAGAAAATAAATAAGTTCACCTAAACAGTCCATATATGTCAATGATTAAAAATCTTGTGCGGGAAACATACGAATTTCACTTACCTCGACTGTTAAAATCAGTTTTAAAACTATTAAATATACTTAAATTTGAAAAATATTTGAAGTTTATTTTAATAAAACGTGTATTCATTTTCGTTGGAGACATATGATTTAGATTAAATAATATAACTAAATCAAATTGTTAATCAGTAATAAGTTTATTCCCAATTCGTCACTTTATATCACCTTTTACAACTTTGAGATATTTTTTCGGACGATTGGACTCAGATGAGCTTAAAACGTGTGTTTCTGTGAAAAACTCGATTTCCAAAATTTTCAAAATGATCTGTATTTTAGTTTTGATTAAAAAATAAAAGTAAATATGTCTGCGATAAAAAACTAATGTACAAAACAAATTAAAGGACGTTTAGATACTTCAATTTATTGCTTTACACTGGTTATAAAGGCATAATAATATATAAAAATACTAAACAATGCTTTGTAGTTGTTTTCGAATCATTTTCCCTGCTTTTCATATGAATTATTGCCTGATATATTTCACAGCCTCGTCGATCTGTATTTGTCTTTGTAACAGTCGATTTACTAACTGCCTGTCGATACAGCTCTTTATGACACAATCGATTTATTGATATAAATAAAAAGGGTCTATAACATAATATACGGGCGGTATAGGGCCAGGTCAAAACAAGAGAACCACCTAGTGACCATTAATCAAGAAGGCACTGTCATCATGCCGCCATTTTAAATGCTCTCTGTAGGTAGGCCTCTTTATTGCCTTTGTAATTCAGTCTCTTCAATAATTATTGTATTATCTTTGATGGCCCTATTGGCCTTTGTTTTATGGTAAATATGTTAATTAGTTTAAAATGAATTATGAATGTTTCTCATTTATCATTTATCCAAAAAAAAAATAATCACATATTTCAAAGGCATGTGCTGGATTTTCGTCGGACTATCTCCTTTCTAGATATCCTGGTGTACGATATTTCTACCAGCGTTGTCGATGCGTGTATTATTTCACAATTTCGTGTATATTTTTTCCACTGTGTGTATTAGGTATTGTCGTTAACTTTCGTGTCATGCGCTCGATGATAACAGTCATACGTTACATCGTCTCTCAGATTTTTGCTTTTTTCAGTAGGAATTCGCTTGAATTCAGTCTGGAGAACATCACTAGACCTCAGGAATACTACGGCAGTGAATATTGGAGAAATTTCGGTAAGCAAAGTTATAATTTACTTTGTACAATCACGAAAAAGTGAAAGGAGGGTCACTGATCAGCTGATTGCCGCTAGCTCGGCAAGCTCGGGCTTGCTTTTCGTTAACTTATCTTTCTTTTATCTTTAATTCTTATCTCATTATTTATTTATTATTATTATTTTCTTAATCAATGAGATATTTTCATCAAGTCATGTCCTCAAAGTCTGCAAGTAAAAGATCTAGATCTGCAGGTTCTAACTCGTCTCCTACAAAACAGAGACCCCGCCGTGAACAAAATAAAAAAATAATTCCACCAGCGACCGCGTCAGCTACCTCATTAGGATCTGAACCACAGCCCAGCACATCATCACAAGGAATAACTGACGAATCCCCGTTTTTTACACCGAATCCATTTGAGATCCTCCAAAATGAAAAAGAAACCATGGAATCTTCTCCTATACCCAGGGAACCACTACCTCCACCAATATTTGTTAAAAATATTAAAAATTTTAAACTGATGTGTGCGCATTTAAACAAAGTAACTGATCCTAATAGTTATTATTGTATAAGTAGAACCAATGATACTAAAATATCTCCGACTACTGCTGAAACCTACAGAAAGATTGTAAAATATCTGACTGAGACCAAAGCTGACTTTCATACTTATCAGCTGCGCCAGGAGAGAGCATTAAGGGTCGTAATCAGAAACCTACATTCCTCAACACCCGTTGAAGCTATCAAAGAAGAACTGACAGAATTAGGATTCCAAGTGAGGCAAGTCACCAACGTTCTAAAAGATAAAATTCCACTGCCTCTATTCTTCGTGGACTTGGAACCATCAGCAGGAGTCGAAAAAATCTATGACCTCAGTAGACTGTACTATACCCGTGTAAAAGTTGAAAAACCTTACACAAAGAGGGAAATAGTTCAGTGTCATAACTGTCAGGCATATGGTCATACCAAAAGTTATTGCCATCACATACCACGCTGTGTGAAATGCGGTGAGCAGCATAAAACAGAAGAATGTACAAGATCAAGATCTACACCCGCTGTATGTGCTCTGTGCCTCAAGGACCACCCGGCTAACTACAAGGGATGTGAAATCTACAAGAAACTCAGAACCAGATACCAAAAACCTCAGGATCCGAATGAAATAGCTGTACCAACCAGAAGCAGAAGAGAACCATCTAAACTTGTAAATTCTAACGTATCTTTTGCCCACTTGCTTGGAGGTGGAAACCAGAATCATGAAGTCGAGGCACTGCCGGAACAACTTTTTCCTCAACTTTCTCAATCTATTGTACAACAATCTATCCCTCAAAGTATACCTAATCTTCAAAAAACTCCTCAACATCAAATTTCTCATATCCCTCCACCATCAAACGTCACAGATCTTACCAGTCTAATGACATCGTTCATCTCCGAAATCAAATCTCTTGTTATGCCGCTTATATCACTCCTTACAAATCTAGTATCAAATCTAATCCCTGCCTTGAAAAATCCTTAAATGAATTCACCTAACTCCTTATCCATTCTCCTTTGGAATGCGAATGGTGTTAGAAATCATTCTGACGAACTGACAGCGTTGTTGCAAGATAAAACAATCGATGTTGCACTTATAACTGAAACAAGACTAACGACTAAACAGTACTTCAAAATACCGCAATACATCACATACCGTACTGACCACCCAGACGGCAAAGCCCATGCCGGTTCTGCTATCATTGTCCACCAATCCCTCTCTCATCATTTACTCCCACTTCCCACCTATGATTTCCTACAAGCCACAGCCATAGTAATCAAGACTTTTTCCTTTCCGGTAACCCTCACATCTGCATACTGCCCTCCTAAACATTCCATTTCCAATTCCGAATTTGTATCCTTCCTGGATTCCTTAGGAAATCGTTTCATTCTGGGTGCAGACTTAAACGCCAAGCATCAGCATGGGGTTCCAGAACCACGAATTCTCGGGGACGAAATTTGCTGTCTGCACTCAACTCCCGAAATTTTAATATCCTGCCTCCTGACTCCCCTACCTACTGGCCAACCGATCCTAACCGCAATCCTGACATCCTCGACTTCTTTATCCACAGCGGATTAGGCTCCCTCAACTTTTCTGTAACTCGCCTTGATGAACTATCCTCAGACCATAGTCCACTGATCCTAAAAGTATCTCTCACTCCAATTCCAAAATCCATTCCACCATCATTCATCCGAGGCCCTGTCAACTGGAACCTTTTCCGCCAAATCCTGACCGATAATATTGACCTCAGAGTAACCCTCAAAACCCCAGATGACCTAGATAATTCCGTCTATTCCTTTACCACCGCCATCCAACAAGCTGTCTGGACTGCCTCCTCTCCTAAACACCCCAATATAAATCCTCACCAAAATCATTTTCCACAACATATTATAGACCTCATCCATACCAAACGCCGAGCAAGATCATTATGGCAGCGCACCCGACACCCAACAGATCGCCGCTCCTATAACTTCTATTGTAGACAATTGAAGAGGGAGTTGGCGACCTTCCGTTCCCAGTCCTTTAATTCCTACCTCTCCTCTCTATCAGCTCGTGATAATTCCTTGTGGAATGTCACGAAAAAGATCCTAAAATACCATCAAGTTTCCCATCCTCTCCGACGTGGTGATGACTCCTGGGCTGCGTCTGATGAAGATAAAGCCGAGGAATTCGCCACACACCTCTCCAAAGTTTTCACTCCTCACCCGGAATCCCACGCCAATCACACCGCAACAGTGCAAGACTTTCTTATGTCACCAATTCCACTTTCTCTACCTCCTAAAGCTATTAATCCCTCTGAGGTCAAATATCTTCTCCAAAAACTTACCCTCCGTAAATCTCCTGGACACGATCTCCTTACTCCCCAGATCCTCCGACAACTTCCGCAGAAAGCTATTATATTCCTTACTTATATTTACAACTGCATCCTACGCACCACCTATTTTCCTCTGTTATGGAAACATTCCACTATCATTCTTTTTCTAAAACCAGGCAAACCTTCCAACAACACTTCATCCTACAGGCCTATTAGTCTACTCCCCATCCTCTCAAAAATCTTCGAAAGGCTTCTTCTTAAACGTATCCTACCCATATTAGAATCTCAAAATCTTCCTTCCCATCAGTTTGGATTCCGTCCTCAGCATTCCACAGTTCAACAGGGCTCCGAGTTGTAGACCATATTTCCTCAGCTCTTGAATGCAAAGAGTATTGTTCTGGTGCGTTTCTGGACATTGCGCAAGCTTTTGACCGGGTATGGCACACTGGATTACTCTTCAAGCTGAAAACCCATTTACCCCAGTCTCTATACCTCATTCTCCGATCCTATCTCTCAAACCGTTCCTTCCGCGTTCGCTGTGGTGTAGAATTTTCTAACCTTTATCCCGTTGAGGCCGGTGTTCCTCAAGGCAGCGTCTTGGGACCCGTCCTCTACATCCTTTACACTGCTGATATTCCTACACATCCTGATACCTTTCTGGCAACTTTTGCAGACGACACCGCCATCCTATCATCCAGTTCCAATCCTGAAACAGCATCCTTAAACCTGCAAAGACACCTTTCTCTTATCGAAGACTGGTGTAATGCTTGGCGCATTAAGGTGAACGAAGCCAAATGCAAACACGTAACCTTCACTCTTCGACGAAACTCCTGTCCGCCAGTTTACTTCAATTCCATTCCAATTCCTCCTTCAGATACAGTCCGGTATCTTGGCTTACTATTAGACAAAAGATTGACTTGGAACCCACATACAAGACTTAAAAGACAAGAACTCAACCGACGATTCGGACAGTTATACCGACTACTTAATAGAAATTCTGAACTTACAGTTGACAACAAATTATTAATCTACAGGACAATACTGAAGCCCATCTGGACCTACGGACTTGAACTGTGGGGGACAGCTAAACGTACTAACATCAAACGCATTCAATCCTTTCAATCCAAAGTCCTCCGTACAATAGTAAATGCTCCTTATTATGTTTCCAACTATACCTTGCACCACGACCTTAATGTTCCTTTTATTTCAGACCTGATTCCATCCAAATTTTCCAAATTCCACCAGAATCTCATTCATCATCCTAATCCTCTAGCTCAATCCCTATCCAGCCCCACCCATCCATACAACCCACCTAGAAGGTTAAAACGGCAGTGGCCTCGTGACCTCTTATAACATGTATATTGGAGTTCTAGCATTGGCTAGATTCTCCACTCACGTGCTGTATGCTTGTGAATTGTATATAGGTATGAGTGACTATTGTATATATTTTTATTGATTTTATTATTATTATTATATAAATTTATAGTTTTGTATATATCGTGTGAATGTAGTATGAATGTTGTACGTTATCACTATTAAAAATGTCCTGAATTGGACAGATTGTAATATTGCTCAATGAATAAAAAAAAAAAAAAAAAAAAAAAAAAAAAAAAAACTTTCGTGTAAAATGGCCAACTCGTGTAAAAACCCCCGGTTTGATCAAATATTCATACATGTTTACACCTTTAGTTATTCACATTCTGTTAATGAATGAATCCTAGTTATGTCGTCCTTTGAAGGAGACGTGAAAATGTAGTCCCGTTTCTGTGCCAACTCAGTTACACGTTACAGAATAAATATAATATTTTCTTGTTAAGTGACTTTTCGTTATGATGAACGAAATCCCAAAGCGATAAAACACTAACTCGTCAAAAAGTATTTTTTAAACATTCAAATTAGAACCAGCTGAGCAGAGGGTAGCACTTCCCAGGACCGATTTGTAAAAAAATACTCTAATAGGGGAGTCACATATAGCATACTGGCTTGTATAATAGCATCCTATGCCAAAGGTTACGGGTTCAAACCCGCAGGTGGTTTTAGAAATTTTTAATGGGAGTAAAAAATCCTTAGATATGCTGTTCTTCAGAGGATACGTGGTCTCGAAATTAATTAATTAAACCTGGATAGGCAAAATTCATGACTCGCACTGCAGCATCGTCCGAATACCCACAGTAACATTAAGTGATATTAAATAAATATAACTTTCCTGAATACCTATCTACCTGACAGAGACTTATCCTATATATTACCCTGAGGCAGCCAAGACAAAGAGAGGTGACGAGGATAGCAATAATTCTGCGGTAATGCTCCCTCCCCTCCCGACACAGAGGACACGCTCGAATAATCTTTTCGACAAAGAGGTCCTTTTTTCAGATCACGTAGGCTCCATCATCGGAGCTCCACTTCCGGAAGGAATAATTTCTTCTCTCGCCTCTTCCTGTTTAGGAATTGGTTATTTAGGCCGAGCAGGTTATTATACCGACCAATCGTTAACCTTCCAATATCTTCGGAAGTAGGTGGCACAGATACGGTGGAGGTGGGAGTAGAACAGGTTATAAAACCAAGGAACCTAATATTCATTTGACATAATAAATTATTCTCACTTATATTATGATATTAATAATAAATTTATGAAAGAATTTCGCGCTTCCTATAAAATATTCAGGAATGTTTATTTATTTAACTTCACTAAATGCAACTGTGGCTAGTCAGACAATGTTACAGAGGGAGTCATATTAACATAAATACAATAAGTAAAACTGTTGAATTAGAGTAAAGGGCGTGAAAGGCTTGTGAAGAAACTACCCAGCGGTAGAACTTCGATGTTTATTTAAGTAAGTAGATCCCGAGGCCATCTTCTTTTCAATCGCCTCGGAGGGTTGTCAGGAATATGTGAGGTTGATAGGTTGCGGATAAGAGGGTTTATATGGGCTGGGAGTTTGGAATTAAAAGTGGTATATCAGGTACAAGAAAGCTCTGCAACAAATGGGATATTAAGGTCGTTATTGATGATTTTATTTGTGACGAAATAAGGAGCATTGAGGATTTTGCGAAGGATTTTGGATTGTAAGGATTGGATACGGGAGGAATTAGATGGCTTAGTAGAGCCCCAAAGCTCGATTCCATATGTCCAGATGGGTCTGATGACAGTAATATTAATGAGCTTTTTGTAATGAATTGGAAGTTTTGAGCGTTTGTCGAGTAAGTGTTGTAGTAGTCGGTATCTACGGGCAGTCTCTTGTCGTTTTCGTCTGGTGTGAGGATTATTCAGATTAAATCACAATAGAGATCTTTAACTTGGAACTTATTGGCGAATTCCCCACCAAAGGACGACATAACCAAGAAATGTTCACTCCTTTTAAACAACCTAGGGTCATCTGCCAAGATTTAACCCGTGCCTCTAGGTTAAATATATTAAAAGGGCTGTTAGTCTAGCCACTATACAACAGGTGACCCCTATTGGCCTAACCAACTTTAATTTATTAAAGCTGATTTTTTAATTTTTATTTTTTTGCATTAATGGAATCTTCAAACATGATTAAAACGACAAGAAACTGCTCACTGTTTCTCAATTTTAGTACGAGCAGAAGTGCTTATTAGACCAAACACTCTAGTAAGTAGTCGTGTACCCCGTTCCATACTAAGGAATGAAAAAAAGAATTTGATAAAAAGTTATAGAATTTTGACCACTAAATCGCGAATTTCTTCCCATTGTTAGCCGATTCAAATCCACTTAAGTGTAGAGATTTATTTAATCTTTGTCATAAGATAGAAATTTTCATGATCGCGATACTTCACCTTACTTTATTATATTTCACAGATAAGTAAAATATTATATAATTACAAGCAGAATAATCTTTTCTATTTTCATTATATTTTTTAATTTATCAGACGCCGTTTTCGGCAATAAGTGTTGATAGAACAACCAAAGGCTCGTCTAAATACCTATCTAGAGACTCACGGAGTTAAGCTTTGGGACTCTATTAAACCATTCTTGTATCCAACCCAAAATCCTTCGTAAAATCTTCAATACTCTCTCCTTTCTCACGAATAAACAAATCCATAACGAAGTAATATCACATAAGATAACGTTTTTTTCTCAATTTTCAACTTTCAAACAGTATATTATACATCTTTATTACTATTCTTAAAAAAAGTATTATGCTCTTCTCAACTTTTGCTGGTTATCACATTCGTTTAACTTGTATATTTTTATCAACGCTAATAAGATGATATGTTTTATTTTTGTTTTTTAAGCTGTAAATTAATGATACCTTAAATAATGGGGATCACTTGTAGCTGGGTGGCTAGCATAACAGCCTCCTATGCCAAAGGTCACGGGTTCAAACCCGCGGATGGTCCTAGGATTTTTTAATGAGAGTAAAAAATCCTTAGTTATACCGTCCCGTATAAAAGGTGGTCCCGAGCCTGTGCGATGTCAGGTACTCGTTAAAGATCCCTGTCCTAATAAAACCTGGATAAGAAAAATTTAGGACTCCCATTGTAGCATCGTCCGATTAGCCATAGTAGCATAAAGTGAGGTTAAATAATGAAAATTTAAAGTATCTGTATCTAAATTATGTCAGACAATATCAATCCGAATAATATCTACATGATATTACAGCCCTAATTTTTACATTTTACACTGATATAGCGATATTAATCAAAATCGTTCGATTCGGTTCTGAGAAAATCCTAAAATGCGTGGTATATTGTGGTTTTCCTGGTCCGCCGATTTCGGCGAAAACGTTGCAACATATACGCTTCTGAAATATCAAATTTCAGTTTTATACAAATTATCGTTTTCGAGGTACACTTACCACATACACACACCTTTTCTGAGACTTGCTAATTTGGACACAGAAAAGTCTAAAATCATAATAGTTTCCCTCGCTATATATTTCATACATAGGTAAGTGAAAGTAAAATTTAAGGATATTTTCGAACGAAGTCATTCCTGCTGTAGAAAACAACTACAGAATTATGTATTCAACAAGAGGATACAACGGTTGGCGAACGACCCTGAGGAACGGTATGCAAGCGTTAACAAGCGCCAGGAGACTCGGCCAAAGTGCAGACCTCTGTTGCAACCTGACAACTTCAAATCCAAGTATCTCAACTCTCCTTTGCGAACAAATGTCAGCCCAATAAGTCTTTTTAATACATACTTTTTAATGGAAAAACTCGAGTGCGCGCACCAGCTAAACTGTAAATATTATTTCAAATATTATATTGGTATATTTAAAATATCTATATTTTACCCTTTCACCACCTTTGCTGATGATACAGCACTTCTTTCTTCTCAAAGATATTGTATTGTAATACTATAGCTTCCATTTCCTTACAAAATCACATATTTGACCCAGAAATGTGGTTTCAAAAATGGAAAATCAAAATTAATACCTCAAAATCGAGCCATGTGAGCTTTTATCTAAGGAAAGGTACATGTCCAGTTTTGAAAATCGATGCAGTACCTACAAAAACCTACGAAAGATACCTCGGACTATATCTGGATAAAAGACTAACATGGAACATACATACTAAATTAAAGCGAAAAGAACTAACAAGAAGTTACAAACAACTATTGCATTACAGATCAACACTAACGAAACAAGCAACTAATATACACTACTGGGACCAACATGGACATACGGAGCAGAAATTTAGGGTACACAAACAAAATCCAAAATTTTACGAAAAAGTGTTCAAGCTTTCATACGGGAATGGTATTTTTTTTCCACAAAAACACTTGTAGTTTAATTAGATTAGATATATAGATAAGTAAAAAAAATCACATGAAATAAAACATGATAAGCGTCCTTTTTAACCCTAAAATAAATAATAAATAAAATGGAGTACCTAAAACCAACTTTTGATGAGATTCTGAAACGACATAATGCTTAAGGAGACAGCCAGCAAACTTTTCTATTAAGGATATTAAAATCATTCCTTCAGGTATTATGTAAAATTAATAATAATTCGGTTAATATAATTAAATTAAACAAAGAGAAAATGTACAACTGTTCTTCTCAAACCTGACAAGCCATTGTTTAGATTAATATTAACGTATGTAAATTTCCTGACCGCCTGTATATCTGACAAAGCCGTATTACATTGAATACCTCCCGCTGTATTTTGGTTTATTATTATTATGATAATGAACGTTGATAATCAAACCATCAAAATAAAAATTTAAACTCCCTTGCTCTTTTCCTGAAAATTGGTTTTAATTTTCAAAATAAGCTCGAATCTAAAAGCGAATAAAAAAAAAAAAATTATTATTAAAGACATTTATTGCTTATTTACATATGCCGACGTATTTTTATGATCTATGGAATAAATTTGGAGGATTAGAAAAAAATTAAAAATGTAGTCTTAACACGTTCACGCCAGGACGATTATCAACGTTTTTCCGAGTGGGCGGGACTGTGTTAGCTGCTTATGCTTCGTGGGGCACTAGCAAGTTCTAACGTGTTCAATGCGAGATCACAACAGTCCCAGGCTTCCAACGCACTAAATTCCAGATAGTAGCAGTTTTGACATACACATAAAGCTTGAAGAAATAATTATGGAAATATTAAAAAAAAAAATTCTTATATTATTATTTACTATTAAAATGATTCTTATATCATTAATTATTTATATATTATACTTATTATATTATTTAATACTTATTATTTAATGAAGTGATTATTATATATTATACTCTTATATCATATTACGGGAATAAAAATATGAAAAGAAATCGCAATTGAAATTAACCGATAAGAGTCCTTTGATGTTGAGTTATAAAAGATTTAATAAATAAATGCTTATGCTTGTTAATTCCTACAACATATAATGTTGAGAAATAATAAAATAAACTTATTTTCTAAAAACATTTGTCTCACCTGTGAGGCACGTCGAACCAAGGGATAGTTGAGCGTGACCCAAAGATGGGTCAGTCCGTCCAACGGAACAGACAAGTGTGATCCACCGGTGGATCATCCCGGCGTGTATGTGTTAAAGAATTCCTGGTTATCTGTTCCTTATAAAAGGGATGTAAGAAAATATGAATATGAATGAAAAAATAATAAAATTCTTCTAGGACCTTCTGCCACAGAACGCTGCTCTGCTAGCCACGTTACCACTGGCGATCATTAATAGATTTAATAAGGGATTAAAGATTTAAAGATGTGAAGGTCGCGGCCGCAGAGTAAAAACCTCTTGGATAACCCATCCTTTGGAGAGGACGTAAAATGTTTAATCCGATCCTTTGCAATGTTAGGTACTGGTTCAAGATCCGTATACTAATTAAATCTGGATAGACTAAATTTAGGACCACTGTAGCATCGTCAAATAAGCCATAGTTGCATTAAGTGACGTTAATAGATAAACAGCAAGATTTAATAAAAATATTTAGTTCTTGATCGCAAAACCTCATTAAATTAACTGTATAAAATTGGTTCAAAAAATTATTAAATTGACTGAAACAATTATGAATTAAACACGTTCACGACATGGTGACCCACCGGTGGGTCACACTTGACTTTCCAGGGGCGGTATGACCCATTAGTGGATCAACATCCTCCCTCAAAGTACGGGTTAATTTCATATGATTAATCTTCTTTAAGAGTTTTCTTTAGCTGAGAGTGATTTCTTTTTATATTCGTATTCCCGATTCTGACAATCTAAGAATCACTTTTAAATATTTCCATAATTTCTCCTTCAAATCATATGTGTATATAAAAAATGTTACAATCTCGCACTAAGCGCGTTCGAAGCCTCGAAGCACGTAAGCAGCTATGACATTCCCGCCTCACGCGATAAAACGTAGATATTCGCCCCTGCGTGAACGCATTAATAGAAAAAATTATGAATTTGATTGAAAAAAGATGAAATTGACTTTTTGCATTGTTTTGCGTACATATTACTGATACAAAGTATACATTTGTTTAGTCAGAATTAATC
This sequence comes from Piezodorus guildinii, assembly GCA_023052935.1. NCBI lineage: Eukaryota > Metazoa > Arthropoda > Insecta > Hemiptera > Pentatomidae > Piezodorus > Piezodorus guildinii. The sequence goes on along the minus strand of CM041297.1, from coordinate 141,133,236 downwards.
ATTCTGTAGTAATGCCTAGCCATTAGGGGACATTATGTCAGGAGCAGCTCGAGTAGGGATACGCTGGGTGAGAGATACCTACAATTCTTCTGTTTACATCTTTAACAGTTTTATAAGTTTCCCGTATATTCCGTACACGAGAGAGTTTATAACGCAAAAATTGTAACTTCTTGAGATACCTTCACGTTCATGATAAGTCTTTACACTTGGACACATCGGGCCCCCACAATAATAATGATAATAATAATATTAATTTATTTATCTAAATTTGGAATGCAATAATTAATACAGAAATTAAATAATAAAAAAAACTTAAAACCTATGGAAAACGTCCAGTTAATTTTTCATTAAATTAGGAAATTTGAATTACAAAACAGCCGGAAATAGACTGACTGACTTTAAGTAGGATGTGACGCGAAGCCTTTTCCTCCGGCTCATCACATCCAACCTATCTAATTAAAAATTATTACCAATAAAATAAAAAATAAAAATAAAAAATCTGGCGCGCGGAACACACGAGTTTCACTTACCTCCGCTGTTAAAATCAATTTTATAAGTTTTTTATAGATTAAAATAAATTGTTAAATAAATAACTAAATTAAGTTTGAATAGAAAAATGTTTGTTTATTAAATAATCAATTATATTATTATCTACGACAATCAGTTTGTTTTATAGGCTTTTCATCACCCTCCATTAAATTTTAGAATTTTGTGTATATGATAGTATTTTTTTTTAAATATCTAGCTTTCCAACGGTATATTGTACATTTATATTTCTGATGTAATTGTAATTAAAAAAAAAAATCGAATAAAAATATATGTTTGCACTTTTCTCCTTTAGTTGTTTATCAAAGTCGCTCAACTTGCATATTCAACCGTTATTTATCAATTCTAATATGAGAATATGCCTTATTTTTTTAAATCTACAAATTTAATAATTTTAAAATATCGGCATTTAAGCCCTGTCAGACTATTTAAATGAGAATGAAACCTACATGATATTAAAGCCCGTCAAATTTTACATCGATATGGCGACTTTAATCAAAATCGTTAGAGTCGTTTTTGAGTAAATCGTAAAAAGGTGCAAAATGCATGGTATAAAGTGGCTCTTCTGTCAAGGTGATTTTTGATAAAAAAGTTTTTGTAAAGTCTCTGGCGTATAGTTGTCTTAAATATGAAATTTCAGTTTCGTAAGAGTTATGGTTTTTGCGCTAGACTTACACACAGACCTTTTTGCGGGACTTGGTCATGAAAACTGGATTTCGAAAATTTTCGCGATCGCAATACACTCTCTTACTATCTTATTCCATAAATAGGTAAGTAAGAGTAAAAATGCCTAAGCAGGAATAAATACTCTCGGGATACTGACGCAGCTGAGGATATAGATTATGAAATTCTCCATCAAGACACCCGACATGTACGTTAGTTTGTATTTTTTTATAACGCCGCATAATTTTTTTTTTTCATAACCCCAATTCAGTAACATGTTTTGCCAAAACAGTTTTTAAATAATTTCCTTTTACTGTATCTAGATACATTTTAAGGCTGTTTCTGTTAATAGATAATGTTTTAAAATGCTATCACTGATTTGCTATTCCTCTTGGTGGTGGGGATCACTTCAATCTTGACACTTCTTGTCTTAATCTACCTTAGACACTATGTTGCCACCTCTGAGGAGCTGGTGGAACCTTAAGCCTACTAAAAAGTGGATTTGAAAGCACTTCTAAAGAATTATAAAAATAAAATAATTCTAATAATTAATTAATATAATTAATAATTATAAAAATAAATTATAAACGCCGCATAATAAAATTTATCGCCATATTTATATCGCTGCATTTTCAGTTAACGTGAAATTCATTATATGAGGCAAGCGCGTATGGTATAAGTGAACACGACGAAAGACGGGAAAAAATGAGACGTAGTTTCCGTTTCTTGAGGTGCCATTATTTATTATATTTGCTTGAAGGCGGGACTGTGCTTACGCTTCGTGGGACTGGGCGACATTGTTACAAGTTCCAACGTGTTTAATTCTAGATCACAACAGTCCCAGGCTTCGAGCGCGCTAGATGTGAGATCGCAACAGTTTTGACATACACATATGACTTGAAGGAGAAATTATGGAAATATTCAAAAATGATTCTATAATTTCAGAATTGGGATTAAAAATATGAAAAGAAATCACGCATAGCTAAAGATAATTCTTAAAGAAGAGTAATCAAATGAAATTAATCGATAAGAGTCTTTTGAGGGGGATTTTGAAGGTTATAAAATATTTAATAAATGAACCTCTACGCTTATTGATTCCTACAACATATAATGTTGAGAAAACATAAAATAAACTTATTATTTTTTAACGAATTATTTTTTTAAAAACAAGTGACTCGCCTGTGATGCACGTCGCCCCACGGGATAGCATGCATGGCCCGCCGATGGGTCACACCGCCCCACGGTATAGTTAAGAATAACTCACCGGTGGGTCACGTCTGCCTGAACGTGTTAAACAATACAATCAAATATTATTTCAAAATTTTAACTTCTTTGAAAGTTTAATTGTATACACACTGTTCTTAAATGTTGTTTGTATGTTGAGTACAGTAATAAATAATATTAAAAAAAACCTGTACCACTACAACCCATGAAGGGTCTCGGGCTCAGTACATATAGAGATTCGTACTGTTTCAAGGCCAACGGCAGTGCAATGAGGTGATTAGGCCTTAATCGCGCTCAGCCGCCAGCTTTTTCCCCAATTAATTTGGGTACCCACTTTGTAGAGGCTGGGTCTGCCCCAGGAGGGTCTCCATACCCTAGGGTCGCCCCCCGACTGAATTAACAGAATAAATAATATTCCGCCACAGCCGGGATTCGAACCCAGGGGCCGGAGCACAGCAGACTAGCGCTCTATCCACTAGACCACGCCGCTCCCAATAAGTAATATAACAGTATTAAAATATGTAAAAAACGTTAATATAAAATTTAAAATATTAAGTTTTAGCAAATCGCTTCAAAAATAGATTCTCGACAATTTTTTTCAGCAGCAAATCACAATCCTTTCAATAAGGTTCCTTTCACTGAGCTCATGGGGAACCCAAACGTCGTAACGACAGACGTACTCGGCCTTCTTTAGATTAAAGAAAACCGTCGAATTGCAGGCTCTTAACTCCGCAGCTATCTCACGGACAGTAATTCGTGGATTCTTAGCGATGAACGTCATAATATCCTCGATGTCAAGAGTTGAACTTCAGCCAGCCCGGGGTTGGTCTTCCAAATTGAAATCTGATCTAAACCGCGAATGCCACTTCTGAACCGTGCTATCAGCAATTGAATCGCTGCCATACACGGCACAAATCTTTCTTGCAGTTTGGGCTGCGTTTTTCCGTTATTTAAAAAAAGAACAGCATAATATGCCGAAAATGAACTGAATCGTCACACATGTTGGATTGCAATAAACTACACTATTGAGCCTTAATAAAGACGAATTCAGTGAGTAAACATAGTTAATTCCATGAGGATTAAAGGAATATAAATAAACATTATCTTTTTCTCATCATTGTCGTAATTAATAAATAATTGTAATCATGTAAAAATTGTGAAAATAAATCATATTATGGACAAACGTCACAATGGCTCCATAAGAGAATACAGCAACATAAACAAAACTGAAACCCGAAATGCACAAAATCAAAATTGGCTACAGGTCTGTCACAACACTGCGATAAATATAAACATATTTTTGATTTTGATAATATCTCGGTCCTACATAAGGAAGAAAACATAAATAAAAGGAGGATCATTGAATCAATTTATATAACAAAAAATTTAGAAAAATCAGTGAACCAGCAAACAGACGTTGATAACCTGAACACCTTTTATGCAAGTGCTATTGACAGAGTAAATATATAAATCCTTTTGGCATCCCCACCCCAAGTTTAGTCGCGCACGAGAACACGTATGAGACGGCCAAAAACTGTTGAGTAAGTTGATAAAAATGTTTCTTTTCTTATTTGAATAAATAGATCCCTTTTTCAGTTGATGGTGAAAAATAATATGATATTTTTGAATACAGGTTTTTTTGAAAAATGATATTTTTAAAAAATTATGACGACGCTGCTGAAAAGCGGTGAAATGAAATGATAATTAAGATGTATATGCATGGTAGGTGACATAATTATTAAAAATAATTTATTATGTGTTGTAATTAAATTGTTGAAAATGTATAAATGCAATGAAACTTTAATTGATTACAGAAGCTTGAGAATGGCTGAAACGTTGCGATGACTGGATTAAATAAATTGTTTTAAAAAAAAAATATATCCAAGAATTTCTTTTGTAAAACGGCCTAATATTTATCGATCGAATAAACATTATCTTTGTGATTCTTTTTTAGAAGAAAAAACAATTTAATTTTAAAAATCTCTACGAACTTTTCGGACAACCCAAATCTTAATTTTCATATTTAGTCTTATCATTTATTTAATTGATACAATTTAATTTTTTTTCTTTGTTCTAACATTTTTATAATCATTTAAAATCATTTCCTTTTCTTTCTTACTCATTGTGTATGAAGAAAACCATAAATTGTTTATATTAATATATATTTTTTAACCAATGGAGCTTTAAATATAAGCTATTTGTTGTGTTTCGTTAAGATTTAACTTTTCAAATTATTTTAACGCCCATGCCTAACTTTTTTTTTTTTTTTCAAACTTTGAAAAGTAAAGTTTGAAACTCAAGTGCCGGGAGCGAACTGTTTAAAAACAATTTTCAATTTCATTAAAACTTTACAGAACTAATAAAGGCCTTTTTTTTAAGGGGGAAAAATTTCGACAAGGGAATAATATTTCATTGAGCAACGGGAATGGAACCGAAGCCTCAACGAGCCATTGACACCCGTCCAAGCCTGTACAATCAGAATCATGTTCCAACACGAGTCAAACAAGGTCTATGACGGCTTGGATGTTATCGCAACATGAATTGTCGAGTGTTAATGAGTTACAGATGAGGAAATGGGATCATTGTAAGTTCATTTAGCATTACCTAATGACCCCAAAGAACCTATCCATTAATTTAACCGAAACAACAAAAAAATAGTTTGTATATCACACTGAGAGTTCAGCTCAACTGTTGAGAGGATAATGAATAAATAAGGTAGAAATAATTATGAGTCAGTTTAGTAACAATTTTTACTTTCACTTACATATATATGAAATAAATAAGTAAGAGAAAGTATTGCGATCGTGAACATTTTTTAATTACAATTTTCAATAGAAATATACGTTTAAGGGTCCAAACGATCAAGTCCCGTCAAAACGTATTTTTGGTGTGTGTGTGTGTGTGTGTGTGTTATAACTCCCGCGCATAAACCAAAAGTCCAACGAAGCTGAAATTTTATGACATATTAAGACAACTATACGCCCGAGATGTTACAAAAACTTTTTCATCAGAATGGGCTAACCAGAAGAGGCACTTTATACCATGCATTTTTTACCTTATTAAGATTTTATCAAAAACGGCTCTAACGATTTTGATTAAACTCGTCATATAGATGTAAAATTTAATGGGCTTTAATATCATGTTGGTTTCATTCTGATTGAAATAGTTTTACAGATGTTAAATGCCGATATTTTAAAAAAATGTTCCCGAAAATGCCTTTAATTTTGTACATTCTGTAAAAATAGCCATATTATATTGTTACTATATGATAAAAAAAAAAAAAAAAAAAACAAGTAAATATATTAGTTGAACGAATTCAATATCCAACTAAAGGAGAAAACTGAAAAAAAAAAGTTTTTGATGCAATTTTTTTTTTTTTTTTTAACATAATAAAAGTAGTATACATGTATAATATATCGTTGGAAAGCTATAGATTTTAGAAAAAATATTATCTTATAATCAATCTTGTAAACGTTAATAAAGAGTGATGAAAAGCCAATAAAACTAACTGATTATTTTAAATAATTCTAAATGATTCTATAGAAATTCAATTTACATGGTTCTTTTATAGTTTCACTTATTTTTATGGCTAACAATATTTAAAAAATTCTTTAATCAATTTTAAAAGCGGATATAAGTGAAAGTTGTGTGTTGCCCGCGCCAGATTTTTTAATGTTTTAGACGTTTTGGCTTAAGTATGTTAGCCATCATCAGGGCAAGAAATAATCAAAAACAAAAGAGATATTGGAAATTTTTTTCCCCAGGTATTCATGTATAGTGTGTGTCAAAAGTATTCAAAATTTGTATTTCTTCTAATTCAATAAATATTTTTTTATAACTGTTTCTCTAGATTAGAGAATGCTATATTTTAGGATTCGCAGACTGTGTTCATGGTTCCGCGGTGGATCATAGAGAAATATCATTTTAACATTGGTAATGAGTGGATAAATATTTAAGTTGAATGAATTCTTGAAGACAACTAAAGGGGAAAAGAAAAAATAAATAATTTTTGTGATTGTTTAACATTGAAAAATTTGGTGCGGACAACACACGACTTTCACTTACGGTTGTTGTTAAAATCGATTAAAGAATTTTCAAATACAGTTAGAGATAAAAAATGAGTGAAACTGATAAAGAATTAATTAAATTGAATTGTTATAGAAACATGTTAATTAAAAAATATATTATATTATTGTCTGAAATAATAATCAGTTAGTTTTATCGGCTTTTCATCACACTTTATTAACTTTTACAAGATTGAGTATAAGATAACATTTTTTATAAACTTTTTAGCTTTCCAACGATAAATTATACATCTGTATTACTATTCTTGTGTTCAAAAACGAAAAGTTTTCTCCTTTAGTTATAGATCTAATTTCTTTAACTTATACATTCTCCGATTTTTTATCCTTGGTAACAAGATTATATTGTTATTGTTTTATTATATGAAAAATTAAAGGTACTTCAGAGTAAGTAATACTGTTTAAATACTGTTAGCCATAAAAATAAGTGAAACTATTAAAGAACCATGTAAATTGAATTTCTATAGAATCATTTAGAATTATCTAAAATAATCAGTTAGTTTTATTGGCTTTTCATCACTCTTTATAAACGTTTACAAGATTGATTATAAGATAATATTTTTTCTAAAATCTATAGCTTTCCAACGATATATTATACATGTACATTACTTTTATTATGTTTAAAAAAAAAATTGCATCAAAAAATATTTTTTCAGTTTTCTCCTTTTGATTTATATATTTTATATTGAATTCGTTCAACTAATATATTTACTTGTTTTTTTTATCATATAGTGACAATATAATATGGCTGTTTTTATAGAATGTAAAAAATTAAAGGTATTTTGGGGACATTTTTTAAAAATATCGTCATTAAAGCCCTGTCAAAATATTTCAATCAGAATGAAACCTACATCATATTAAAGCCCATCAAATTTTACATCGATATATGGAGTTTAATCAAAATCGTTAAAGCCGTTTTTGAGAAAATCGTAAAAAGGTGCAAAATGCATAAAGTACATCTTCCGGTCAGCTGATTTTGATGAAAAATATTTTGTAACATCTCGGGCGTATAGTTGTCTTAAATATGAAATTTTACTTTCGTAGGACTTTTCGTTTTCGCCCTGGGACCACACACACACAGACCTTTTTGCGGGACTTGGTCATTTGGACGCAAGGGACCCTAAAACGTGTATTTCCGTATAAGTAAAAAAATATATAGAATTATAATGTACCGTCGGAAAGCTTATAAAAAATATTATCTTATACATAACCTTGTCAAACCACGTAATTCAGAATAATTTTGACACCTCTATTTCCAATCTTTTTTTTCTTAAATAATATAATTTAAAATAAAATAAAATATAAATAAAATTAAATTAAATTCAATTAAAAATTAAAATTAAAATTAAAAATAATAAATAAAATTAAAAATATTAAAATTAAAATAAAATATTAAAAATAATAAAATAAAAATTAAAAATTAAAATTAAAATAAAATTTTAATTTTCTTAAATAATATAATAATAAAATAATTTTTGACGCGATTTTTCGTTTTAGCTCTTATTTACTTTCCCTCTAACATTATATTAGGGTAAAAACTCTTTAAAAACAGTGAAAAATAAGTTAAAAGCAAGTAAATTACAGAGTGATACTGCATTCTGAATACTTCCGACACTCGCTATATTTCTAATTCCAATCAAACTTATTTAACGAAGTGCACTAATAACGATGAGAAAGAGGAAAGTAAATATAGTTCCATACTTTAACAGGAAATAGTATCTCGAAATATTTTTGTAAATAACGTTCTGCATACAAATTGAACATGTTCCAGCCAGCATGTTCCAACCTGTAATACCGGGAACCAACACGGAATGCCAAGTGGACACTATGTTTTTCAAAAAAATCAATTTACAAATTATTACGCCTAAAAGTAAATAAAAAATACATAATCATAAATAAAATATTATGATACCCTAGAAATGAAATAAAAAATAAATTAAAAATTTTTTATCTCTTAAATAAATAATGATTTAGGTTCAATTATAACTAGAAAAAATGAAATCCAGGAAGAAATAAAGTCCCGGTTAAAGGTGGGAAATGCGTGTTATTATTCAGTTGCTAAGTTACTTAGTTCGCGGCTTCTATGTAAAAACTTAAAGATTAGAATTTATAAAACTATTATTTTTCCAACGGTTCTTTACGGATGTGAAACGTGGCCGCTTACTTTAAAGGATGAACAACGGCTTAACGTTTTCGAAAATAAGGTATTACGTAAAATATTTGGTCCGAAGAGAGATGAGGCCACTGGGGAGTTTAGAAGGTTGCACAACGTGGAACTGCGGAACTTGTATCCTGTGAATATAATTGACCTGATTGCATCGCGGAGACTCAAATGGGCGAGTAAAGTTGTTGGGCTCTATGACGAGCGGATTCCAAGAAAGTTGGTATTTGCTGATCCGACTGGTAGGCGTCCGAAAGGTAGGCCGAAGCGTAGATGGGAGGATTGCGTAAGGCTGATCTCGGGAGCTTGAGCTTGAATGGTGAACATTGGACGAGTCTGTGTAGGCGGAATTTGGTGGTATCGGCATCGAACCTTCGGGTTCGCTAAGCCTATTATTATTATTATTATTAAATAAATAATGATTATTAACAAAGTGTTTTTGGTAAATGTGGTTTACAACTATGTGCATATAATTAATTAAAAATAAAACAGATAAATTTGCGCTCTGTTTATAATAAAATACAATACTAACATCTTTTTAGTGATTATGAAAATAATAATTATTAATAAGAATAATATTCAAATTAAATATTGAATTTTCTGTTCTATATATTAAGAATTATCATCTTATATATAATTTTTTAACTGTAAAGATAGTAAATATTAATTTATACCTAAATTAAATAAATAACCATTAAATAACTAACAAAATTTAAAATTAATTTATTTAACGTAGTTATAAATACTATACACCTTTAGAGTTTTTTATTATAAATATTTTTTTGTAAACAAAGTAAATATTTAATTAATTAAGGTAATTGAAATACAGTGTTTTTTAAACCACTGAAATTTTACATTATGTTATTTTGGAACTTGGAATCATTTTAATAAATTTAAAATAGAGAGATTAGCAATTTTTAATTTGTAATTTTGTTAAACAAAAAAAAGAAAAGATTTTCCTCTCATAATTACCGCACACGAACACAAAATCTATTTCTACTTTAATCTAAGTATGTTAAAATCAAAATAAATAATTTAAGAATTATCTAATGACGATTTTATGACGCGTAGATTAAACATAGAATATCCAAAAAGAGCCAATGAACCATTTAATTTCATATCGGTGATATCTCTATTAAAATTAAATACGTCATTTATATAGATGAAAGTTGAATGCACTGCTACTTGGTAGTTGCCAACTGACATGCCTGTGTATGATTTTTATTTCTGAATGATATATAGTTATACAATTATTAACATTACGTACTTATTAATTAATGTATAATAAAATATTATATTAACATACATATTACCGTTGCATACTGAATAACGACCGTAGAATCAACATTAATATAAAATATAAAATATTTTATTATATTCTATTCATTACAGTCCATTGATCAATTTGCTTTTGTTATTATAAATGCCATGTAAATATATATAAATGTTAATCTGGTTGTTTGAGGTTAAAAGCAACTGGTAATGACATACAATTAAACTGTTTTTATTTATTAATTTATGTATTATAACACTTTAGTTTAACACTTATATTATAGTCGAGTGATTGATTGGAACGGTAGTAACATCATACTTAAACTATTGAAAATCACATTTTTATCACTTCTGAATAGTAATTATTTTTATAAATACTGAATTTTAAAATAAATCTTCATATTCATTTTTTGAACTTTTTTTTTTAATTTAATAGATATATGTATATATTCTATAATATATTTCTTAAATAGATAGATGCGTTTTATTTTTTAAAAATGCGGTAAAAAGTCACATTAAATTATAAAACCGACTAGTTATTAAGAATTAATTAATTAATTTTATATTACAAAATCTTGAGATTAAGGTATTTTTTTTTTATATTCTTTACCTGATCAGAACCGAAGTGCAAAAATTATATAAACGATTGAACATTCAGACACAATTTCTTATTAGTAATCAGTTTTCTTTTGCTCTTTCAATAATAAACGTTAAGGATTAATTTTCATATGATTTTTATAATTAATGAAACAGCTATACGTCCCTTAAATAAAGCTTAAACGCTAATTTGGGATTATAAAACTAAAGTTGATTAGATGTTTTATTATAAAAATACTGATTGGAATACAAATATACAATTATATTAGCTAGATAATAAATCTTTATTGAATTAAAATAATAAATTATATTAACACGTTAATTTTATATATTTGATTAGAACAGTAGTACCAACATTACTAAACTGAAAATTTTATCATTCTCCTCTATGTTTACTGACAATCTCGATTGTTTTTCAATGTTTACTTGTTTTTACAAATGGATAGTTAAGTCGAATATGCAGTAATATAAAACAGACTTTTAATTAATGCATTAATTATTTAATAATTTTAGTATATCAATATATTATATAAATTTATTTACATCACCGTTATATATTAATCTTGTATAAAATATTAATATAGTAAGTACCAACATTTAATATAAACTGTTGAACATTTTATCATTTCTACTTATTTCTGTTTTGTTTTTTTAAAATATTATTATAAATATTCAGTTTTATTTAACTAAGGTATTTTTTTGTTATATAGCGACATATATGTAGAATCTAACTTTGAGTTAACTCAAAGATTAATATTAATCAGAAATTTAGTAAGTTATGAATGCGGAAGTGACTAACTGACAAAACGTTAGAATCAACATTAAACATCAAATGATTGAGCATTCTATCATATTTATTCATTTCTACATAAAACAATATTCTTGTGTTATTAAAAAACGTTCAGGATTATTTAAAAATGTATTTTTAATAAAAAGAGGAATATATTCCAAGTTTATCAGATTTTTTTTATATAATTTTAATATACATAAAAAACAACGTTATAGATGAATGACAGTGAAATACAAATTCATGAAACTATGTACTAATTAATTAATATATTACAGTTGTATAATTTATTATAACTAAAGTATCACCATTAAAAAAAATTAATAACCACTTTATTAATATTTATCCGATAAAGTAGCTATATATTCCAAGACTATAACTTCGGTAACAATTCAAAGACTATAAAGTTTATACGATTTTTTTTTTTTTAATTTTTAAAAATAATAACGCCGTTAACAATGAATGACAGTAAAATACAACTATACAGTTTTAATTACTAGGTACTGGTTATTTAATCATATATTAACGTTATATGCTGGATTATAACTAAAGTACCAAAATAAGAAAAACAATAGAGATTCGAAATTACTTACGAAACACATTACTATCACTTATCTTTTATATATATATATATATTTGGGATGCTGATATAATTTTTCTTCCTCATAGTACATTTTTTTAAAGATTTTTCAGATGCAAAAAAACATGTTATCTAATTAGCATTAATGAAAAACGGTTAACCAACTAAAGAAGAAAAGAGAGAAAAAACAATTGTTTAATCCAAATTTGTGTTTTTGAACATAAGAACATTGATTCAGATGTATAATATACCGTAGGAAAGCTAAATATTTAAGAAAAAAATTATTTCTTACATAAAAAACTGTAAAATGTAATGCAGAAAGACGAAAAGAGTATAAACTTTAATTCTATAACGTTTATTACGTTTAACGTTTATTTAAAAATTCTTAAAGCACGCACCAGATTTTTTAACTCATCCCTATATAAAACAATTTCCTAGTGTTATTATAATATTTAATAAAAACTTTATTAATATATTTTCAATAAAGCATCAATGCATTCCTGAAATAAAGCAATAAAATTTTAAAAAATTAGAGAAATTAAGATGTTTTCTCTTACGAATACTGTTAACAATGACTGACAGTTACATGCAGTCGTATGTAATAGTTATTTCAATAGAATGACAGTAAAATGGCATAACATTATTAAGGTAACGGAATATTTTGACACATGGCGTGTCGGTGTTGTCATCATATACAGATGTACTAATCTCGAAAAATGACTATAATATATAATACAGTCTATGATTATGTAATATTGTAATGTATATACCACTATTTTATATATATTTGTACTGTAGAATCACGTCGTGGTGTTTACTAGCGACAAGGTGAACCGGGCACTTTCACATCCAACAGTCGCTAAGTCAGTCACCTTGAAGGACCAAACGACAGTCCAAGCAGGATGCAGAATGCAAAGGATCTTCCGAGACTTAAGAGTGTATATATAATTATATGTTTATAATGCATAATTCGTGATGTCAGTGTACCTAACGGTATATATAGACAACGCGTCTGTCATACTCTGGCATTAAGCACTATTTTTTGTATTATTTCTATATCATATATATAATTAAATATATTTATTTATTATACATGACTCGCCTTTATTAAGGGGCTGTACCGGAGACAGCTTCCCGATCCTGAAGGAATATAAAAGGAGGAAGACGACGACATCCTTCCTCATGTTGCTGCTTCACATTGTCCTCTACAGCGAGAAGTCCTCCCTCTTCTCCACATGTGTCACTGTCCCGACATATCGACACTCCGATAATAACTGATAAGATATAACCTCTCCCTTTGACGGACGGGGCACTACTGACTCACTGACAAATACCGAAGCGCCATCTACCTTGAACAGATCCCCGCAAGCGACGCTCCTGCCACCTGGTGGAAGATGGAGTCTACTACTTCGATCGCAGCTTCCAGGTCCTGTCCTTCCGATACCGAAACCTAACTCAATCAAGTTATATATGTATTTTTTAGACGAAGATTACCATAAGAACATATTTTTTTTTAAATCACACAAGTAATCAAGCCCAAAATTAAAAAACATTTTCAGTTCTGGAACTGAAAGTTGGGAATAATTTTCTCATCGTAGTCATAATTTTGGTTTGTTATTTTCAATAATGAACCTTCGTAATTTACCAAATAAAAAACTAAAAAAAAAATTACCTCCCCTAAAATTTGAGCGCTTACGTTTCAAGATGCGTACAACACAAATGACTAATAAATAAAGTTTCTTTTTTTCCCCTTTCGTTGTTAAGTTAAATCTAAAATTTTAATTTATTTATTTTTTAAATTATTATTATTCATTATTTTATTTAATTATCTTTATATATATATATATATATATATATATATATATATATATATATATATATATATCTTTATATTATCTTAATTTTGGTAAATGGTTTTTCTTTTTCTTTTGTTTTTTGTAAAGATGTGAGGGCGGTAAAACCATAAGCATTTTTTGGCCCTTAAAATTAAAACATGCTTGATTTTTTGCAAAATCTTTTCATAAATAATATCTTTTTTTTTTTTTTTTTTTTTTTTTTTTCCAAATGACCGTCAAGACTTGAATCCAAATCCTATATGGTCAGTACTTGTTTGCTATAATTTAATAGAAACATAGGTTACGGAACCAAGTATAATAGAAAAAGATCAATAAATTAATTAAATAGAGTATAAAATAAGATTATGTAAATGAGACAGGAAGGTGACTCAAAATAACTAGAAGAAATGAAATAATATTAAAATTAAATTAAGCTCTGTGAAGTGCCTCATTTTAATTTTTTTTTTTAATTTTAATTTTTTTTTTATTTATTTTTTTTTTAGATTTTACATTGAGCGTTAATGAAAAATTTCTTGATGATCATGAACTTTTCTTTGTCCAACTTATGTAAAAACATTGCTTCTGTTTCTGGGGGAACCACTACTTCCCTTTGCTTTCTATATTTTTTGCATTGAAATAGAATATGGCGCGGGTCTTCAGGGACTTTGCATGTTAGGCAATTGCCATCTTTTTCTATTTTCATCAAACTGAGAAATTTTTTTGTGCAGCCATGGTTAGTCCGTAGTCTTACTAATTGTGAAATTTCTTTTCTATCAAGTTGTCGGTTATTGGAGAACCATGGTATAAGGCTAATGGTTGGCTGGGTTTGATAGTAATCTTTGCCTTTAAATTGTGACTCCCAGTCATATTTCTCCTGCCATTCCTGGACTGCTTCTTTCTGTAGACATTTTAAAAGGTCTTGGAGAGGTACTTTGGCATTTTCTATCGTAATTTGTTTTTCCCCGGCGGCTCTATCTGCCGCTTCATTTCCTGACAGTCCTATATGACTTGGTATCCATTGGAAGCTATAACTGTTGCTGCCGGTTTGTATATTCCGGATAATGTCTAGAGCTATATAGGTTGTTAATTTGTTTTTATAAACATTTTCCAATAGTTTGCACGAGGATGCCGAGTCTGTGAATATGACTATATTGGTGTTAGAGTATTCACGTTGACTGTAACAAACTGCTTTGAGAATGGCATACAGTTCAGCACTAAGAATACTGAATTTCGAAGGTAGAGCAACCGAAATTGTGTAATCCTTGACTGTATCAATAACAGCTATTGCAGTTTGGTGGGAGGATTTGGAGGCATCCGTGAAGATATGAACATGGTTTGGGTAATCGTGTACTATTGTGTTTAAAGCCAATTGTTTCAATACGGTTGGGTTATATGACGATTTCCTTCCGTGTGTGGTAGGTAATTTAGGATTGCTATTGATTTGCAGCATTTTAATCGGAAGCGGCGTATTGCAATCTAAGGGACGTTTAGCTGTTTTTGTTGCCTGAAGTAGGTGTTGCATTTCTGTAATCAGACTTTTCATGTGGGGGCAATAAATGTTATTAGAGGTTATTGCTTTTCTTACTGGGTGCCTTTGATCGGAAAAACTTTTTATGATGTACTTCTTGGTAAGCCAGGCTCTCCTCAAGGGTAGCGGCATCTCTCCTGCTTCATTCAGCAGTGCATTTAACGGAGTAGTTTTAAATGCCCCAATGCATATTTTTATTGCACAATTCTGAACAGTATTTAATTTTTTAATAAGAGGAGATTTCGTTTCGTTGTAAATCAAGCAGCAGTAGTCAAAAATGGATCGGACAATAGATTTATAAAGCATGAGCATATTATGGGGGTGGGAACCCCAGTAAACCCCTGCTAAGAGTTTTAATAAATCGACATTTTTTTGAGCTTGATTCTTTATATTCGTCAAGTGCGTTTTGAAATGAAGCTTACGATCAAAAGTCATTCCCAGGAATTTTATTTGTTCTTGCGCAACGAGGTTATAGTTAGGAGTGATGATGTTAAAGCTTGTTAAGTCGAATTTTCGTTTTCTTGTAAATGGTATCAATTTGCTTTTTCTAGGATTGATTTCTAATCCGATTTTTTTGAACCCTTCCATTAAGCTTTCATAAGCACTTTTTAGTAGCTGTATTCCTTTCTCTGGGGTTTCTACTATGGCGAAAATAAGGAAATCGTCTGCAAATTGTATGATTTCGCAGTCATCTGGTGGGTTATTAGTGATGTGCTCAGTGTATAAATTAAATAGTATGGGACTGAGGACGTCTCCTTGGGGTAAACCATTATATGAATCAAATGTCACTGGGCCTTCATCGGTTTGAATCAGGTAGGTGCGCACTGAAAGGTAACTAGATATCCAGTTGGTTATGAGTGATGTAACACCATGTTCTTTCAATTTGTCTATGAGTATTGCCGGTTTGACATTGTCGTATGCTCTTTCTACGTCTATTGTTACTGCAAGTAGAATCTTTTTTTGGTTGAAGGCTTTGTAGATGTTGTTTGTTAAGTACCAAATTGAGTCAGTAGTGGATCTATTTTTGCGAAAACCAAAACAGTATGGGCTAAGTATTTCTTTTTGTTCTAGAAACCATTCTAACCTGTGTTTGACTATCAGGTTGAAAACTTTGGCTAGACAAGGTATTAGTGCTATGGGTCTGTAAGATGATATAAGGGAAGGATCCTTACCTGGTTTAGAAATTGGTACAATCTGAATTATTCTCCATTCATTCGGGACTTGGGACTTGTACCATACTTGGTTTAAAGTCTTTATTAATTGGTCTTTCCAGAGCGGTGGTAGGAGCTGAATCATGGTATAGTTGATTTCGTCTACACCTGGGGCAGTACCTTTCTTTCCTTTCAATACTGCTTCTAGTTCAGTCAATTGTAGAGGCATAGTCAGAGGATCATTGTTGCTACATGAGATGGATTGTTCAAAAGAAACTCTATGTCTTGGTTCAAATATGTTGCAGAACTGTTGGAGGAACATTACAGCAGTTTCTAACTTTGAGGATACTACGTTTTCTTTTTTGGCTGATTTTCCTTTTAATGCTGTTACTTTGTTCCACATGTTGCTAATATGCTGGGGATTTATGGTTTCAACGTACTTTTTCCACGATTCTTTTTTTGCTTTCTTAATTAGAGTTTTCATTTTATTTATTTTTTTCCGCATTAGATTGTAGTTTTCGACGGTCATATTGTGTTTATAATCCTTTATGGCTCGTAATTTTTCATTGTTAGCGATGCTTAACGCGTTATTCCACCAACTTTTTGGATGAAAATTCGGTTTATAGAGATTCTTTGTTCGTGGGATAGCAGATTCTCCAGCTTGGTTAAGTAGATTGCATATACTGGTAACTGAAAGATTTTTTTCGCGGTTGTTACCCCATAATTGGTTTAAGGTAGCTATATAGAGATCTTTATCCATTTTCTTAAAATTTCTTCTAGCGTAAAATTTCCTTCGGTCAATGATAGCATCACTCAATTCTATTATGATTTGAAAATGGTCACTGCCAAGGTTTTCGGAAGATACGATCCATGATAATTTATGACCTATATCAGGTGTTGAGAAGGTGAGGTCTAGTATAGATGGTTTTACTCTTGGTGTGGTGATTCTCGTCGAAACGTCAGGTTCGTTCAATAGTAGGAAGGAAGACTGTAGCAATTCATGAATCAGAACATCTCCTCTTTGTGAATCCGTTTCATTAACCCCAAAGTATGACGAGTGAGCATTAAAATCTCCTCCAATGATAATGCCGCATTCCGGAAAACTTTCAGAAATAGAGAATAAATTTTTAAAATTTGAGGAACTAGGCTTGCTGCTAGGAGAGATATAAACCGAAATTAAAATTAATTGTGGTTTTATATTCGTAATTTTAATGCCTAGCGCTTCGATTGGACCGATATTTCGAAGTTCAACTTTTTCAAATTTAAAATTACTGTGAAGAAATATTCCAACGCCACCATATCGATCTCTCCTATTTTTTTGTAATATATAATAATTTTTGGCCTTATATTCTCTATTTCGATTAAACCAGGTTTCTTGAAGTAAAGCTACATGTACTTTGTGAACGTTTAATTGGTTAATGAGTTCTTGAAATTTATTATTTACGCTACGACAATTATGTTGTAAGATTTTAAGATTAAAACAATGTAAATTATTTAGATCCATTGAATAGAAAAATGAGATTAATAATAGAAAGTAAATATAAATATAATATAAATACTAGAAAGATAATAGAAAGTAAATATAAAAATAATATAATATAATAGAAAGATAAATTCCAAAAAGTATTGTATCAGATTAATCCGTGGCCATGTTATTATTTTCAGGTTTATTGTTTATAGTAATATTGGAAATGATTTCTTGGTTTTCATGAACGAAATTGTAAAAAGTTTGACCAATGATATTCACCGTATCTTTTTCATTATCTATTGACTTAATTTTGTTAATAAGCGCATTTAACATATTCACATATTTAGAGTCGCTTGTCGATTTGTGAGGATTTTCATGTATGTAAGCTTTTTTAGTTTGATTATTCTCGTGTTGTAAGTCCGTAGAGTGAAATGTGTCGTTTGTAAATTCGGTTTTTCGTTTTTTCTCATTGTGCGTTTGTGGCCTGGCTTGATAGAACTTTTTCCTGGGATTTCTATAATTCAAGATATTGAATTCGTTTGTATTATCATCGATTTCAGGAAAATCTAAAAGAGAAAATCGATTGTTTGTATAAGTAGGGAAGAGTTCAGAGGCCTGTTTATAGCTTAATGGTTTTTCCGCCATTATTTGTTTAATTTTTTCTTGCCTTTTCTTTTCTGAACAATTTATGTCATTTGTTTTATGGGATAATTTACAATGAACACATTTTATTTGGTTGGTGCAGTCACTATTAGTGTGCTCGTAATCGCCACAATTTTGACACCTTTGTTTACCTCGGCATTTTTCCTTGAGGTGTCCATAACGGAGACACTTTTCACAGAATCTCGGTTTAGAAATATAAGGCACGACTTTTCGAAGAGCTAAATATAAAGCAACGCTGTCAGGAAGTTTCTGGGAGTGAAAAGTAATTTGAATGGTTCCGGTTGGCATCTTATTTATTTCCCCGGAATCATTTTTTATAGTTCTATTAAATCGTCTAACCTTTAAAACTTTTTCATTCGAATTAAGATTTTTTAAAATTTCATCTTCGGTTATAGAAGTGTGAACATCTCTTATTATTCCGAACTTTAATACGTATTGTAAAGGTATAAATGCTTTGAGGTTATTGCTAGTGATAAAAGGATTTTCTAGGAACCGGTTGGCGATGTCATACGTTCGAAAGTCGATTTCAATTTGATTTTTGTTTTTTCTTTTGACACTGTTTACCTGAGTGTTACTTAAGCCTAAGAATTTCCCTAATTTCATATCATGGAAAAAAATTGGATTAGTGTCGTCTTTTTTTTCAACAATCACTATGTATGGTCCTTTGAAATAATGTAAATATTTTATATTTTGAAAAATTAAAGAGTTATTATGATTAAATTCGTTGGTAGCTGTAATAGGAGGTGGTTTGTCCCCCCCATCACTATCGGGCCCCATAGTGGGACCTTACTACTGGTTATTGTCAATTATTCAACTTATCGAATAATTTCCGTTTAATTAAGTAATATATAATCAAACAGAGCCAATATGTGGAGTGAAATTTTTAGTTAGTAACAAAGAAAAGTAAAAGTAAATATAAAGTAAGGTTCTTATCTGACAAAGTACTGCTAATCCCCCGGAGCGGAGCTGTCCTCTCTCTAGGATTACTCAGAGCAAACTGAAATAATATCTTATGGGCAAATACTTTTTGTAGGCTAAACCCAGACTTCATAATAAGGCATTCTTGTGATTTGATTAGTCTTGCGGGATAGCATCTCAAGCGCCTGCATTATTATGCATTGAAAATGCTTTTCGCATAAAGTTACTGTATTTTATAACCACTTTTCAATCTTAAGATAATACTCAAACTAATATAATTTTATTATTGCAGTCACGGGAGAAGTCATGCCATGCTCCGTCAAGACATTACATGTCATATAAATCACTCAATTTAATTAACGAATCCCGAATGGGGCAGAATTATTAATTCTGTTACTTCAGCCGTGGAGCGATCCTGGGGTATGGGGACCCTCCTGGAGCATACCCAGCCTCTAATAAATAATAATAGGCTTAGCGAACCCGAAGGTTCGATGCCGATACCACCAAATTCCGCTTACACAGGTTCGTCCAATGATCACCGTTCAAGCCCATGCCCTCCAGATCAGCCTTAACGCAATCTTCCCATCGACGCTTCGGTCTACCTTTCGGAAGCCTACCAGTCGGTTCAGCGTATACTAATTTTCTCGGAATCCGTTCCTCACCGAGCCCGACAACTTTATTCGCCTATTTGAGTCAACTCAATTATATTCACAGGATATAAGCTCCATAACTCCGCGTTGTGAAACCTTCTAAACTCCCCAATGGCCTCATGTCTCTTCGGACCAAATATTTTACGCAGTACCTTATTTTCGAAAACCTTAAGCCGTTGTTCATCCTTCAAAGTAAGCGGCCACGTTTCACATCCGTTAAGAACCGTTGGAAGAATAATAGTTTTATAAATTCTAACCTTTAAGTTTTTAGATAGAAGCCGCGAGCTAAGTAACTTAGCAAATGAATAATAACACGCATTTCCCACATTTAACCGGGAATTTATTTCTTCCTGGAATTGATTTTTTCTTGTTATCATTGAACCTAAATACTTGAATTTCTCTAAGTGTTCAAAAGTATGCCCTGATATATCAATATCACAAAGATCGCCACCGTTTCTGCTACTAATCATATATTTCGTCTTATCGGTATTTAATCCGAGTCCTATTTCTTTACCGGTTTTTATTATCACACTTGTATTTAGTTGTATGGTTTCCGTGTCTTCACTTAGCAGTACCAGATCATCGGCATACCCCAAAACCGGAATCTTGTCACACATATTTAAACCTTTCTTGGTACACATCACCTTTTATATGACATATTCTAAAGCTATATTAAATAAAACAGGTGAAAGGGAGTTACCCTGTTTCAAACCCGTTCGCACCTCAAATCTCTCAGAGTAATTGAATGTTTCCGACAAACACATCTGTACTAGGTTTACTAACTTTCTAGGTATTCCCTGTTTAATCATGATGTTATATACCTTCTGACAGTCTATTGAATCATAAGCCTTTTTAAAATCGATATGTAGTTGATGGACTACACCGTTATAATCCATTTTTTTCTGTAATATTTGACGTAAGGAAAATATTGGATCAATAGTCGAGCAATTTCGCCTAAAACCATATTGGTATTCTCCGATAATTTCCTCTGCGTATTCCGTGATTCGGCTAGTTAATATTGACGAGAATATTTTATAGCATAGTGGGTGAAGAGAGATCCCACGATAGTTGTTACAATCCGACCTCGGTCCTTTTTTGTGAATCGGAATAAGTATTGATTCTTTTCATTCTTCAGGCTTTTTTTCATTTTCCCAGATCTTTTTAACTTAAACATGTAATTTGGAAACGCCCGCTTCTCCACACGCCTTGATTAATTCACTCGTGATATTATCATTTCCTACAGCTTTATAACGTTTTAATTTTCCTATCGCCATTTCGACTTCCTCTTTACTCGGTGCGTTTATCCCTGGTTCAGCGCTCTGATATTCAGAGAGAGGAGATTGATTATTATTTTCCGTATTTAGAATTCCGTAAAGGTATTGTTTAAATTTATTTAATATCTCAGTCGGATCCGCAATTATATTTTTGTTTGCATCTTTAACCGCATTCAATAGGGGTTCAAATCTTTCATGTTATTTTGGCTTCTGTGTTTTTGTATTTCTATTACTTTGCCTTTAAGATTTTTATTTTTATTATTTTTTAAGAATTTTGGAGTCTCTTTTTTTTACTTCCCGAAAGTGAGTCACGTTATTATCGCTTGGATTATTTAAGGAATTCAGTTTAGCTGTTTTTATTTTTCACACATGTTTTGACAATCCCCGTCGAACCAGGGTTTGTTCTTTTTATTTTCGATCTTCCCAAGACACAAATTACCGACCTCTTAAATTATCTCTGATCCCTTCCCATAATTTGTTTATATCTTCGTGTTCCTCATCTAAAGATTTGAAAGCTTCGAACCTATTTTTTACTTCTATCGCGAATTGTTTTCTAATTCCGGGATTGTTCAATTTAACTAAATCAAAATTCTCGGGATGAATATAGTTCGTTTTTCTCTTTTTTGTATTTAGTTTTTGTCGAAGTTTCGCGATTACTAATTCATGATCAGAAACGCATTCTGCACCACGATACGATCTCACGTTAATTATGCTACTTTGCCATCTGTTTTGTACTAAAACATGATCGATTTGATTTCGCGTTTGTCCATCCAGCGATGACCACGTATACTTATGAATATCCTTATGTTTAAACGTGGTACTTTTGATTATTAGATTTTTCGAAATGGCAAAGTTTATTAGTCGGGTCCCATTATCATTACTATATTCGTGCAAACTTTCTTTACCGATTGTAGGACGATATACTTCTTCCCTTCCAACCTTTGCGTTCGCGTCGCCTAGTATTATCTTAATGTAATTTCGCGATAACTTATCGTAAACCGACTCTGGTTTATCATAAAATTCGCATTTTACTTCATCATCACTGTCTTCGGTGGGAGAATGAATGTTTATAAACGCGATTTTAAACCAACGACCTTGAAATATAACAACCTATATTCTTTCACTAAAGAACTGTAGGTCCCGTAATGCGGAAAGAAATCTATTCCTAATCAGAAACCCGGTACCTAAACAATAATTAACGCTCCCTCCCTCCCCCGGCCAGCGAACCTCTTGTAATGCAACGATATCTAAATGGTACCCCTTAACTTCATTCGCGACCGACTTTAACCCACCTGCCGTATTTAAACTTCTAACGTTCCACGTCCCTATTTTTAGACCTCTAATTTTCATCTTGCGCCATGATTCTCCTGAATCCTCTAATAAATGGGTACCCAAAATTAGGGGAAAACCTGGAGGTCGAACGTGATTTAGGCCTAATCACCTTTCACGAATAAATTTTTAAAAAATAGAAAAAAAAATCTTTTCGCCTTCAGTTGGTTATCAAATTCTTTCATATTTCATTTCCACTTTTATTTCATCAATCCTAACAAGTAAAGATGTTTAATATCAACAAAATGAAAGGTACTTTAAAGGAGAAATTTCGAAAGTGCTACTTTTAACATCTGTCACACAATTTCAATCAGAAGAAAACCTGCATGAAATTAAAACCCATTGAACTTTACATCAATGTAGTGAATTTAATCAAAATCGCTAGAGATGTTTTTGAGAAATTCGTAAAATTCAATGAAATAAAGTGGCTTTACTGGTTCATCTATTTTGCTGAAAAAGTTTCTGTAATATCCCAGTCACATGTCTATTTTGAACATATATTTTCAGTTTCTTATGACTTTTCGTTTGCGAACTAGACATACCTACCATACACATAAAAACAGCCCTTTTTTACGAGCCGTAGTAATTTGGACTCCAGTGAAAGCTAAACTTTGAATTTTCTTTTGAAACTCCAATTCGAGAATTTTCAGTATCGCAACAATTCCTTCGTATATAGGTAAGTGAAAGTAAGATTTTTAAAAATTTCTTATGAACATCAATAATTTACCGTTGGAATTAAAATAGTTCGAGTGGGCGTCAAATGAAATTTAACAATTCCATATTTTTTAACTATTTACTGCTTAACCCCCCTTCACGAGAAACCTCCGTATAGTCTACAAAGGCAAGATACGGTCTGCAATAGGGGTGATGCAAAAAAAAAAAATGTTTTTACTCATTTTGACTGCAGTCTTTTCCACATCTGGCTTTCTTTCTGCCCTGAAGACCTAAAATATTGGTCGGAACGTTAGCCGAACAATAAATAAAAACTATTTAATTGCTTATATCTATTTGCCAAACTTCATATAATCACCACCTGGTCTATTCTAGAAAAAAAAAATATGTTGCCATCTTACGAACTCGCCAGAATATCTAGAGTATTTTAGGAACAATGGAGGAAAGAAGGTCAGGGAAAACTCCCCTTCCAAAATTGAAAAGCAGGAAAATTCTACCAAATTAAAGGTTGGCGAGGAGGTGGTAAGGCCAAGATCACCAATTACTACCACTTCTATTAAATACCTATTACCATCACTCACTATCAGTTTAATAAAAACGTTAGTAAATAAATGAAACATTTTCCCTCCATCAAAACTCCACCCTCCAACCATTTTTACTTTCACTTACTATATATAGTAAGGGAAAGTATTGCGATAGTGAAAATTCTCAAATTCCAGTTTTCAACGGAAATACACATTTTAGGGCCCCCTGAGTCCAAATAACCAAGTCCCGCAGAAAGGTCTGTGTGTGTGTGGTAACTTCCGGGCGGAAAAGGTAAGTCCTATGAAATTAAAATTTCATATTTAAGACAAATATACGCCCGAGACGTTACAAAACCTTTTTCATCAAAATGAGCTTACCAGAAGAGCCACTTTATACTATGCATTTTGCACCTTTTTTCGATTTTCTCAAAAACGGTTCCGACGATTTTGATTAAACTCGCTATATCGGTATAAAATTTAATGGGCTTTAATATCATGTAGTTTTCATTCTGATTAAAATGGTCTAACAGGGCTTAAATGCCGATATTATAAATTTTCTTTATAGCACCTTTAATTTTGTTGATTCTATAAAAATAACTATATATCTTGTTACCACTGAGCTAAATATGCTAGTTGAGCGAATTCGAAAAGCAACTAAAGGAGAAAACTGAAAAAATATTTGTTTAATGCTATTTTTTGTTTTTGAACAAAGAACAGTAATATACATGTATGATATACCGTTGGAAAGCTAAAGATTTTAGAAAAAATATTATCTTATACTCAAGCTTTTAAAAGTTAATAGAGAGTGATGAAAAGAAGATAAAATTAACTGATTATTTTAGATAATAATATAATAGATTTTTTAATAAAACACATGTTTCTATATAAATTCAATTTAATTAATCCTTTAATAGTTTCACGTATTTTTATCTCTAACTGTATTTTAAAATTCTTTCATTGATTTTAAAAATGGAGATAAGTGACAGTCGTGTGTTGCCCGCACCAAATTTTTTTTGTTCTAGATCTGCTATTCATTAAAATGCGATCAATTAAAGTAAATTTTAAGACCAAATACACAAACAGCTGTTTTTTCTGGGTGAATGTTTTCATGTTTTATATATATTTATTTATTTAACGTCACTTTATGCTACTATGGCTAATCGGACAATGCTACAGTGGGAGTCTTAAATTTTGCCTATCCAGTTTTTTATTAGGATAGGGATCTTTAACGAGTACCTGACATCGCACAGGCTCGGGACCACCTCCGAAGGACGGCGTAACTAAGGATTTTTTACTCCCATTAAAAAATCCTAGGACTACCTGTGGATTTGAACCCGTGGAATGGGAGGCTGTTACGCTAGCCACCCAGCTACAAGTGATACCCTGTTTTCATGTTAGAACAGGGTGATAAAATTCTGTAGAGGTTATATTACACAAAAGACGGTAAAATTTCGGTTTCCGTATTACGAATCAGCTTGTATATCTGGTGTAGAATATTCTTAAATGTAAGAATGCCTAATACCTTGCCTTACTTGAATTCGATGTAATTCTTTGTTACAAAACAATGTCCTGTTGTAGGCGCATAGATATACTATACCTCATGACTGATCTAATCAAGATACCGCATATTTTATTTTAGGGCAGAAGCTCTAACTTTTCGACAAGCTTTAAGAAACGAATACGCCCGAGAAGTTACAGCGAATTTTCACTAAAACCGGCTGACCGGAAGTGCTACTTTATACTAAGTATTTTGCGTCATTCTACGATTCGCTCAAAAACGTTAGAGCCGTTTTTCAAATCAAACTAAAGAACGGATAAATATTTATTTGAACTAGTTTTATTACCAACAAAATGAACAAAAATATTTTTTAGATAATGTTTTAACATAAGAATAGTGTTAATTATAATGTAATATTATATTAAATATATAATGTTGGAAAGCTAAAAATTTCATAATTTTTTTAAATGTTATATGGGTCAATCCATTTGAAATGGTCCAGACCTGGCTGATCGAGATTTTTGATTTTTTTTTTTTTTTTAACCGGTTATTCTTGTATATTTTACTATCGGTTATTATTTTATCTCGCTAAATGTCTTGTTTTTTTACTCATTTTCAAGAATTTTTCAAACCATTTTCTTCACTATTTAGCTGATGTGTAGTAGGGACAAAAAATACAAAAGCATGTCCTTATCCTTATCTTATTGTTTTGACTTGATATCTACAAAATTACAAAAGTATTAGACAGATTTTCCCGACACATGTATTTAGCCGCGAAGCTGACTTAAAACGTCTGCAACGCTAAAAGTATTGGCCAGAAAAATGTTTTATTTTATGGTTTTATATTCAGGAAGAGGAGCCGGTGGCTGAGTGACTAGCGCGCTAGTCTCCCACGCCAGAGTTGTGAGTTCGAGTCCCAGTCCCAGCGGGACTTTTATAAGAATATAATTAAATGGGGACTCACCCACAGCTTCTCCCCCGGGTAGTGAGATTCGTCAGCCTACTGGTGGCAACTCGCAAAAATAGGCGTAAGGAGTGATGACCCTACCCTAAACATTTCATCGAGAAACGTGAGTATATTCTCCCAGGAGTCTAAACCACGCGGCCAAGGGCCTATAAGGCCTGTCGCGCCAGAAAAAAAAATATTCAGGAGAGAATAGGGAATAACTGATTAAAAAAAATCATTAAAATCAAAATTGCTGAGCGGCACAATTAATGAAAATTGGACTATTTCGAATGGATTGACCCATACACAAAGTTTTATAAAGTAATGAAGAGTAATGATGAAAAAAGCGGATAATTGTAATTGTTGTTGATAATCTATATTAATATTATAAAGCTGAAGAGTTTGTTTGTTTGAACGCGCTCTCAGAAACTACTGGTTCAAATTGAAAAATTCTTTTTGTGTTGGATAGTCCATTTATCGAGGAAGGTTATAAGCTACATAACATCACGCCGCGACCAATAGGACCGAAGAATCAGTGGGAAATCTGAAGAAAAAAAAACGGGGAAAATTGACCTCGCATCCCAATGATTTACCTTTAAATTTTAAAATAATTCAATGTCCCGTTAAGCTAACTTTTGTCGTAACAATTAATAAATCACATGGGCAAACATTTAAAACGTAAGAATCGATTTTATCCATTTTCATGGAATTAACTATGTTTACGTATTGAATTCGTCTTTATTGAGGATCAGTATTGTAGTTTATTGCAAACCAACATGAGTGACGGTTTGGTTCATTTTCGGCATATTATGCTGTTCTTTTTTAAAAAATGGATAAAAGCATCCCAAATTGCAAGAAAGATTCGTGCCGTGTATGGTATCGGTTCAATTGCTGATAGCTTCAACAGTGGCTTTCGCGGTTTAGATGAGGAGATTTCAATTTGGAAAACCAACCCCGGGCTGGCCAGAATTCAACTCTTGACGTCGAGAATATTAAGACGGTCATCAATTACAATCCACGAATTACTGTTCGTGAGATAGCTGCGGAATTCAGATCCTGCAAATCGACCGTTTTTGATCATCTAAAGAAGGCCGGGAACGTCTTTCGTTTACTGCTGAAAAAAAAATGTGGAGGATCCATTTTTTGAAACGAGTTGTTACAGGTGACGAAAAATGGATTCTCTACATCAACACCAGCCGAAAAAAATCATGGGGGTTGCCTGGAACGACGCCGATCGCAACACCAAAGGCCGGCTTGCATCCAAGAAAGGTGGTGCTCAGTATTTGGTGGGATTGCAAGGGACCCATACATTTTGAGCTCCTTCCACAAAACCAAACTATAAATAAATTTCCATCTTTTCTGTTCCCTCGAAAATTTTCTACAAGGGAAATCCTACTCTTCAGAAGATGACGTCAAAACGGAGCTTTTATTGTTCTTCAGGAGTAAGGATGGTGATTTTTGAAAAAAAGGGATAATGGACCTTCCAAGCCGTTGAGATACCGTAATCGCTAACGGTGGTAACTATTTTGTAGATTAAATGTATAAATTTTAAGCTCTTCATCAATTTTAATTGTTGTCCAAATTTCTCTACGAACTTTCCGGACAGCCCAATATATTTTTTTAAAGAACGTCTTAATAGGGATCATAATAACAGAAGTTGACGCAGAGGAAGTCGCGAGCAACAGATAGTCATTTTATAATGTTACATTATTTAATCTAACACATGTTTTTCTAACGAAACTGAATATAATTCACCATAATTTTTACTTTCACTTACTATATATAGTAAGGGGAAGTATTTTGATCGTGAAAATTTTCGAATTCCAATTTTCAACGGAAATACACGTTTTAGGGTTCCCTGAGTCCAAATAACCAAGTCCCGCAAAAAGGTCTGTGTGTGTGTGTGTGTGGCAACTCCCGGGCGGAAACGGTAAGTCCTATGAAACTGAAATTTCATATTTAAGACAACTATACGCCCGAGACGTGACAAAACTTTTGTCATCAAAATGAGCTTACCAGAAGAAGCACTTTATACCATACATTTTGCACCTTTTTTCAATTTTCTCGAAAACGGTTCCGACGATTTTGATTAAAATCGCTATATCGATGTAAAATTTAATGTGCTTTAATATCATGTAGGTTTTATTTGGATAAAAATGGTCTGATAGGGCTTAAATGCCGATATTTTAAATTTTGTTCCCCTAAAGTACCTTTAATTTTGTAGATTCAATAATAATAACTAGATTACCTTTATAACGCTGATGAAAAACAGGTAAATATATAAATTGAATAAATTCGATACCCAACTAAAGGAGAAAACAGAAAAAATATTTTTTTTTAATGCAATTTTTCGTTTTTGAACATAAGAGCAGTAATATATATGTATGATATACCGTTGGAAAGCTAAAGATTTTAGAAAAATATCTCAAACATAAGCTTTTAAAAGTTAATAGAGAGTGATGAAATGAACATAAAACTAACTGATTATTTTAGATAATAATATAATAGATTTTTTTAATGAAACACATGTTTCTATAGAAATTTAATTTGATTAATTCCTTAATAGTTTCACGTATTTTTATCTTTAACTGTATTTGAAAATTCTTTCATTGATTTTAAAAATGGAGGTAAGTGAAAGTCGTGTGTTGCCCGCACCAGATTTTTTCAACTCTATTTCAACTTTGTTTAATAGTTCTTAAATTGGCTTTAACAAACAAAGTAAGTTAAATTAATAAAGGTAATTAAGTAAGGTAGATGGATATATTTCATCAATTTGTGGACGAAATATTGCTGAATCTAGATATTTAAAGTTATAGTGAACTCTTTACATACAATCCATTTGAAAAAGTCCAATTTTCATTAAATTTGCCGCTCGACATTTTTGATTTTCGAGATCATTTGGCCAGTTATTACCATCCTTTCTTGAATATAAAACAATAAATAAAAATAAATTCTGGCCAATAGTTTGAGTGGAGCAGCAGTTTT
Organism: Piezodorus guildinii; assembly: GCA_023052935.1. Taxonomy (NCBI): domain Eukaryota; kingdom Metazoa; phylum Arthropoda; class Insecta; order Hemiptera; family Pentatomidae; genus Piezodorus; species Piezodorus guildinii. The sequence goes on along the minus strand of CM041297.1, from coordinate 141,103,883 downwards.
AAATTAGCTTCACGGGCAAAAGCATGTGATGGGAAAATCTTTCTAATACCAGTGAATTTTGAGATATCAGATCAAAACATAAATATAAGGACATCAAAACAATAATATAAGAACATGCTTTGTATTTTTTGTCCCCATCACTCATTACCTAAATAGTGAAGAAAGTTGTTTAAAAAATTCTCGAAAATGAATAAAGACCGAGACATTTAGCGAGATAAAAGCATATAAACGAAAAGAGACTCACCTTTTATTTATTTTTTTCCTTTATAGCTTAGTCATAGTCCTACTTGCTGTGAAAATTTCTATCTTAAGAAGTCCTTTTTTGTATATGAATTTTCAAAATTGGCGAAAATTAATTTTTTGCGATGTTTACACGGAAATATCGGAAAAGGGACTGAGTCAAAAATTATGAAACTAATTTAGATTACCTAGCTATACGATGTTTTTAAGTGATATAAATTTGGTCTTTGAGACTAAGTTGGTTCCGAAGTTATAAAGTTATCTTAACTGTTAAAATAACGTTTTCTTTAAAAAATATTAACTCCCATAATTTTACATATTTAAGAACCAAAAAAAGAACTAAAATGATGATGAGAGTATTTTATATAATTTTGGTCCATACAACAAATTACCTAAGTAGTCGAGAAAATGGTTTAATAAAGCACACAAAAATACATCAACTGAAACCTTTGGGTGCTATGACAAGAAAGGTTAGAAATGATTTTTCTATATAGGCTATATATAATTATTTTTCCTTATATAGCCTTATCATTGCACTAATTGTTTTAGGAATTTTGATCGTGTAATCTATATCCTTTTTTCAATATAAATTTTCAAAGAAGGATTATTTTCCAGCTCGATAATATTTAAAGTAAAATATCTCAAAAAAGACTGAGTGAAAAATGATGAAACTCATACTGATTATTCCTCTATATAATAAGTACGGTAGAATAAAATTTAGTGGCTGAGACCCAGTTTGTTTTTTTTAAATATAATACATCGAATATTAGTTGTTTTGTCAGAGTGGCCCTCATCTCATCAACAGACTATAAGACAAAACAAATTATTAACACTAGAACTAATAGAGTCTCAGTCACTAAAGATAATATTGCTATATTACTATTTTAAAACAAATTTAATAACTTCTTTACAATTTGAAGAGTTTAATGTATAATAATAAAACATTAAAACCATCTCTTCATATAGTTCATTCAATTATTAATTAATAATAATTATTAAAAACTTTTCCTATGTTTTCGAGGCCATGCTTCATCATCAGGGCCAATGATTATTTTAAAACACTCTTAAAATTAGATCTTATTTATTATTTACATTATGTTGGCAATAAGTCTTTTCGGTTTTCCCATTTATTTTTATAAACTTCCTGTATGACTAATTAATCCCTTGATTGTTTATCCTCTTTTTAATACATCAACAACTATATATGTTAACTCTTGTTGAAACTACTCTGGTATTGTTTTTGCACTGTGATATGGAAGGAAATATCATTTATTTATTATCGGTAGGTTTTGTTGTATTTATTTTTAAAAAGGTAGGCGTAATAAAGACAAGAAAAATTTGCAATGTTTATGGGTATGATTCCTTAACCGAACGGACCTGTTAAAATTGGTTTGTCAAATCCAATTCAGGAAATTTTGACATCTATGATACTCAACGGTCTCTCACATGGAATTGAAACAAACAATGTTAAGGCCATTGTTGATGAAAATCCCACTTGATCAGTGAAAGAGATCACTATGGCTCTAAATGTGTTACAAACAAGCATAGAAAACCATTGGCACAAGCTCGGCTATGGTTCAAGGCTTAATGTTTGGGTCCCTCATTCTCTAACCGAAGTCAATTTGGCAACACATTTCTGCTTGTGATTCACTACCATTAAAAAAAAAAAACTGTACCACTACTTGGTGTTGGGCTCAGTACATATAGAGATTCGTACAGTTTCTAGGCCAACGGCCATGCAATGAGGTGATTAGACCTTAATCACGCTCAGCCGCCATGTTTTTCCCCCAATTTTTATGGGTACCCACTTTATAGAGAATGGGTCTGCATCAGGAGTGTCTCCATACCCTGGGGTTGCCTACCCTCCTCCCCACCCTCCCACTACCCAGCTGAATTAACATAATATATAATATTCTGCCACAGCCAAGATCCGAACCCAGGACCTGGAGCACAGTAGACTAGTGCTCCATCCACTAGACCACGCTGCTCCCTGATTCACTACCATAAATGACCCATTTTTCAAAAGGTTGGTAACAGGAGATAGAAAATGGATGTTTTACGACAATATAGTCCATATAAAATCTTAAATACCTCACAGTAAGGCCCTAAAATAATGTCGAAATCAGATTGCATCCTAAGACGATAATGCTTCCCATATGGTAAGAATCCAAGGATGTTATTTTCTATGAGCTATTGCCATCAAGACTAAAAATTGATTCAATTTTATACTGCACACAACTAACAAAATTTGATCAATTAGTTAAAAATAATAACCCAGAGCTAACAAATCGGAAGGGTGTTGTGTTGCACCAAGACTACACTAGGCCCCATGCCTCATTGGCCACACACAATAAATTACTGTGCCTTGGATAGTACCATTTGCCCCAACCTTCCTATTCACCAGACCTAGCTCGAAGTGACTACTACTTGTTCTGGTCTCTGTAGAACTCGATAAAAGGAAGGAAATTCCAAAAGGAAGAGGGCTTTAAAATCCACTAGGATCAGTTTTTTAACAACAAACTCCAATCTATGAGCATGGCATTATGCAGTCAATGGAAAGATGGGAATAAGTCATAAATAATGGTCATTATATTGTAGATTTAAATAAATGTTGTCTATTATTATAGCTTTTTTCAGTCAAATTCATAATTTTTTCAGTCAAATTCATAATTTTGTCAATCAAATTCATAATTTTATCAGTCAAATTCCTAATTTTTTCAGTCAAATTTGTAATTTTTTCAGTCAAATTCATAATTTTTTCAGTCAATTTGTTAATTCCTTGTACCCATTTTATACAGTCAATTTAATGAGGTTTTGCTGCCAAGAACATAACATTTTTATTAAATCTTATTGTCGTTTATCCATTTAACGTCACTTTATGTTACTTTGCTTAATCCGACGGTGCAGCGAGAGTCTTAAGTTTTGCCTATCCATGTTTACTTAAGATAGGGATCTTTTACAAGTTCCACTTTTTAAATCTTTTAAGAGTCACCTGTGGCGCACAAATTTAGGACGATCTACTGGTTTTGGACTTGCGACCTTAAGCATAGAAGGCTGTTATGCTAGCCACTACTCCACAGGTGACCCTCAATGCATTCAACAAGGTGTTTGAATCTGCTGGGTTTGAACCCGTGACCTTGGGCAGATTAATCTTTAACACCTTCCTGAATGTATCCAGGGTCACCTGTGGAGTAGTGGCTAGCATATCAGCCTCTTTTAAAGGACAAAATAACCATGGATTTTTACTCCCTAAAAGCAAATATAGGGCCATCTGCCAGGTACGAACTGGCTATCTAGTGGATAGAAGAATGTTATGCTAGCCACTACTCCACAGGTAACCCTCAATGCATTCAACAAGGTGTTTGAATCTGCCAGGTTTGAACCCGTCACCTTGGGACATATTAGTCCTTAACACCTTTTAGAATGCATAGAGGTTCACCTGAAGAGTAGTGGCTAGCCATAACAGCTCTCTATGCTTAAGGTCGCAAGTTCAAAAACAGCAAATGGCCCTATATTTGCTTTTAGGGAGTAAAAATCCTTTGTTATTTCGTCCTTTAAAAGAGGCTGTTATGCTAGCCACTACTCCACTGGTGACCCTGGATGCATTCAGCAAGGTGTTAAAGATTAATCTGCCCAAGGTCACGGGCCACTACCTGTGGAGTAGTGGCTAGCATAACAGCCTTCTATGCTTAAGGTTGCAAGTCCAAAACCAGTAGATCGCCCTAAATTTGTGCGCCACAGGTGACTCTTAAAAGATTTAAAAAGTGGAACTCGTAAAAGATCCCTATCTTAAGTAAACCGGGGTAGGCAAAACTTAAGACTCCCGCTGCACCATCGGATTAAGCACAGTAACATAAAGTGACGTTAAATGGATAAACAACAATAAGATTTAATAAAAATGTTATTGTCTTGGTAGCAAAACCTCATTAAATTGACTGTATAAAATGGGTACAAGAAATTAACAAATTGACTGAAAAAATTATGAATTTGATTGAAAAAATTATGAATTTGACTGAAAAAATTATAAATTTGACTGAAAACATTATGAATTTGACTGAAAAAAATTATGAATTTGATTGAAAAAATTATGAATTTGACTGAAAAAATTATGAATTTGACTGAAAAATTATGAATTTGATTGAAAAAATTATGAATTTGACTGAAAAAAGCTATATATATATATTAAATACAACAGATGTTAAATAAAAACAGCTGTTCACATTGTAAGAGTAATAAAGAGTGATAATGTATGGTTCCTAAGTGTGTAATTGTTTTATTGTACTAAGAATATATAATATCTATAATACATTGAGTTTTATTTCCCCTTTAAAATCTTTATTATATATAAACGAAAGAAAGTGTGATGTATATAATGATGAAGGAAATGTGATGTGTGTAAATAGAAGACAAGTGACAAAATTATATAAATAATGAATATGACATATAATTGTGTGGTTTTTTAAATAATCATTGGCCCTGATGATGGAGATATGGCCTCAAAACGTAGAAAAAGTTATTATAATCATTATTAATTAATAATAAAATAAAATATATGAAGAGATGGTGCTATAGATTAATTAAGAAATCAAATTTATTTTTGAGAATTTCAGTTAGCTGGGAAAATTTATGTTTTAATATTACTCCCAATATGTATTTGTACAAACACAGGCTCACATTAGTGGGATAGTTCAGACTTCTACTTGCACTGTAAAATATCTGTATTTTGATTTAAATAAAGAAGTTATTAAAAAAAAAAAAAAAAGAAATAAGATTCCTGCTTATATCAGATTTGAAGGAAGCATCTATGTTTAATCACCTACCTTATTCAGAGCTTGCAGAACATGGACCTCAAATGGAGTAGAGACAAATGCTTTATTTAAAAAATAAATAAAACATTGCTGTCCGAATAAACTGCACTGACTCAACATATTATTTCACCGAAAACCTGCACAAAAAACATGAATGCAAAATCTGACATGCTTTAATATATTTAATATATATTTAGAATCTATGCTAATAATGTTCAAATTAAAATGAATTTGTGGTGGGAAATTTGATTACCATTCAAATGAGCACTTATAATGTTCTACGAGACGTATAGTTTTGGAGATACTTGAAAAAATGATTTATGCACAGGCTTTAAAAAACTATTTTTCTACCATTTAGAGAATGATTAAATATAAACCTTCTTCTTCTTCCTCTAAGTCCTGTGTGCTGTTAAGAGTGGAGTTGCAGTCTCTGTCCATTGAGCCCACTGGTTTCTGTCCTTGGAAAGTCTTCTCATCTATGGTGGTACGTCCTCTTGCTGCTCCAAGAGTCAGTATGGGTCTGCCATGAGGGCGTCTTCCTTCCGGTCTGGCTTCCAAGTACCAACTGGTCTTTTGGGTGTTGTCCATTCTACAGACATGCACATACCACTTAAGTTGCCTTTCTTCCAGGATGTCACAGACTGATCTGACATCCAAATCCTCATGTACTCTTTCATTCTTGATGCAATCCCTTCTTGTCTTTCCGACTATTTTTCTGAGAAATCTCATTCCAGCCGATGTGATCTTACTCATATGGTTGCTGAGGGTTGTGTAGCTTTCATCTCCATAAAGGAGCACTGGGAGAGACACAGATTTAAATAGCCTAATTTCGGCCTCAATACTAACTTCCAGCTTGCATATAATTGTTATTGAGATCTGGTAGTATAGTCCATTGGCCTTCGTCACTCGATTTAGGACCTCCTGATCTATTTTAGCATCACTACTTATAATAGTCCCTAGGTACTAAAATATAAACCTATTAGTTATGATTTTCAAACAGGCATTCGACAATATCAAAGGTCAACAGTATTAAGAAACCTTTAACAAAAGGAGTCCCAAAGAAGTTTATTAATTTAATAAAAATGACATTGGATAATGCCTCTTCAAAAGTAGTTATAGAAAATAAAGTTGGTGAGGCATTTGAGGTACAGTCTTGTGTTAGACAGAGAGATGTACTCTCTGCGACATTATTTAATATAGCCCTCCATGAAGGCTTGAAGGTGCTATTAGAGATGTTACGATTGCCAACAGGACATGCCAGGGTCACCTGTGGTGTAGTGGCTAGTATAACAGCCTTCTATACCCAAGGTTGCAGGTTCAAATCTGGCAGATGGCCCTAGAATTTTTTTATCGGAGTAAAAAAATCCTTAGTTATGCTGTCCTTCAGAGAGGACTAGTGGATAGAGAACTAGGCTACTGTTCTGCGGGTCCTGGGTTCGAATCCCTGTTGTGGCAGAATATTATTTATTCTGTTAATTCGGCCGGTGGGACCCTAGGGTATGGAGACCCTCCTGGGCAGGCCCAGCCTCTTTAAAGTGGGGGAATTAACCTGGCGGCTGAGCGTGATCAAGGTCTAATCACCTCATTGCACAGCTGTTGGCCTAGAGACAGTACAAATATCTTTATGTACTGAGCCCAAGACCCTTCATGGGTTGTAGAGGTACAGGTTTTTTCATTACATTATAAGAATAAGTTCATAACTCTGTATATAAGTTTTAAAAAAATCTCAAATCTTTAAGCATTCCAACAATAATTATAAATCTAAATTACTATTCTTACATTGGAAAAAAAAACCTAAAACATTTTATGTGGATGTAATTAGTTGACCGTTGAGAATTACTGGAAGGAATTAGCCCGGGTGGCGGTCATTAAATGAAACAACTAAATAGTTTCAACTATTTTATTGTTTGCCAATGTTTCGACCCCCTTTGTGGGTCATCATCAGGGCGCATGGTGGGATAATGGAAACTAATTTATATATAACTTGAGTTTCCATTATCCACCATGCGCCCTGATGATGACCCACAAAGGGGGTCGAAACGTTGGCAAACAATAAAATAGTTGAAACTATTTAGTTGTTTCATTTAATGACCGCCACCCAGGACTAATTCCTTCCAGTAAAACATTTTATGTTTTTTATCAATGTTAATAAGATAAAATAAGGTTACTTTTTCTTATCTATAAAATTAAATGTAATTTAATTGAATATCATGATTTAAGCCCTGTCAAACTATTTTCGATCAGAATGAAGTCATATCACATGACAATGTACTACATTGTAGATCTAAATTCCATTAAATTTTACATTAATAAAGTGGCTATAACCTCTAAGCACCCAGTGTTGATTTGAAGCAACCTCAACTTTGATGATTTTTTAGCATAGAGTAACAACATTGGGAAGGTATTCTTTTAAGTTATTGTCCCTCAGCTGCACAGTGTTGCCTTTTTACTTGAGTTCCAGGACACATAAAACATAATTAGAAAAAATATATGATTTTTTTTTTCCTTCATTTCCCTCTCATTTAGGCCTACTGATGGAGAGAATAACGAAGAAAAATAGGCCAGGCTCAAAAATTCAATGTTAAGGTGCTTAGGCCTTAATCTAAATCATTAGAGCTGTCATGAGAAAATCTTAAAAAGGTGCAAAAAGCATGTTATAAAGTGAGTCTGCTATTTTGCCAATATTGTTGAAACAGTTCCTGTAATACCTCAGGTATAAAAAAATAAAAAAAAAAAATTAAAAAAAAAAAAAAAAAAAAAAAAAAAAAAAAAAAAAAAAAAAAAATGTACTACTACAACCCATAAGGGTCTTGGGCTCAGTACATATAGAGAAACGTACTGTTTCTAGGACCAATGGCAGTGCAATGAGGTGATTAGCCTTAATCACACTCAGCCGCCAGGGTTTTCCCCAATTAATTTGGGTACCCACTTTATAGAGGCTGGGTCTGCCGCAGAAGGGTCTCCATACCTTGGGTCGTCCCCCGACTGAATTAACAGAAATAAAATAATATTCCGCCACAGCCAGGATTCGAACCCAGGACTCAGAGCACAGCAGATTAGCGCTCTATCCACTAGACCATGCCGCTCCCTACATATACTCGTACACTCATAAAATATATAATTTCAGTAAAATATACTGTTTATAGTTTTCAAGCTAGACTTACCACATACGGAAAAATCATATACACACATACATACTTTTGTTCAGGACTTGGTTATTGTATTTCCATAGAAAACTCAAATTCAAACATTTTCACATTCATAATATTCAAAGTAGGTAGTTAAAATTTTTGTAAACTACATTCATTTTTAATTTTAAAACTTATAATATTATATATTAACTAATTGGTTTATTAGTTCTAATTACTCTGTTTAACTTTTCACAGAATACTGGTCGTCATTAGTACTTGTTTCTATTTTATGTTTCATGGCAAAATTTATCTGTTCATTATAACATCCCTTATTTTACTAAAACAAACCCTTACACTTTATAGCATTACTTTTAGGGCCTGATGAATAACTACAATCTGATTCAAAACTTTTCTTTCACGATGAATAGTTTTCACTATTTTTTTGTAATAATTTATTGACCTCGGCCCACTAAATATAAATATTTATATAATGAAACTTTTGTATCTTACAGATATGGACAAAGCAGAAAATAATTAGATAATATTAATATAAAATGGGATCAAATAGTAATAAAAGATGACTTTCAGTATAAAAATATATCAAGATTTTAGTGACAAACAAAACCATACATAAATGTTAAGACAATTCGGTATGTAATTATTAAAATATGGTTCATAATGGAGTATGAGAGGAGAAATATGTGGAAACAAAATATTAAAAACGAATAATAATGAATTTAAGAAGAAAGACAAAATTGTTTTGGTAATATAATAATAAATTGGCAATAATATGGAAAGGGCTAGATATATAACTCAAATGGATAAGAATAAAAATAGATTTAAGAATTTTGAATAAATTTAGGGGTCACCTGTGGTGTAATGTCTAGCCTAACAGCCACCTATACTCAAGGTCATGGGCTCAAAACTGGCAGGTGGCCCTAGGATTTTTTAATAGCAGCAATGAATACTTAATTATGCCGTCCTTCGGAAGGTAAGTAAATATGTGGTCCTGAGCCTGTGAGAAGTCAGTTACTCATTAAAGATCCCTATCCTAATGCATCTGGATAGGTAAAATTTAGGACTCCCACTGTACCATTGTCTGATTAGCCACAGTAGCTTTAAAGTGACATAGAAGGCTCTTATGATAGCCACTACAACACAGTTGACCCCTTAAAAATTAATTGAAAAATTGTATTTTTTCAAAGTTACCAAAAAAAAATTAAACTAATTATAAATCAAAGAGAAGTAATTTAAATCTATAGATTGTAACTTTATGGTTATTCTAGTTTAGTTTAAGAATTGGGATAATAAACCTGAATGTATTCAAATAATTATATACAAGGAAACTGGCATTCATTAATCTGAAAAACTATTTAAATTATATAAAAAAAATGTACTTACAAACTTGAATTAGATGATTATACCATTAAAAATGACTTTATGGATTAAATTCAGTTCATTATCTGAATATAACATTATTGCTTCTCATGACATTATAAATTAAACCAATGTTAATAGTGACTCTAAATCATTAAGTATCACAGTCAGTGCTGCTATGTGTTGCTCCAATATTCGCAAATATCATCCCTCATACAGCAAAGAAATTGCAACAATTTTCAAAATGGAGTAATCAAAAAATTATACAGAAAAATGACACTATGCAAAGAAAAAGCTCACAAAGCCCATCGGATTCTTAATGTGCTTTCAGTGGAAAAATTCATCAGGAGATGCTATGTATAAAGTTTTTGTACACCATAAGGCTAATTGAAAATCCACTATTTTCCAGTGCAGAATTTTTAACATCCCAAAACAACAACAGGATGTGGTTTTGTTGCATCCAGTTAGTTAAGGAAATAGGTCAAGATAGATTAAGCTTTTCTTCTAAGGATTCATCAACTAGGCCAGATGTGAGACCCATCACTGATAACATTATACCTTTTCAAGTCTTTTCTTAAACATTTAACTAACCACACCACAATCCCTTAAAATGTATGGAGGATACAGTAAAAGCACCAAAGATTGAAAAAGAAAGAAAATCAAGGTTAAGATCGAATGGGATCAGAAAAATTTGGGGAGCGGAGTGGTCTAGTGGATAGGGCGCTAGTCTGCTGTGCTCCGGGTCCTCTGTTCGAATCCCAGCTATGGCAGAATATTATTATACCTAGGGTATGGAGACCCTCCTGGGGCAGACCCAGCCTCTTTAAATTAGGTACCCAAAATAATTGTGGAAAAACCTGGCAGCTGAGCGGGATTAAGGCCTAATCACCTCATTGCGCTGCCGTTGGCCTAGAAATAGTACGAATGTCTATATGCACTGAGCCTAAGACCCTTCATGGGTTGTAGTGGTACAGGGTTTATTATTTTTTTTTTTGTTATCTCGTCATAATTCTACTTTTTATTAGTTTTTGCACAAACCCCCAAAAAAATTGTATTTAAAAAATTTACGTTTTGGCCTCTATGGCCATTTTCATGCGTCTACAAAAAATGGTATATATTTTTCAATTTCAAGTAACTTGTTTGATTTATAGTGTTTTTTAAATTTTATATAGGCTTAACTGATTATTTTTATAATATTTTACATTTTACTTGAGGATTGGTGTGGACTAATGGATAGAGCACTAGTCTACTTTTCTCTCAGGACCAGGGTGGTTCGAATCCTGGCTCAGGCAGAATCTTATGTATTCTGTTATTTTAGCCTTGGGATGACACTGAGGCACCCCCGGTGCCTATAAAGTGGGCTTCTATAAAGTGGGTATCCAAAAATGGAAAAACCTCTAATCACCTCATTGCCTAAAAACAGTACGAATCTTTTTACCCTATTACTCTATATTTGATTTCTAGTGACTGCATTCAATCATTCAGTTCTTCTGTCCATCAAGAGTAAAATATAGCTCTATTATACTGCATAAAATAAGAAAAAAACCCTGTTAGTATCACTATACTACACTAAATTATAACACATAAAATCACAAGCTTATCATTTACTGATGTTATAATATTTTTATTTTCTTATTCATACTTAGGTATACCTACTACTGTAAAATTGTTTATTCATTTAAAGTCAATTTATGCTGCTGTTTCTAATCGGACGATGCTAAAGTAGGAGTCCCGAATTTTACCTTCCTGGTTTAATTAGGTTAAGGTTCTATTCTTTTTACAAGACTCCAGTTATATATTGGTAACTCGTGGTGATTACTAAAAGCAACTCCATTGTTATAATTGATAGATACAAAAACCTGTTATTTTCTATGAAATTTTTTCGGTTCATACAAGTTCAGTTTATGAATGATAAAATTATGAATTACGAACAGATTTGTATAAAATTCAGATAGAAGAAGACTGCATTGTCTCTCTGCAGGAGACTGGATCCATTCAGAAGGAATTAGCCGGCAGTAATGGTCACGACATGACTTTGCAAACCAGAGGAGTGGCATAGGATAGGATTTGTTTCAAACAATTTTATCAAATATCAAGGACTTCATGGCTGCAGTTCTTCTAATTCACAATTTAGATGTTATCATTTTATTTTTTAATAAAATATATTTTGATTTGTTAATAAAAGTTACTCTTAGTGACAGTTTCATCATATAGTAACACTTACGATATATATCCGCAGGCCTGGACACAGAATAGACCCAGGGTCTTAAAGTGTACCTGACATCGCACAGGCTCTGGACCACTTTTTTAATCATGATAACTTTATTCTGGGACCGAATCCCTTAAGAATAAAAATTGTGTACAGTAAATATACACTTCAATATATTCATGTCTGGATGAGAGACCAATAAAATGAATTTTTATCCACAAATAAGTATAAAAAAAAATATATATTTATATAGATATGTACGAAATACATGGAATATAAACAAAAAAAAAAAATCTGGTACAAAATAATAGAGCTGAACAATTTTAAAATAAATGAATTTTACCATAACTCTAGGATTTTGATAAAATAAATAATTTTGTTTTTCGTTGAAAGTAAGATAGTGGATTTACAATTTTACATTTAGTGTGCATCTCTTCGGGATGCTAGAAGGTGATGGAAAAGATGGGATTTAAATGAGAGAAGGGAAGTAGCATGGGGAATATGATGAAGTAAGGAATTCCAGATGGATTTACGTCCCCTCTGAAGAACAGAATCACTAAGGATTTCTTACTCCTATTAAAAAAACATAGGGCCACCTGCCAGGTTTGAACTCTAGATCAGCAGCAACATACTTTTAACAAATTTTACATAATGAATTTTAAAAATTATTTATATCTTGATTGATCTCTCTTCTGAATTTTCCAAAGGTCTACTATTGATATTCATAATTAAATTCTCCAAAAATCCATTCAACCATCAATAATTCTTTCATCATGTTTAATTTTAGTGATTGCTAATGACCTGTTTACATGTTTAAAATGTGTTTTATTTCTGATGGCGCCTTCAATCATCTGAATTCTTAATTCTACTGACATTAAGATATACCTCTATTAAAGTCATAGTGGGTATAATTAGAATTACTCGAAGGAATTAGTCCGAGTGGCGGTCAGTAAATGAAACAAGTAAATAGTTTCAACTATTTATTGCTTTCCAATGACTCGACCCACATTATTGGTCATCATCAGGGCTAAAAAGATACAAAAGAAATACAATTACAATAGCATTAAATAAAATATCATATAAACTATTGAGCTACAGAATGTTGATATTAAAACATAAAATAAACAACATACAAGGAAATAAATCAATGAAATTATAATGGCTATAGTATAATAATGAAAGGGCTATACAGATCAAATTATGGCTAAATAAAATGTACAAAGATATCAATATTCACATGAAATAGAAAACTATTTTCCATTCACCCACGATACGGTATGTATCACCACTCTACGCTATATTTTAATGTTTCCTATTTCATGTGAATATTGATATATTTGTACATTTTCTTTAGACATAATTTGTTCTGTATAGCCTTTTCATTATTATACTATAGCTATTGTAATTTTATTAATTGATTTTTGTTACATATATATTTCTTTTTTTATGTTTTAATAAAAAGACATTCTCTAGCTCAATAGTTTATATAATATTATATTTAATGTATTTCTTTTGCATCTTTTTTAGCTCTGATGATGACCCACAATGGGGGTCGAATTGTTGGCAAACAATAACAAGTTAAAATTATTTAGTTGTTTCATTTACTGACCGCCACCCGGACTAATTCCTTTGGGTAATCTCAAACGGTCAACTAAATATATCCGCTAATTATAATTACGAGATATATTTTAATTTCAATAGAACCAAGAAAAAAAAAAAAAAAAAAAAAAAAAAAAACCTGTACCACTACAACCCATGAAGGGTCTTGGGCTCAGTACATATAGAGATTCGTACTGTTTCTAGGCCAACGGCAGTGCAATGAGGTGATTAGGCCTTAATCACACTCAGCCGCCAGGGTTTTCCCCAATTAATTTGGGTACCCACTTTATAGAGGCTGGGTCTGCCCCAGGAGGGTCTCCATACCCTAGGGTCGCCCCCCGACTGAATTAACAGAATAAATAATATTTCTGCCACAGCCAGGATTCGAACCCAGGACCCGGAGGACAGCAGACTAGTGCTCTATCCACTAGACCACGCCGCTCCCCAATAGAACCAAGAACTCAGATGATTTAAGGTACCATCAGAAATAAAATACGTTATAAACATTTAAACAAGTCATTAGCAATCACTGAAATTAAAAGTAATGAAAGAATTATTGATGGTTGAATGGATTTTTAGAGAATTTAATTGTGAATAGTAGACCTTTGGACAATTCGGAAGAGATATTAATCAAGATATTAATCATTTTTAAAATTCATTATGTAAAATTTGTTAAAAGTATGTTGCTGCTGATGTCGAGTTCAAACCTGGCAGGTGGCCTATAATTTTTTAATAGGAGTAAGAAATCCTTAGTTATTCTGTTCTTCGGAGGGGACGTAAATCCCTCTGGAATTCCCTACCTAATCATATTCGCCATGCTACTTCCCTTAGACTTACTTTCATCGAATCTTACTTTCAACGAAAGACAAAATTATTTATTTTATCAAAGTCCTAGAGTTATGTTATAATTCAATTATTTGGAAATTGTTCAGCTCTATTATTTTGTAGCAGATTTTTTTTGTTTTTTATATTCCATATATTTTGTTTATATCTCTATATAAATAGGTTGTTTTTTATTTTTACTCATTTGTGGATAAAAATTTGTTTTATTGGTCTCTCAGCCAGACATGAATATATTGAAGTGTTTATTTACTTCCAGTACTTCTATTAAAATAAAAAAAACTATAGTTATTACTATATCATACCAAATTAAAATACATTTTATACCACCATACCTATCATTCAGTTTATAAAGCTATTGTTTATTAATTTAACCTCACTTAAAGCTTCTGTGGCTAATACTAATAAGAGTGCTGTTGGTACTGATTTTTGCCTATCCAGGTTTGGATTTGGATAGGAATTAGGTAATAGTACCTGTTATCGTACAGACTCAGTACTGCCCTTTTACGTCATCTCCGAAGGACAGCATAACTAAGAATTTCTTATTCCCATTAAAAATTCCTAGAGCCACCTACCAAGTTTGAACCTACTGATTTTGCGTTTATAGTTTATTTTCTTAATCAAACTTAATTATATATATTAAATAAGCTGTTAATTTAAAAATAATTTAATACAAATTATATTGGATTAAGATATAATGTATAGATTATGAGCCAACACACTTTTGCAAGTTTTGAATAACGGCTTTTTTTAATTATTTTAATCTTGATTTTTTTTTTAAATTTGTTATCAAGCTTATTAAAGATCATTCTATATATTAATAAAATCTAGGTTATATTAGATAAGAAAGACTTATGTAATCTAATATAACCCCATGGATACTGATTTTCAAACTATTCAAATACTATAAATGTCATGAGAAGCGAAAAACAAAAATGCAGATAATATAATGAATTTAATCCATAAAGTGAATTCCATTGGTATAAAATCATCTGATTCATGTATTGGACAAACAAATTTAATGTTCTTAGTAATTAAGGTTTATCCATTTCCTTTGTAAAATACTAAAATATTAAAACTTGATATCATATCTTTCTTAATAACAAATGAATAACCATATCAAATAAAAAATGCATATATCGATGATAATTAATAATGATATTAAAGTAATTCTGAAATAATACCTACTTTGGAACATCTTAATATTCAATTCAGAACCGAGAGAGAAAAAAGAATTTTACTACCAACCTAATGCAACATTTATGGTTTAAAGCAGTGTTACCTTGTCTATTTTTTTTTTTTTTTGTTCAGAAACTTAATAGATTCTGTAAAATACATTTGTTGATTTCTACATTATTTTTAATAATTGATTTCAATAATTAACTTTCTTAAAATAATTTTTAATAAATTTTAAGTGTAATTCAATCACATTCAAATAATAAATATTTTCTATGTGCATAATTAGTTGAATTTAAATTACATTCGATATACTTAAATTATTTTTCTTTAATTTACTATAATTTTTATAGATTTCCGTTTGTTTTTTTATAAATTTTAAAAACTATTCAATTTTTGAAGTAAAACTTTTTTAGGCGCGACTATGGGTGACTGAATGTTAATTTGTGCAGACTATAAAACAGGTACAGTCAGTGTCCTTGGAAAATAGACATTGGTCCTTTTCTAACGCTCGTCATCGGAAATTTGTTTTATTTAGTAAAATAACCAAAACATTTAATTGTCATTAAGTAGTTGATATAATATTTAACATTAATGATCTCTGAAAAAAATTGTGAATTTTTATTTCCACTTACCTATATATGAAATATATAGTAAGGGAAAGTATCGCGATCATGAAAATTTTCGAATTATAGTTTTCAACGGAAGTTCACGTTTTAGGGTCCCCAGGTGTGTGTGTGTGTGTGTGTGTGTGGTCACTCCAGCGCAAAAACGAAAAGTCCCATGAAACTGAAATTTAATATTTAAGACAAATATACACCCGAGACGTTACAAAACCTTTTTAATCAAAATCAGCTTAACAGAAGAGCCACTTTATACCAAGCATTTTGCACCTTTTAACGATTTTCTTGAAAATGGCTCTAACTATTTTGATTAAACTCGCTATATCGGTGTATAATTTAATGGCCTTTAATTTCATTTAGTTTTCATTCTGATTGAAATAGTCTGACAAAACTTAAATGCCGATATTTTAAATTTTCTTCTTCTTAACTATCTTTAATTTTATATATTAAAAAAAAAATAATAAATAGGCTCATCATCTTGATAGCATTGATAAATAACAGCTAATTATGCAAGTTGAGCGAATTTGATAAACAACTAAAGGAGAAACTTTTGTGTTTTGGAACACAAAAATAATAATATAGACGTATAATATACCGTTGGATAGCTAAAGATTTTAGAAGAAATATTATCTGGTACACAAGGTTGTACTTAATATAAATTCAGCAAAAACTAAAATCATGACAAACTCAATAAAAATACCAGTTTATGCTAACAATAGTGAGATAGAATATGTAGAGGAGTACATTTACTTAGGACAGACAATATCATTTAGAGAAAATATGAATAATGAAATAGAAAAAAGAGTTAAGCTCGGGTGGTGCAAATATTGGTCTCTCCAAAAGATCTTCAAAAGCAATCTATCACTAGATCTTTAAACCAAAGTTCTGACCAGATGCGTATATCCCACGGTTCTCTATGGGGCTCAAACCTGGGCACTTATAAGAAAACTCGACCGGAGGCTGAATACCCTGCAAATGCAGCTTCTAAGAAGTTTAATGTTTATTCAGAAAAGGGAGAGAATAAAAAACAAAAATATTCTTCAGAAGATAATCATTAAAAGTCTAAGGGTTGAGGCACATCGATTGAAATGGAGCTGGGCTGGGCACTTGGACGAGAGATGGACCAGAGCTTGCACGGAGTGGATCCCGAGAGAGGACAGCAGGCAGAGGGGGCGACCACATCGCAGGTCGAGGGACGAATTGAGACGTCGATTTCCAAAAGGTACTAAAGGACATTTTTTACAAAATTGATATTTTTACATATTTATATTCTCTTCATTTAGTTTTATCTGAATCTTAAATTTGATTGTATCTAATGAACACTCATGTCCTTTAATAACGTGATTTAGAAATGCTACTAATTTCTTAAGATACTTATTACACATTTAGTTTCAATCCAAATCATAACAGAACATTTTATTTCATAACTTTAATATGGTTTTATTAATATAGTAAAGAAATAATCCTAGATTTTAATTCCAAAAGAATCAAATTAGCTGGTTTAATGATATAGTAATGAGAGATTTTCGCGCTTCCTGTAAAATTCTCCAGAATGGATATAGTACCTTTTGGAAATCAACGTCTCAATTGACGCAGACTGTTGGCGAAAACTGGTGGCTGGTTGCGAGGGACAAATCCTAGTGGATAAACGTTTTAAAAAATATTTAATTTGTGTTTTATTTTTTCAAGGACTCTGTTTTGTTTTTTAGAGTTTTTTTATTTTATAATTATTTGTATTTTTTCTTTCTTTGGATTATTTTTTTTTTTAATATTTTATTATTTCTAACTATAGCCAACTACTATAAATTCCTCCCTATGGGAGAGGCTTTTGTCAATACTGACGCCAATAAAGCTATTATTATTATTAAGGTTGTAAAAGGTAATATTAAGTGACGATTGGGGAATAAACTTATTACTGATTAACAATTTAATGAACAATAACAATAACGAAAATGAATACACGTATTATTAAAATCAACTTCAAATATTTTTTAAATTGAAATATATTTAATTTGATTTAAACAGTCGAGGTTCGAAAGTCGAAAGTCGTGTGTTGCTCGCACCAGACTTTTTTTTGTCTCTAAATGTATTAAAAAATACCTAAATTGATTGAATAAAAGGGGTAAGTGAAAGTCGTGTGTTGCGCGCACCAGATTTTTTTTTAGTGGGGTGTAATGTAAATTTCTTAAACAGTAATTACATGAGATTCATTCCTCCCTTTATTATTTTTCTCTTTTTATATATTTTAACAAAAATTATAATGAAAGGAGGAGGAAATGATTAGTTTTCACCATGGAGTATATAGGTTAGGTTAAAAAAACTTCTTTCCATGTTGCGCTAGTTTATTGGTCCTAATCGTTTACTGCGCATGCGCCGTCGATGAAGTAGTTTTCTCAAAAACGACTTAAACGATTTCGATTAAACTCGCTATATCGATGTAAAATTTAAAGGGCTTTAATTTCATTCTAATTGAAATAGTCTGACAAGGCTTTAATACTGATATTTTAAATTGTCTTCCTCTAAAGTACCTTTAATGTTGTAGGATCTATAAAAATAACTATATCACCTATTTAGTACTGATAAAAAACAGATAAATATATAACTTGAACGAATACGATATCTAAATAAAAGAGAAAAGACCAAAAATGTTTGTTGTTGCAATTTTGGGTTTTTTGAAACAAAACAATTCTTAAAAACAGTAATATAGACGTATAATACAACGTTGGAAAGCTAAAGGTTTTGAAAAATTATTATCTTATACACAAAATTGTAAACGTTAACGGAGATTAGTGAAAAGCTGATAACTCTAGTTTATAACTATTAATTATAAACTAACTCTAGCTGATAAAGCCCATTAAATTTTACATCGATATAGCGAGTTTAACCAAATCGTCGAAACCGTTTTTGAGAAAAAAAAAAAAAATTGCAATATGTCTTAATATGAAATTTCAGTTTCATATGACTTTTCGTTTCCGCCCGGGAGTTACCACACACTATATATAGTAAGTGAATGTAAAAAATATTCATATTGATCTAAACAACGAAGATAAGTGAAAGTCGTGTGTTGAGCGTACCAGATATTTTAGTTTTAGTTTTGTTATTCCTACACAAACAAAAATGTGAGTCCTATCACCTGTTTATAAATTATCAATTAGATAAATATCATGAATTATTATAACGACAAAGTTCCTTAAAATGTAAGAACTTAGATATTCATCACCATCACAGTCCATCCTCGTCTATCGCTTGTGCAGTGCGATGTGCTACTAGATATTCAGAAAATTAAAATATGGGCTATTAAAAAAAAAAGAAAATTTGGAACTGTAAAAAACCGATTTCAAAGGAAAATCACGTTATTGTATCTTTTTATCGTATGAAATTAAGTAGATTATTCAATACAAAATTGATTAAATTAGTTAAGTGATAAGACGGCGTAGTTAACACGTGACTTTCGAAAAATGAATGGTGCAATTAAGAGTAAATATTGCAACGTTTCAAAAAGATAAATAAATAAATTAGAAAATATTCGGTATATTTTTGAAAAACAATTTAAAATTTGTAAACATGCATAACTATTTAAAATAAAATAAATCCATTAATTGATCAGCAACTATACTACTCTAGCTAATCGAATGAAACAGTAGGAGCCCTAAATCCTGACATCGCACAGGTATTTTACGTATCTTCCAAAGGTTTTTTTACTTCATTAAATAAATCTATGTTCCTCTGCGGAGTTCAACCCTTGACCTTGAGCATAGAAGGCTGTTATTCACGACTACACCTCAGGTGACCCCTACCATTCACTTAATTTATTTAGAACATCGGATCAGTAATATATAGTTACATTCGATGAATTAATGCACATAAATAATCGCATATTTGTTTTCTGCCAATACTGCAATGTACCATATGCGACTGACGGAACTGACTCAGAAACACTTATTTCTGTAAGAGATGACGAAACATTTAAAGAAACTTCGAAAAAGTAAATGATTCAATAGATTCGCTGAACTTCTCTCTCAAGTATCTGATTTATTGTTATCGATTCTTTCATCATATGAATATGAAATGAAAATCAATTTTATTTTGGAAGAATACTCTCTTAAATATTGTAAAAAACGTAGAAAGTTCATGGCCTTTGTCTGGACTATCTATCTATCTATCTATCGGCGCTATGGTCCTTGTAGAACCTTGGCCTCCTCAACAATCCTCCTCCATTCTGACCTGTCTTCGGCAGCTCTTCTCCATCCGCTGACTCCTAACGACCGAAGGTCCTCCTCTACGTCCTGCAGCCAACGAAGTCTAGGTCTGCCCCTGCTCCTCTTTCCACCAGGGTGTCCCTCCATCATCATTTTAGGCAGCCTCCTACTTTCCATTCTCTGTACATGCCCCGGCCATCTTATTCTGGCACTCTTGATCTTGGCAACTATATCAGGTGTTTGATACAGAGTTCTAATTTCCTCATTCGTCTTCATTCGCCAACGATCTCCTTCTTTTGTAGGACCAAAGATTTTTCTGAGAATTTTCCTTTCCCACATGTTTAGCAGTCTTTCATCATTGCGTGTTAATGTCCAGGACTCGCTTCCGTACATGACCACTGGCTGAAGGACAGTACAATATAGTCTTATCTTTAGTTCTCTGGATATATTCCTGTTCTGAAATATTTTCAGAAGAGACCAATAGCATCCATTGCCAGCTGTTATCCTTGCTTTAATTTCGTCTCTAATCTTATTGTTCTCTGTGATAACAGTGCCTAGATACTTAAACTGTGGTACTCTCTCGAACCTATATCCAGCCCCCTCGATATACCTGTTTCCTCCTTCTTCCCTGCTGATCCTCATATACTTAGTTTTTTTCGTATTTATGATCAGTCCTGTTCTCCTCGCAGCCACTTCGCATTCCTCGAAAGCTCCAAGTAAAGCACTGGTTGTTCTTCCGGTTATCACAAGATCATCTGCAAACGCTAGATGTTGCGTCAGTCTGTGATAAATACATCCTCCAGGCCTTGTCCTTATTGACCTCATGACCACTTCCAATAACAAATTGAATAGGACTGGAGAAAGAGGATCGCCCTGCTTAACACCTTTCTGAATTTCAAAAGAGGTTGACATTTCACCTTGAATTTTGACAACTCCTTGACTATTCTGCAGGGCCATCTTGATAAGCCTGATAAGCTTTAAAGGATATCCTAGGTGTTATTGAACTGTTATCCTTTGTCTGGACTGTTATTGAATAACATTTCAGGAACAGATCTGGTTGCAATAATTTGTTTTCATCTATAGCTTTAAATTTTAATTTAAAGTTATATAATCATATTGTAGTTATATTATATTATTGACATCCTGCCCTACAGTATCCTTTAATAATATTCCGCTTGTTCCAGTTGAACAGATCCGCTTCCTAGGACGTCTACTTGACAAACATTTAACATGTATTTCACACACTAGACTGAAACGACAAGAAACTGCTCGCCGCTTTCGGTTACTTCAACACTTACTAGACAAACGTTCCAAACTTCCACTTAACTACAAAAGAATCATCTACATGACCATCATAAGACCTTTCTGGACTTATGGGGCTCCACTAAACCGTATTTAATCCCTACAATCCAAAAACCTTCGAAAAATCCGCAACGCTCCTTATTTTGTCACGAATAAGCCCATCCATAAAGACCTTTATAATATTCCCTTTTACATGATTTGGCCCGAACTAGGTATCAATCCTTCCATGACAAACTCCATTCCCACTCTAATCCACTAGTTTCAATCCTTGCCACCTCAACAATCCCTGACAATCCTCCGAGGCGTCTGAAGAGAAGATGGCCTCGAGACCTTCTTGTTTAGATTGATTACTAGAGTGCTGCCAATGGGCAGTTTCTCTTCACGTTTTTCATGTACACTATCTTTTATCAGCATATTTACTTGATGTATTCCAATATACAGTTGTAAATTTCAATGAAATATAATAATAAAAAAATATTATATTATAGTTATATAGTTACATTATAGTATATAATTATATTATATTTAAAGTTATATAATTTTTAAGTTTTACATATTTTGGAATGATTGATAGTTAAATTGATGTTTGATAGAAGTTGAAACTTACGAATTTCCAGGACAAATCAGGATACGGACCTTTAACGAGTACAAGAACTCGCATATGCTTAGGACCACCATTTTACGCAACTTCCGAAGAGTACTATGATTTTTTACTCCATTCAAAGGGTTATCTGCCGGGTTTGAACCAGCGAACTTGGATGAAGAAAGCTATTACACTAGCCACTACACCACAGGTGACCTCGAATGGATATACTCGTATATAAGTAGTTCCAAAATAGGATGGCACGAATGACAAACGATATTTTGAAGATGATGGTATATCCTAGTTTATGGATTGGTGAGATATCGTGTACTAATCGTATACAGTGGGTCAAAAAAGGATAAGGACATCACATAGGCTCAGGACCTCCTTTTTACGCCCCCTCGGAAGTACGGCATAACTAAGCATTTTTCCCTCTTATTAAAAAATCCAAGAACTATCATAGGTCTGAACCCGCTACCTTGAACATAAAAATATGTTATGCTTGAGTGCTGTTTCCACTAGGTAAACATGGTTAGTACAGTGGGTAAAAAAAGTATTGGCACACCCTGTTTTTTCCATTTAATTCTTAAAGTATGTAACTTATTAAAAAAAAAACTAAAAAAAACTAAAATCTTTTCCACTACAACCCATGAAGAGTCTTGAGCTCAGTACATATAAAGATTCATACTGTTTCTAGGCTAATGGCCGTGCAATGAGGTGGTTAAGCCTTAATCACGCTCAGCCGTCAGGTTTTTCCCCAATTATTTTGGGTACCCGATTTATAGAGGCAGTATCTGCCTCAAGAGGGTCTCCATACCCTAGGGCCATCCCTTCCCCCCCCCCCCGACTGAGTTAACAGAATAAATAATATTCTGCCACAGCCGGGATTCGAACCCAGGACCCGGAGCACAGCAGACTAGCGCTCTACCCACTAGACCACGCCGCTCCCTATCTAACTTAATAGTGAGTAATTAAGTTTGTTTTTGAATAGAGATTAAAATCATTGATATAACCAAAAAAAACATTTGGTTCAGACGGATGGAATTTTGTGTGGAGAAAACCGAATACAGAGTTTCAAACAAGGAACGTTAGGCCTACAGTAAAACACGGTGGCCGCAATTTAATGGTTTGGGGCTTCATGGCATCGAATGGTGTTGGAAAGTATAATGAATGCTGAAAGGTATGTACACATTTTGCGACATAATCTGCTTTCCAGTGCTAAAAAATTAGGACTGGAGGATACGCTTATATTTCAGCAAGACACACGGCAACAACCGATCCTAAACACACGGCAAGTAAAACGAAGGAATGGTTATTGTGCAATGTACGGATACAATTTAAAACAACCCCTCAGTCTCCGGATATAAATCCCATTGAACATTTGTGGTATATTTTGGATTTAAAGGTAAGTGAACACAAAATTTCTTTAAAAAATGTGTTAAAAGATGTGTTGTTAGAAGAATGGGAAAAAATTAGACCTGAGGTCACGGAAAATCTTGTTTCTACGATGCAAAGAAGTTTACAACACTCAAGCATAACATATTTTTATGTTCAAGATAGCGGGTTCAGACCTATGATAGTTCTAGGATTTTTTAATGTGTGGGAAAAATGCTTAGTTATTCCGCACTAGAGAGGGCGTAAAAAGGAGGTCCTGATCCTGTGCGATGTCAGGTACTAGTTAAAGATCCCTAGCCTAATCAAACGTGGATAGACATGATTTAGAACTCCCACTGTAGTATCGTCCAATTAGCCACAGCAGCTTGAAGTAGCTTTAAATGTGTAAACAAACAATCGACTCAATTATTTAAGAACCAGCGATAAATCTAAATGGGCATACTTCAAACGCTTTTAAAAAAAACGTATGATAACACTTTTCTTTCAAATAAACGATGCTGCTTTCTGATCGCCTCTCAAAACTTGTGTATGACTGTTAACTAACTAATCTTAAAGAACTTCTGTTATTCCCTCTCTTCAGATATCCGCTATGCTACTTCCCTATCCTCATTCAAATATCTCCTTTTCCAACATCTCCTGACATTACTAACAGGCGTGTTCTAATAATTAAATTTGAATTAAAGAAACATCAATAGAATGTTGTCCAATGGTATTGCCGATGACCCAGAATAACTTCATACAAATAAATATATAAAAAATCTGGTGCGGGCAACACACGACTTTTACTTACCTCAACTGTTAAAATCAATTTAAAAACAATTAACTATACTTCAATTTGAAAAATATATTCAGTTGATTTTAATAAAACGTATATGCATTTTCGTAGGAAATATATGATTTAGATTAAATAATAGAACTATTAAATTGGTAATCAGTAATAAGTTTATTCCCCAATTCGTCACTTTGTGTCATCTTTTAGAAACTTTGTAACGGTATATTATACGTCTATATTACTGTTCTTATTATTAAAAAACAAAAAATTAAATTAAAAAATAGTTTTGTTGTTTTATCCTTTAGTTGGTCATCAAATTCAATCAAGTCCAACCTGCATATTTGGCAGTCCTTCACCAATGCCATTAAGACGATATGGTTAATCTTTTAGAATGTACAAAATTAAAGGTAGTTTAGAGAAAGAAAATTTAAAATATCGGCATTTAAGCCCTGTCAGACTATTTCAATCAGAATTGAACTTACATGATATTAAAGCCCATTAAATTTTACATCGATATAGCGAGTTTAACCGAAATCGTTAGAGCCGTTTTTGAGAAAATCGTAAAAAGGTGCAAAATGCATAGTATAAAGTGGCTCTTCTAGTTAGCAGATTTCGATGAAAAAGTTGCTGTAATATCTCGGTTGTATAGTTGTCTTAAATATGAAATTTCAATTTTTGCGCTAGACTTACCACCACACAGAACATTTTTCGGGACTTGGTTATTTGGACTCAGCGGACCCTAGCGTGTATTTCCATTGAAAACCGGAATTCGAAAATTTTCACGATCGCAATACTTTCCCTTACTATATATTTCATATATAGGTAAGTGAAAGTAAAAATAGTTAGAAAATTGTTTTTTAATGCTAAGTTTTAGCTTCGGTGTTTAAACGAGCGGAAAAACGCTAGCACAGTTCTCAACAATAACATTGAACTATCAATGGGAATCTCTTTGTGTAGCTTACCTAATTGCACAAAAACCATTTCCTGGGAAGGTGTCAAGGCTGTTAGTGCGCTGTGCAAAATATAGTTTTATATCTCTATCTGGTTACTTTTGGCGTAAATACTTGCAACTCAAATCATTATATGTTTTAGTTTGAATAGAATGACGGTATTGAAGATTTAACAGAAATGCATAATTTTTCAACTTAGCTGAACCTATAAAATTAAAACTGAATGTATCGTTTTATTTACTCGCAAATCAATTCAATTTGGTGGGGTCGCCTGTGGTGTAGTGGACATCATAACAGCTATCTGTACCCAAGGTTGTGGGCTCAAAACTGGCAGATGGACCTAGGATTTTTTAATAGCAGTAATGAATATTAGTTATTCCGTCCTTCGGAGGGGACGTAAAAAGGTGCTTCCGGGCCTGTGCAATGTCATGAACTGTTTTATAATAGTCTAAGATCTGAACTTGAAACGATCTGCACCGAGCTGATAATAGAATGAAACATATTTTATGACAAATTTAGTATATTAGAAAATATGTTAAGAATGGGTTGCCTAAAAAAAACCTGGACATACTATTTTTAATTATTTCTTAAAGAATTATTTTTAATCAAAAGTTGCAATGATTATAAGAAAACTTTTACCCTGACTTAAAGTATCAAAGGTATAGAATGTGCAGGGTTGCCTAATCTTTTCCTTGACTAACTATCAGTTGTCAGGTAAAAGCGGGTATGTCAATATCATTTATTTGCACAGGCTTGATAATATAAATAAATTTATATCAATATAAGCGTTGTTTGATATAGGGTTGCCTGCAAAAAAATTGGTCCTAATCTGGGTTGCCGAATTTTAAAGATTATATTTTAACGCGAGTGGAAATGCGTGACAGAGAGATCCGAGTTGAGTATAGCGTGTAATAATAAAGGACCCAACATTGCAGCCGCACGTAATCGGACATTGAATATAAGAAAGTTTGATATCCCATATAAAATTACAGAACCATTTTTTACACAAATGCCAAATTACAGGGTAAAAGTTTTCTTATTATCATGATGTTGCAACATTTAATTAAAAATAGTCTGTCCCGGATTTTTTTAAGAAACCCATTCTTAACATATTTCCTAATATACTAAATTTGTTATAAAATATGTTTCATTCTATTATCAGCTCGGTGCAGATCGTTTCAAGTTCGGATCTTCTACTATAAGATCTTGTTTTGGAGCCCGTAGACGTGACCATATCTCTGGGTATTATACTAACTTAAAATGGCTCTATCCTTCTGTACGACGACAATATTTCCTTGGTTCTTACCTATTCTAAACTTTAAAAAATAGAAAACCTTCCTACATAAACTGAGCTCCTCACCCTCCGCTCTGATATCCATTCGTTAAATAATGGAACCCAATCAATCAATATTTATACCCCATCACATAAAATTGCATCCTTTCACAAATCCTTTCTCGTTCGTTCCTCATCATTCAAGAATTCGCTACCTATCTCGATCCGTAATGCCGCCTTTCTTTCTTCCTTCAAACATCATCTCTTCCGCAACCTACTCATATCTTAATCTTCCGTTCCTTGGTAAAATATAGGTATATTTAGTATGAATTTGCAAAGATTTATAGATATAATGAATATTTGATCTTTTATATGTATATATAAAATTTGTTTTTGTTATTTTATATATATATATATATATATATATATATATATATATATTTTTTTTTTTCTTTTTCTTTTTAAGTAACCCGACCATAAATATTTCTTTTGCTCATTGTTCATTATTCTAAGAGGACTTGATCCCAGAATAAATTTTTGTTTTCATTTCATTTCATTTCAATGACAGGTACTTGGTAAAGATCCCTATCCTGATTAAACCTGGATTGGCAAAATGTAGGACTCCCAAAGTACCATTGTCCCATTAGCCACAGCAGCGTAAAGTGACGTTAAATGAATAAACAAACTACAAGGTTGTTTCACATCATATTGTCCTTTTGCATTTTTGCTAATTTAATTATTAAATATAGTTTAAATTTTAATAAATAATGGTTAATATTTAAAAATCTATAATTTTATCAAGAACTTAGGCAATGATTGCAGCTCAGGTATAGACAACTGTGTATTGTTTGCTTATTCAGTAATACCAGTGGTATTACGAATTGATTACTGTTGACTCAATCTTATCATTATTCTGTTTACAAACTATTTTAAGCTGCAAAACATTCCACAGTGCACCTTTTGATTAATGTTCACCTTAGAAATACATAGATGTTACCTATAAATCACGTTATGTAAGTCTATCATTTCTAAGGGCTAAAGTGCATGTTAAATGATCTAGAATATTCATTTTACGTGTTCCCTGGGGAAGGACATATCCTCTTCCTTCTTCTTGCCCCTCCAAAAATGACCAAAGACAAATAAACAAATTGATAATAGGTAATTTAAAAAAACACAACACGGACTTACCTTACGAATGGCAAACATTGATGAGTTAAATACACTTCAGCCTATACCATGTCGGTCGAAAATAAGATACTTGACCATATCGAAACCGACCCTAGACTTTGACTATTATCCTATATTGCCAAAAGACAAGGGCGAAAATAAAAAATATGCTCTTTAGCATCAATACACTTGAGTATCTGTATAGGAGAAGTTAGTTGAGGGAGCAGTCAAATGAACAATAAGTATAAACTTAATTTAATGACGTTTCGGCCTAAATTATAGGCCTTCTTCAGGGCGGTGAAGGAGTGAGAGTTAAAAAAATGAAATGGGATTGTTGATTGGTTGACTGCACCCTGAACTAACTTCTCCCATATACACACAGTCAACCATTCTCATTTCACATTGAGTTCCTGTAATATAATGAACCTGTTAGGCTTCATTAAAGCATTTCATTTTCCAACTAAACGCCTCTGGATCCGCAACTGGTGAACACCGTCACACCATCCAATAGTTACTCAACAATATAGAGAGCGGCGTGGTCTAGTGGATAGGGTACTAGTCTAGCTGAGGCAGAATTATTTATTCTGTTATTTCAGCCGTGGAGCGACCCAGAGGTTTGGAGACGCTCCTGAGGCACACCCAGCCTCTATAAAGTGGGGCCCCAAAGATTGAGGAAGGACCTGGCGGCTGAGAGAAATCAAGGTCTAATCACCTCCGTAAATGACTGATGGCCGTAAACAGTAAAATCTCTGTACGTTCTGAACCCAATAGGTACCCGTTAATGGGTATTAGAAGTGCAGGTAACTCATCGGTTTCATCTACCATCTTCTTCTTCTCTTCCTTGGTTACAGAATCTGAGAGAACTCCCTAGTACAGTCTCATTTCTCTTCCTCTAGAAGAAACATGCTGGAACTACCATCGTGTTCCAACCTCATAAAAAGTTCTTGAAGCGTGAGTACTCCTGTTTCAGGATTCAGGAATTAGTCTTCTCTCCAACGTTTGGGCGCTAATCGTGGTTTGATCAAATGAGGCCGAACAATCTCATGACTATAGAGGTTATTATCATTCAAATTTTAGCATTTTAAAATTAATTTTGAAAATTTGGGTAAGAATTGATTTGGCATTGGAAGAAATGCCTTTTCGGGGCCTTTAAGCTTTTCTCCTACCTTAAGGTTTTTGAGACCCACCTATGGCTGACCCAGCCTCTATAAAGTGGATACCCAAAAATTGGGGGAAAACCCGACGGCTGAGTGTGATCAAGGCCTAATCACCTCATTGCACTGCCGTTGGCCAAGAAACAGTACGAATCTCTTATGTACTGAGCCCAAGACACGTCATGGGTTGTAGCGTTACAGGTTTGATTTGTTTTTTTCTTAAGGTTTTTAAGGTATTTAAGGTTTTGCGAAACTTTTCTTCAAACTGATTTAGAGGGTTGAAACAGTTTATGTGTATAGAGTTAGAGTTATATAAATGTCTTTTGAGGGTCTAAGAATGGTTTCACAGCGGCCTATTTGATATTATGGTTATTGTTTAGTGAAAATTCGATTTTGTGAGGGATTTTTTATCCCTTTTTAGTCGTATTTCGTTTAAATGTAATAAACTATTGTAGTGGTATGCATTTAAGCAGGAATGGGTGTGAGGCAAATCCTTTCGATAATTCCTACCATCTGGGATTTGGAGAAGACAATATTGTTAGCTCAGGATGTTAGTAAGAAGATTAATATAGGAATGAAATGAGGTTTATAGACTTTTTTATGCCCTTGGAGACTTCCCTGTTATTCAGGAAGTTTTTATCGATTAACATCACTTGCTGAAAAAAACCTATTAATATCCATTTCGAGTTTTCCTTACTCTCTGGGAATCCTACAATGAATCTGGATTGAACAGCTATTTCCCAAATTTGTTATTAATCGCAAAGATATAAACATCGAGTTGAATTCGATATTCCAAGGAACATAAAATAAAAACTGCAGTTATTATTGAATATATATTCGCCGATATGCTGAAAACATGCTTTCAACATTTCCTAATTAACTCTGTCAGAATGAAGGCGTCTCGTTTCTTTTCATTTCTGTTCAGTCTTTTCTAGTTATGTAAAAAAATTTAAGTTTAATAGATGGCTATTTTGAATCAACGATTTTAGGGATCACTCGGTGGCTAGCAAAACAGCCTCCTATGCCAAAGGTCGTGACCCGGAGGTTCAAACCCGCAGGTGGTCCTAGGAATTTTTAATGGGAGTAAAAAAATCCTTACTTGTGCCGTCCTTCGGAGGGGACGTTAAAAGGTGGTCCCGAGCCTGTGCGATGTCAGTTACTCGTTAAAGATCCCTATCCCAACAAAACCTGGATAGGCAAACTTTAGGACTCCCACTGTAGCATCGTCCGACTAGCCATAGTAGCATAAAGGGATGTTAAATTAATAAACAAACAAATCAACGATTTTATCCTTGATGATATCAATAAAACGATGTTTTTGGTTTAGCTCTATCCCATTTATCTTAGTCATCAAAAAGTTGTCGATTTCTTTCCGAAATATTTCTCATATCTTTTTTTCATTTTTTCCCCTTCGCCGCACCTGTTTTCAATTCATCTCTTCATCTCTATGTGCTGAGTTATTTTTAAGGTCATGCATGTTGTCTCTTTGAGATAATGTATTTATGGTGTCAAACACTGATGGTTTATCTTGAAAATATGAGATTCTGATAAAGTTAGTAGCTTTTCCAAAAACAACAGAACAGTCAAAGTACATTTGAAGTACAAGTACCCTAATTGGGTACCCACTTTAAAGAGTTTGGGTCTACCCCAGGAGGGTCTCCATTTTGGCTATCCAGGTTTAATTAGGACAGGGATCTTTAACGAGTACCTGACATCGCACAGGCTTGGGACCACCTTTTAACGTCTCCTCCGAAGGACGGCATAACTGAGGATTTTTTTACTCCCATCAAGAAATCCTAGGACCACCTGCAGGTTTGAACCCATAACCTTTGGCATAGAAGCTGTTATGCTAGCCACCCTGCTATAGGTGATCCCCCCTACCGGAATTCTCACCTTGTAGCGCTGCCTTAAAGTTTGGGTACCCATTTTATAGAGGCTGGGAGAGCGCCAACAGGGTCTCTCTCTAGCCCAGGGTTGCCCCATACCTAAAGAACAAAATAAATAATTATCCTGCCATAAAGCTAGGTTCGAATCTGAGACATATAAAAAGTCTAGTGCCTATTCATTAGAAAGCACCGCTCCTTTATTTTAAATAAATTATTTATAAACTTAGATTTGCCTTTGATTACGCAAACCGTCGTGCAGGAGCTGGATTAATTACTTTTGACGCAAAGTTTCAATTAATATTCAACAGTTTTTGGAATTAGAAATTTTTAAAATATGTTCTTGCTCAACATTTAATTGATATTTGGAACCAGAGAGACGATAACCGGTTCTTGTATCGATATATTATTCGAATCGATTATCCCTTATCTTTTACCGCAGATAAAAGTTGTTTACATGTGATTATTAGTTGGTTAGGCCTTTTTTAAATTCTCAGTAAAGTGTTTCACCTCATCCTGTGTCTGTGATTCGTGTTTCGTTTTCATGAGGAGAAGTTAAATTGTATTAGATTTGCCTGACACCCTTCAATATTACCTGAGTTGTTTCGTTGTGGCCTACTTCTGTGTGAGATCACAGTTCTCTTTGGGATATGACATAATCAAGACAACCTCTGTTTATTGAGGTTCAAACACATACTTTTTCAATATTACCAATGACTTACGATGCTTAAAGAAATTATAACCAACATCATCAACAGAGCTTTGGGGAAATATGTTGAAAATTTTGATTCTTCACAGTTCACTCTTGGACTTGGTACTTTTGTTATGTTTTATTCCTTGATATATCAGGTATAAACATTAGGTTTTTAACTGATTTCAATGTATTTTTATAGGGGATATTGTCTTTAACAATTTGGAACTTAAATGTAATTGTTTAGATGACCTCAATGTACCTGTCAGACTTCTCTATGGAAAAATTGGTAGGATTTTATATCAATTCAGATTTTAGTCCACTGGAGAGTTGTTTATCAATAAATTTTGTTTTTAGGAAAATTTTCACTTAAGTTATCCTACTTGAAGTTTTTTTCATCGCCATCTGTAGTTGAAATTGACGAATTGTTTCTACTTGTTGTTCCGAATCAACATGCTACTTATGATGAAGAAGCAGAAAAGAGACTGGAAAAAGAAGCCAAAGAGGCAGAACTACAAAAGGTGGAAGATGCAAAAAAGAAAGCATTGGAAAAAGGTAATTTTATCGTTAATGTTTTGTTAAAAAACAGTGGAATTATGAAAGTGATAGAATAATTTGTCCAATTTACCATGATCGATTATTCAAAATCTATAGAATGTCAAGTCATAAGATTCTGTCATTAACATTAAATTGAGTTTTTCAATTTGTATTCACAAATTATTATTTGAAGACAATATTTTAATTTGGTTGTCTTGATAAACTTAGTGTTCATATTATCCAATTTTTAAATTTTTCTTTATAATATTAAAGTACACATTATATCTGTAACTTATCTCCAACATAAAAATATTATCAAAAATATAATTTACTAACTGCTGCATCTGTTGATTATGGAACTTGCGGATTAATATATTGTAAAAGGTGTTGAATTTGAAAATGTTCTAGTTTTCTAATTCATTCCATCTATAATACATACATTTTTGTCTCTTAGTATTTTGAAGCATTAAAGAGCTTCATTTTTATTGTCTTCATTAACAAGTTTTTTTTCATAAACAAAACAGCATTTTTCTTTTTTTTTTCTGCATCTTTGATGCTGTAACAAATTTATGAAGCAGTTTTCTTGATTTATATTTTACAGATTGATTATCTAATGATTGCCAGGGATTTTTAAGTATCAGAAAAAGAGTTGTCTATTAGGTTTTTCTTAAAAAACAAAAAAAAAAAAAAAAGAATCTCTCTGTTTATAGTTCATTTATTCAATGATGAATAATATCTTATGGAAATGTATTTTCAACAATTTTTGGTTGGACTTCAGAAGATTTTTTTTATTTGGGCCCTGCAGTCTTTAAAGATCACGACCCTAAACATCTTTCTTGTCTATGGCTTACTCTTGATATAGGGAAGTCATCCTCTACAGTTGAGGACTATAAAGTATCACATGTAAACAAATATCTGTTGAATCTCTACTGTTAGCTTGATTAAAATTCATGATGTAAATAAACTGTAGGAAATTAAAAACAACGGATGCAGGATGTTATGGAAGAATATCTGGAAACAATTTTGGGGTGGCAGGCCTGTTCTTTAGAAGTTTTCGGATTATTGAGTGGTAATCTCAGGAAGTTTCTGTATGCGATTCCACAATAAGAGTGCTAAGTTTTAGTTTTAAAAATATTTTTTCTTGATGAATAATTTTATTTATTAAGTTTTGTTTTTATTTAGTTTATTGATATGAAATATTAGATAATTAGCTATTTATCATTTATTTCATCTTAATGAGTGTACAGTTGATTTTAAATTGTTGATCTATTAAGTTACATAAGTTTTATTATTGTGATTAGTGTATGTTGTGATATTTGATGTTCTTCTTCATTGGCGCAACAGACGCATGAAGCTGTCCTTGGCCTCCTCGATCGCCCTGCCCCAGACAGTCCTGTCTGCAGCATGTGTTGTGCTTATTCCTGCTTTTCTCAAGTCTGAAAGGATGTTGTCTTTCCATCGGGATCTTGGCCTGCCCCTCTAGGTCTTGCCCCCTTGGAGTGATCCTACATACTTTTAGTGGGCTCCTGCTACTTTCCATTCTGAGCACGTCTCCGATCCACTTCATTCTCTGCAATCTGGGGAAGCTTGAAATGCTCAAATCGCGGTAATCAGCGTACAGTTCGGCATTCCTGCGCAGACGCCATGTTTCATTTTCCCTGATAGGTCCGAAAATAAGCCTGAGGATATTTGATTGAATAATGTAAATATTGTAATAGCTTCTGTTTATAGACTATATAGTGAATGTAATTGAGGAAAAAATGTATATAATTTAAAGACCTCAATAAGAGTATGGGTAATATGGGTTTTTCCATTGACTATATGCCTTAAGACATGTGTTTATATTTATTTTATATGTATATATTATGCCAATAAACATGTTTTTATTTATTCATTAATATTAGTTATGTATAGAGAGCTTAGTTATGAATCCGTTTTGGGCCTTTGTACTTGAGGTGCTGATAAGCAATGATAGTTCTTGTGGTGATAATTCTTGATAATCCATTCTGTTGACAGTGAACAGATTAAGAAAGCACATAAATAAAAAGTGGGGTCACCTGTGGTGTAGTGGCTGGCATAACATCCTTTATGTCAGAGGTCACAGATTCAAACTTAGCAGATGGTCCTAGGATTTTTTTTCAAGGGATTATGGATCTTGGTTATGCCAGCCTTCGGAGAGGATATAAAATTGTGATTCTGAGCATTTGCGATGTCAAGTACACGTTTAAGATCTCTATCCTTATCAAACCTGGATAGGAAACATTCAGGACTCCTACTTAAGCGTTATCTGATTAGCCAGAGTATAAAAGTGATGTTAAATGAATGAACTAACATAAAAAGTTCACACCTTCTTCCTTTTCATTCATCTTCGAGTTTTGTTTTTGACTAAACCTCCTCTCATATTCGTCCTTCTAAAACTCCTGTTTTACCTGATTCACTATTATTTTTGTTGGATATTATAATTTGAAAAAATGATTTCTTACATCTCGAGTAGATATGTAAATTTAGTTACTTTGTTGAAATTTTAATAAAAATTAATAATTGTTTTATTTTCAGACTTTACAGCTTTAGTTTATATTTTTTTTTTCTATTGAATTTACATAAATCTGGAGATAATAAGTATTATAACTAGGAGCTGTTTTAACAGTTAAATTCTAATTATTATAAAAATACAAGTAGTAAAGTATTTATTGTATTAATTTGGCTGATTTGACTTTCAGGTACGGAATTTATTTGTCATTTATTAATATTCTTAAGAATTAAGACCCTTTTTAACATGAAATATATTTAGGTTGTTGGTGGAATAGAAGTGTGCAGAAATTCATGTTTACGGTTTTATACAGTTGCAAGGAATGGAAACGTTCGGAAAATTTTAAAAAATTGAAAAGGGGAATACTCAATTTGCGCCATGGTTATTATTATTTATATATTTTTCCCAAAACGCTAGAGTTATGTTCTTTATTTTTAAAGTAGATTAGAAAAAAATGTCAAAATTTGTTGTTGTTTTGTTTTATTTATTAAAAAAAAAAAAAAAAATTCAGTCTTTCAAAAAGCCTATGAAGAGTTTTGGTAGCATAGTAGGTGGGAGTAATATAGCTCCTTGACTCTTAACCTCACGGTATTTTTAGAAAACAAGGTGCTCATTACGCCGATTTAATAATTAAATACTTCAATCATTTGTTTCCTGGCTAATGTCAGGTTGTTTAAATATTTATTTGAATAATAATATTTCTTTAAAAAGTCCTTATTGTGATTCTTATTATAATAATGAAAACAGTTTTTTTCTTTTTAGAAAACATTTTTTGTGCTTAATCGTGCATGATCCCAGTATATCTTCCTATTAGTTCTTATGTATTAATATAAAATATAAAGCATATTTTTAAGACACAAATTTTAGATCATTTTTTCAAAATTAATTAAGATTTTCATACGAATATACCTATTTGAAACAAAAGTTTGAATTTAAATGATAGTTATTTATATATTTGCTGATCTGATAGTGATTATTTAAATGATTTTTATCGGTTGTGAAATGACCGATTTTTTCTCCTAATAATAATTCTGAAGCACCATCCTTTATTTGATCGTATTTTGGAGTTTAATAAATTTCTCTATAATTACTATTTTTATGAATTTAATTCTGTCTCTGAAAGTCAAATGAGTCAAAGTTATTTTATTTTTAGAAAAATATACAAAGAAAAAAGGGGATAAACTAATATATCAGATTTTAATGCATAAAAGTTCTTACTGAATTGGTCTAAAGCAACAGTTGTCCAAAACGTTTTAATTTTTTTATTCCTTATCGCTTTATTAAAAGCATGTTAATATGGAAAAAAAATTATTCCACTTAAAAAAAAAAAAAGAAGTATATTTTGACTCATGTGACTTGTCAGTTACAAATAAATATTTAATTATATTTACAATTTATTAATTGTCCTAAACGTCTAGGTGATTTGACAAGTTATATTTTGCTGAGAAGCTTCCTATTTCTTGCGTTTGCAGATGAGAAATACCACCGTACAAGAAGTTATAAAAGATTAAAAAAGGGAATATACACGATTTGCGATGGTCTCCTTTTTTCTTTTTTGTTTTACTTATAGATACACATTTGATTTATTTTACCTGAATAATAAAATTAGATAATATAATAATAGTCAAGCTATTATATCCTACAGGTGGAGCCCATAGGGCTAGCGCATTAGTCTACCATGCCAAAGATTGTGAGTTTGAATCTCAGTCCTGGGTGGACTTTTTCAAGCATATAATTAAATGGGGATTCACTCACAACCTTCTCCATGATATGTGACCTGTCAGCCAACCGGTGACTACTCACAGAAATAGGCATAGGATGTGATAACAAAATTAAGGGTACCCTTTCCTATTAACACATCATTGAGAATAGTGGTGTCTCCAAGGATTTTCATAAAAAAAAAGAAAGAAAAAAAAATTATACACTGGTCTAGTGGTTCCCTATAGTTGGTCTACGGGTTTATTTGGGAAAAAATTGCTTAGCCATAGCTTCTAATTAGAATTGCTTTATACAGGTATAGTGAATATTTTCATTAAAAATATCATGTGAGGTGATAATAACTGATTTATCAGCCATGTCATAAATAAGGCTGCTTCGGCCAACGGCCACCAATTTTTTTCACATTTGAGAAATAATTATCCCAAAGAATATATTCAACTCTTCACATTAAGTTAGTGTTATTCGTTTATTTCTTTATGATTATTAATTATGTGTTATCGTACTTATATAAATAGACAAAGGTGATAGAGAAATAAAATATCGCTTATATCACTTGTTTTTATGTCATATTTCATTTTTTAATAATAAAATTCTTAAAGAATTATACTTATAACATTCCTAAAACATGTTTAGTTTATGCTTATTTTAGAGGCAGTATATATTTTATGACAGTAAACATATTTTAGATTTTTGAGGATCCTTTCCATCATAGGAATCAGATCAGGTGTCCTTAAAAATTATTTTTTGGGAACCACTGTCATAGTCCTGTATATTGTTCTAATGCGGATCTAGGATTATTAAAATTATTTACTAATATAATTTTTAAGAAATCTTGTCACATTGGGTTAATTTTAATAAATCAATTTTTTTAATGTACATTTGTTTATTTAAAGTGACTTTATTAAACTATAATTGGCACCTGAAACAATGGATCTTAAATTTGTTTAATGATTTTTTTGACTCAATTATTTTTTATTTATTTATTTTTGATGCTTTCTTGCACTTGTCCCTTATCACACCCACCACATTCAATCTTTAGAATCCTGGCTTGATCTGTATATCCTGGACTCTTATAGCAAAATGATTGCCTCATCTCAACATCCTGTTGCGTTCCAGTCTCCTCACCATCTAATTGAGATATCCTATAATCTTCTGGTCCCGCTGTTTTCTCTAAGGACCATTCCCTTCCTAACCTCAATACTCTCTCCCCCTGAAACCTGGATGCCTGATCTTGAAACTATCGAATGGTATCCTATATATACCTCTAGAACCATTGATTCCATGTTTGAAACCTTTACCTACCACCTTCGTAATATCCTAGGCTGCAATTTCTCACATCAGACACCGAAACCGAAACTCATGTGCCAGTTTGGTTCAGTATCATTTTTTTCCCTATATTACCCTTGAGGATCTCCTTAGCTCTATTCATAAATTCCGAGCCAATGACTTTTGACCTGGCAGTGAGACTGTTTGTGTTATAAGCCTCAGCTATGCAAAAGGTCTGATCAAGGTGGGTACTGGCAATAGAACCAGACTCTACAGGAGGGATACTGGAAAGCAGCATCTTTCTAATCTGTTCTTGGAGGGACCCTGCAAATAGAGAACCTGTGTTCTTCCCTCAATGGACAGGATAACCCTGCAGAGGGTGACAGGCCTCACTCACTTGCAGATTCTGCAAGAAGAAAGATAAAAACTGTCTATCATATGATATGTAGTTGTGTAGAGATAGCTAGGATGCGGTTTTACCACTTTGGCAATGACAGTATTTCAGATTCTAAGCTGTGTACTCTGATAATCCTTACAGTTTGGTCAGATTCACTTAGGCAATAGACTTGTATTAACAGGATAATGGATGCCACTCAATTAGCCTAATGAAGCTGCAGTGTGTGAGGAATAAGCCAGAAGTAAAAAAAAAAAAATAAATAAATAAAAATATTGCCCTGAAAATATTACAGAAGATAGTTCTGCCTTCCCAATCGCCTAGAAAAATGCTATGTCCGTACACTGAAGAAACACATAAATCCAGTATCCCCTAATGATTTTCTCCCAATGTCTCTCCTTTCAAACCTATCCAAGCTGTTAAAACGTCTAGTCCGATCCCGGTTATCTCTCTTCCACGAGCAAAATAACCGTCTAGTAATAATCATTTGATTAAACACTTTAACTCTTACTCTTTATTATTCCAATACCATGACCTTCCAATTTGAATATAAATTTCACTCCTATGCAATATGACCTTTTTGATCTATTGAATTCTTTTCCTTAAATCTACTACATTGCATTAGACAAGTTTATGATGATCCTTTTGTTATATTAGATCCTTTCCTTTCCCTTTTTTGTCTGATTTCATGTTCTTCTTCTTCTTCTGGCTCAAGAGGCGCATGAGACTGCCCTTGGCCTGCTCAACAGTCGCCAACCATCCTTCTTGATCTACAGCTCCTCTCAGAGAGATCCCGAGCTGTCTAAGATCCTTCCCTACACCATCCTTCCATCGACCCTTTGGCCTGCCTCGCTGGTGCTGGCCGTCCGGAACATTCCTGAACACTCTACTTGCCACCCTGTCACAGTTCATCCTCATCACGTGCCCATTCCATTTTAACCTCTGTATCTTAATATGAGAGGAGATACTGATATTCTGGTAGAGCTGAAACAATTTTCTATTTATCCTTCGCCGCCACTGACCATCCTCAAATACGGCTCCCAGGATTCTCCTTAGGATTACCCGTTCAAACCTGTCAAGCAGGTCCACATTTTTGTTGAGGATCTACGTTTTTCCATCGTACGTGGCCACTGGTCTTAGAAGGGTTTTGTACATCATCTTGGTGGAGCGGCTCACAAGCTTGCTTCTGAATAGCTTTGAAAATAGGCTCTATTACCAGCCGCTATACACTTTCTTACCTCTTCTTCTTCCTTCAGGTCATCATTTATAATAGAGCCTAGATACTGAAAACTCCTTACCAATTCTGTCTTATAGGGTCCCATTTCATAGTGACTCTGCCTCTGGTCCAGTCGTGTGCCTAGTACCATTATCTTAGTTTTCAGCTCGTTGAGTTGACTGATTTCATGTATATATTAATAATAATTTCATTTTTTTTAAGATTTGAAGATAATGAATAGTAAATTGGAGGTTGTTATAATACTTTACCACTTGTTGGAACTACCTACACACTTTAAAGATAAAAAACTGTTTTTGCTCCTAAAGATGGCATAATAGCCGAAACATGCTTTTTTAAATAAAAGTGGTGAAGTAGTTGTAACAACCTCCAAGTTACTACTGAATTCTTCTCTTTCACCTTAAATTATCAAATCTTACTTGAAGATATTATCCTATAGTGCTATATATAATTTCTATGAAGTTTGATTAAATTTATCTCAAAGTGAAACTGAAAACTCAGATTGTATTCTAGTCTAAAGAACTCTAATCTTTGTTTTATAGTTTAATATTAAATGATTTTTTCCTGCTTTGTAGGTGTTATTCCGATAGCTTTGTGATTTCAATTTTAATTTTTTCTGTAAGTGTGTGTGTTAGAAATTACTTGATGTGAAAGTAATGGTATGTAAATATTAAATATCTCTAATTGACAGGCATGGATTCATGATTAATCAACAGAACAAAATTATTGTTTTATTTTTCTCTTTCAGTTTAGCTTTTTACAATATATAGATGACGTATTACTATATATATATTTATTATATAAAGTTTTGATATATAGATATATAAAAATAAGTATTGTAGTATTAATAGCCAATGAGGCAGCATTTTAATAGACCTGGCTTATTTAATAATACTTAAAACAGCTTTTTTTCTCTATTTTTAAATTTTTAAATTAATTTCAAAATCACTTGTAGATATGTGTTTCTTTTTTCAGCACAAGGTGTCGAAAAACCACAAGTAAACAAAAGTTTTGTAGAAAAAATAGCCTCAACTTTTATTAAAAACATAGAAGTGAAAATAAATAACATTCATCTGAGATTTGAAGATAGGTACTTATCCAAGATTTTTTTTTTTTTTTTTTACAATTAACATTTAAATTTTTCATCTGTTTTTATATTATTTATTGATGGAGAAAATTTATCTTTCAACAAGCCAAGTATATAATGCTTAACATGAACTACATAACTATGCTTACGTTTGTATTTTAATATTTAGTTAATGACTAATATGGACTGTTATTAAAAACGAGTAATTATCGCCTAGCTGAAAAATTTACTTTAATATTAGGATATATATTTATCTTATGCTGTATGATGTTTAATGGCAAAAACTCCATACTGTGAAAAGAAAGTTATAAATGAAAAAAAAAACATAAAAAATAGTTCAAATCTGTATAAATATATTTGTTTTTCATTTA
Organism: Piezodorus guildinii; assembly: GCA_023052935.1. Lineage (NCBI taxonomy): Eukaryota > Metazoa > Arthropoda > Insecta > Hemiptera > Pentatomidae > Piezodorus > Piezodorus guildinii. The sequence goes on along the minus strand of CM041297.1, from coordinate 141,063,373 downwards.
CAATCTTATGTTATTTAACTATGGAACTGATTTTACATTCAATCAGAAAGAAAAAATTAGAAGAAACATTATTTTATTGTGTGCTGACATTTTGGCTGGGTTCCAAACCTTCATCAGGGTTTAGTACAACGTTATCGCAAAATATTAAACAAATAAACAACAAACTATTAATATTTAGTATAGAAGCTCAAAAAAATATTCATAAAGAAAATAGATAACATATAAGTATAATTTTAAAAAAAAAATATTATTTATTAAGAATGGTTCTAAGCAGGTTTTCCTGATTTTTTTTTTTGTAATTTGCCTCAGATTATTAAAATCAAAATTAGCTGTTTTTTTTTTTTTTATACTAATTTTATTAAGGCCGGGCTACACAATGCTAGATCCAGGTGAGTGAAAGCACTCTCACGATAGTAGCAGGAGAGGATTAAGTCATGATAATTTTTATCAAGTTGGATAATAACATAATAATAATAATTTGTTATTGCTTTTAAGATTTACATCTTTTAGCAAGAGGTTGGCCTCTATTTCATTTAGACAAAATCATTTTTTACATTTAATAAGGAAATGTTATAAATATTGAAATAAGAATTGAGCTAACTACTTTAGAAACGACATTAAAAGAAAACATAAATAACTATTAACAAAATAACTATGAATACAAATCTTGATTAAATAATAAACAAAGACACTTTAAAAAATAAATAATAATAAACTCAAGAAAACCGAACAAAAACCGTTTTAAATAATACATATCTTGACAACAATTTTATATAAACAAAAAGTAATTAGTTGGTAATTGTTAATATGTCTTCTAAATTAAAATTTTTCATAACACACTTAAATAAACTGGACATGATATTAAAAAATGTTCAATATTTTCGTAACCATCGGTATTGCATAGAAGGCAAGTCACGTTGGGTTCAAATTTATAATATAATCCTAGTTGGATAATAACATCAAATATTACTTTTAAAATAATCTTATTATGCCATTAAATATTATTTTTAATAAGATATAAAAAAAATAAATGGTAAAGTTACATGAACATATTCACGCTGGCGCCTAACGCCCTGTCCCATAGGGTGGCGTGTACCACCTGTGGATCGCACTATTCTGTCTTATCGGACAGCGCCTACCACGGTTATTTCCATATCCATCCATGTTATCAAATTATTTATAAGGATAAAATAATAAAACATTTTAACTGCCTTTTGAGTTATATTGGCAGAAATCTGAGCTAAGGATGAAAAACCTCACAAATTTCAAAATAAGGACTAACTAGACTCTATACTGTTAGCAAACATACAACTCGTGCACAGGTCTGAACAGGCAATAATCAATGAAACGTGGCATAAATTCAAGGGCCGCCCCACACAGCAGATATTGAAAATCGGTGCTGGCGTGAACCTGTTCAAAAAAACGGTTATACTTGTTTGGTTGCAACTTTTTTTTTTTTTCAAGACTTCTTGTATTTCATAGTTTTTATTGCAATTATGCCTAACAAACTATGAAAGCTTGCTAAAATTAAATATTATTTGTAATAAAAGTATAAAGAAAATATGGTTATTATATACTTATTATAAATATGTCGAAATTTGTGATAATTCACTCAAATTTATGATAATTCACAAACTTTCAGCTTTCACATGTCTGTCTCTATCATTGTGTATTAGTACTAAAGTCTTATGTTTGAGTTAAATATCTACTTACGACACGATAAAGACCATGGGATTGCAGAGAAAGCATGTGGTTCTAATTAATTTATTATGATTGCCTCCTATATATTTTTAGTACATTAACTTACATTATGGATGCAACATATAATGCATGCTATGTAGATTTTTTTTGTTTATTTTTAAATAGCTAAATCTGCTTGTGAATATTTTTAATTAATAGATAAAAAGCGATATTTATTGTGTTATTTTCAGGATCAGTCATGCAGGAAAAAACTTTTCTTTTGGAATAACTCTTAGTTCTCTTGAAGTAAAAACTGTTCCACCATGGGGTCAGACTGTACTTGATCCGTTGAACTTAGTTTTCAAGGTAATTAAATTCTATCCATTTTAATAAATTATAAACGATTATTCACTAACCTTAAACATAATTGTACATATAATAATTGATATAGATAGATAAATGTTTATGGTTTAAGGTATTGCTTTTACAATTTAGTTGGACTAGATTATTAAACTAGATTAATTAAATCTTGTTTGACAAACATAATAACAAAACAAATATTGAGTTGTCCGAAAAGTTCATAGAGATTTTAAAAATAAAATTTACATTTTATTTTTTCTACTAAAAATGAATCACAAAGCTAATGTTTATTTATATGCCTTTAATCCTCATCAAATCCTGACACTACTCCTTCCGATTTCCATCTTTTCCGTTCCCTCTAAATCTTTCTACAAGGGAAATCCTACTCTTCAGAGGATGACCTCAAAATGGACCTTTTATTGTTCTTCAGGAGTAAGGACAGTGATTTTTTTTAACCTTAAACTAGGACTTAGTTTCCATTCATCCACCATGCGCTCTGATGATGACCCACAAAGGGGGGTCGAAACGTCGGCAAACAATAAATAAGTTAAACTATTTAGTTGTTTCATTTAATGACCGCTACCCGGACTAATTCCTTCCAGTAATTCTCAACGGTCAACTAATTACATCCACATTAATATTATTAATTCATCCAATTTTGGTAATTTATTACAATAAACATATAAAATTGTGAACTTTACTCCTTAAGTTTTACTGATCAACTATGTTTTAGGAACTCACAATCAACTGGCTTTGCTTCTATTGGAATTCAAATGACAGGCTATTTCAGCTGACGAGTTTGCAAAAGAAAAAAGAAATGGAAAAGAGTTTCAAAAGTGGCGTTGGATCCCAAACAAATGTACCCGAATCGTATCAATATTGTAAGCATATTTACTTACACAGACTATTTGAAGCAATGGTGAATTTTTATAAAGTTGTTTATTAAATATTATGAAGGATGTGATAAAGATGGTTTGGATGGTTTAAAAAAAAATATAGAGAGTTTTAGCATTATTGAAAAAATAAATAAAGCACAATATATTAATATAGAAGGTGATGTATATACCCATATCTCCTAAAAAAAAAAAAAAAAAAAAGCTTGGCTAGGTAAAAAAGCTTTAAAGTTGGGTTCCACACGCATTTTAACCTGTACCACTACAACCCATGAAGGGTCTTGGGCTCAATACATATAGAGATGCGTACTGTTTCTAGGCCAACGGCAGTGTAATGAGGTGATTAGGCCTTGATCACTCTTAGCCCCCAGGTTTTTTCCCCATTGTTTTTGGGAACCCAATTTATAGAGGCTGGGTCTGCCCCAGGAGGGTCCCCATACCCTTCTGCCCTTTCCGACTGAATTAACAGAATAAATAATATTCTGCCACAGCCGAGATTCGAACCCAGGACCCGGAGAACAGTAAACTAGTGCTCTATACTAGACCACGCCGCTCCTCTATGCCCATATCTCAGTTATTGTTGAAGATAGAGAGAAAATGTTAGGTTTTCCATGGTCAGAATGAGAAATGTTTTTAAAAAAATAATCTTGTATAGTCAATTCACAACTTACAAGATATGAAACTCTTCCATAACTTGGTTATTTTTAAAGATATAGAAAAAATAAAAGTTTTATGGAATCAGGAGAGTAAGAGATTTAAAAAAAAAAAAACTTTTTTTTTTATCTGAATAAAAATGAGATGTACGTAAAGAATCCAAGGTAATTATTCCGAATTATTCCTTTTCTTATCAGTGGCCATGTTTATGGTTATCCAGAGTGCTAATCTTGAGCTTAGGTGCCTTCCACCCGACTTTTGGCGCTAAATTCTCTAGCCCTCACGTCTTTAGAAATATAGGTTAGGATATTTATCCGAGGTGTCTTCCACCCGACTTTCGGTGGCAAAAATTCAAATTCAAAATACTTATTACAACCCCTGTTCTTCCAAATACTTATCTTTATTTATCAAATAACTGTCGAAATAATGGCAGGAAATTGAACTTAGAAATGCATAGATTTATTTATTATTTATATCGAAGACTTCAATTTTATTTACTTAATAGAAACTTTCAATTTCAATTTTATTGAATTTAATAATACATGTTTTAATAATGGTTATAATAAATTATTAATTATTCCTAGGTGAAATAATCAGGGGTCAGTCGTTTTATAAAAATTTCAATTTTGCAAAAAATATTTAAAATAGGCATAATTAAAATATTTAGACCGAATCCAAATCTATATACATAAAAATGAATCCCTATTTCTCTTGGTCACAGTGTCATGCCTGAACGGCTGGCACTATTCCACTGATTATTTTTTTTGTTTTGTTTGTGTATGTCAGAAGAAAGTTAATAATAATCTATCTATCTATATGTATAAAAGTGAATCCCTAATTTCCTTTAGTCATGGCATCTGGCCTGAACGGCTGAACCGATTTCACTAATTCTTTTTTGTTATGTTTATTATTGTCAGGAAAAGGTTTTTATGAAAGAATAAAAATAAGATTACATTTGAAATGCATTAAATTAGCTTTATAGCTTAGCTTGGTGAATTTATTGAAGCATTAGTGAGTCTATTAAAAAAAGTTGATAGAGGAATAGCAATTGGACATTTTTTGTGAGGTTAGCTTGTATGGAATAAAAAAAGTCTGTCTGTCTGCTTTAGAACTTATGGAATACCGAATATTTCTTAAAGAATTAAATTATGTACAACAAAAAAAATAATAAAAAAGAATCATTGAGATCAGTTAAGGAATAGTGGTGATCGATGAGCTTGTTCACCTTTTTTTAGTGAATCTACTAATTTCTTTTATGATTGAATAAATAATATACATATCAGTTAATACAGATATACAATATTATAAATTATAATACCATAATATAATTATTAGGAAATGATCCATTTTGTTATAATTTGTAGGATTTTTTAAAACACTTAATATGTTACATGTTTCCTTTCTGTATTTTCAGTATTGGGACCAATTAATGCAAAATCAAACCTGAGGATAAATATGCACCCAGAATCGGATGGTACCAACTTCGCCATCCCTAAATTTTCTCTGAGTTTTGACTTAGAGGGCTTGCTTATTTGTGAGTTTTATACTTTACTATTTTACAGGTTTTTACTCTTTTGTTATAAATTAATTTCTGCTCATGAAAATCCTTTTAATTATCTAGGTATGACCAAGGAACAGTATCAAGATTTGATAATGTTCTTAGAAACATTGAGCTTAATGAAAACTGCGAGCTCATATAGGAAATATAGACCAAGTGTTATGACTTACAAGGGCAATGCAAAAGTCTGGTAAGCCAATGTTTCTATAATAGAATAGAATATTATGAGAATTATATTTTTTGGTTTATTATTTTCAATAATGAACCTTTGTAATTTATCATAAAAATACTAGGGCATGCAACTAACAGCTTCCTATGCCTAAGGTCACGGGTTCAAACTGGTCCTATGATTTTTTAATGGGAGTGAAAAATCCTTAGTTATGCCGTCCTTCAGAGGGAACATTAAAAGGTGGTCCCGAGTCTGTGCGATGTGTTAGGTACTCGTTAAAGATCCTTATTCTAATGAAACCTGGATAGACAAAATTTAGGACTCCCTCTGTAGCACTGTCAGATTAGCCACAGTAGTATAAAGTGACTTTAAATAAATAAACAAACTAGGGCATGCAACAGTGATTCTAACACCTAGACATTGATTTTGATTTGAACTGGTTATTTTTAAAATTACGGCCGATTAAAAGTAATTTAATTCAATAACTATTCAATATTTAACTAAAAAGCCGCAAATAATTATAAAAAAAAAAATTGAAATTTTTAAAAATAAATATGCCCATAACTCAGTTATTTTTTAATATAAAGTTTGTACAGAGTTTTATAACCAGTATAGAAAAAAAAAAGAAGGGAAAAATTGAAATCTTGCCTATGTATATGTTTGTAACTCCGATGTTTGTAACATAACACAATATGTAGATACATATGCATAAATCGTGTATAACAAAGGAAACAAATGAATGAGGCTCTAAGAAACTACTACAATCTACGAAATATTGTTCCTAGTAAATTACCAAAACTTTGATCTAAACATTTTACTTGAGATTTGAAATACAAGACGTATTCAAATATTTAAATTGATATTAACTTACAGTTGTAACAGATGCGAGTTTCATCAGCTTTAAATGTAGAATGTGATTCTTAATGCAAGCCAAGACTTCATAAATATTTGTTAATTTCATAATTTAAATTATATTATAAATTAAAAACCTCTTGATATGCTTACCATTTGTTCCTCTGTCCATTCATTAAACACGAGATCCCAACCCATTAACTTTTATATCTCCCACAGATCCGTCTCCTTCAAAAAATTGTTTGTTATTTGTGCTAACCTATTTTGGAATTCCTTGCCTATATCTATTCGTAAAGCCTTATCTTTAATCGCTTTTAAACATCAACTATTTCTCCATCTCCTTAACCATCAATCTTCTCAACATATGTAATATCTTAAGATATATATGATAACTATTAACTGTTTCAAAATCCCTCTGTTATATAGTTATACTTAAGTCTTTAAAGACCAGAAAAATACCACTAGTAATGTACATTTTGGTTATTCTTAGGGGACTGCTCGTTCCAGAATAAAATTTATTTTCATTTCATTTCAAATAATTTCTCGTATATTTTTTTGTTCACTATTATCTCGCCTTCATGTGATATTCTTCAATAGAAAAGTAGTATCATGGTAATTTTGATCCCGCTCATTATGTATCCATGATGTTTATTTTATCCCTAATTTTAGGTGGCAATTCGCTTACACATGTATCGTTGAAGATATTAAAAGAAAAAGGGAGGATTGGGATTGGGATCACATAAAAATGCATCGCCACAAATTCCGTGAATATGTAAAAGCTTATGAGAATAAATTAAAAACTCAAAGCAAAGCTGCTGAAGCCATTTGTAAACAGTACGAAGCGGACCTCAATGTTTTGAACATTGTCCTAGCCAGGCAATTATCTGAACGACAGGTAACTTAATATAAAACTATCTTATATGTTTAAATAATATAGCTGTAATTAATATACTGGCAATTGATATTTTGTTTATTACCTAGAATAAAAATACTCAATTGCATGTATTGACTCCCATGATCCATCTACTCCTTCATTCTAATCGTACATTCAACTAATCCTCTACATCAACAACATGTTGACCCCACTTTACCCTACTCCATCCCATCACATGTTAATTAATATATTTCTCTTACTATTTAAATGCTATCATCGAATTTTATATTTTAGCTTGCTACAAAAGCTGTGTCTACCATCGAAGCAAAGAAGCCAAATTTCTTTTCTAGGTTCTTTTACGGTAGTGGTAATGGAAGCGAAAAGACCCTGGAAACGGAATCAGGTGATTCACTACCTGGTAAATTCTTTAACGATTATTAAAATCATGAAATTATAAAATTTATGTTTTTAAATTGTAATGATGATAATTCAATACTAGCTGGTTGAATATAGACACAGGAGTTACTCTGAGGTTAGCAGAGAAAGATGTTTTTGGATCTCCTACCATTCAAGGTTCTAATATAACTAGTGTTTGGTCTAACCGTCATTATGAAAAATGATTGGGACCAGACCAAGTGGCAGCTAGAACAAGTGGACTGTATTGAATGAGTGAAAGAAAAACTGCTGGGATAAAATATTAGTATATTTAAACAGATGGGAAAGGGTTATGGATTACAATTTAGGTGGGCTTCATTTCATATTTATTCATATTCATAGTTGGTATATTCGTCTTCTCAGTTCATCTCTTCTTTCTTCGCCTTGTCGTCCAGCCTAGGGTGACCTTTTCTTCCTCTACTCCATTCTTATCGCAGCGTACTCAGAAAAGAAGAAAGAGATGGTGTGTAGTGTGTACGCTTCTGTTGTACTTCAGCTTCTCTTCTTGTATAGTTTTTATAACAAAAGCTGGCCGCTTGTGGCACATTGATTGGATTGAGTGTACATTTTACGTGAACAACTAGTATTAAAAATTAGGATAGGGTAATAGTTACTCCAATTAAAATCTCAATAGAAAAATAAGGATGGAATGAGAACTTGTCATAATTGAAGTTTAATCCTAATGTTTTATTATTATCTGTTTGGTATAATGGATAAATAGTTATTAAGGCAGAAAAGTACAGTTCTCTTGCAGGTCTTGCAAGTCTTAGACAGATCTTACAAGTCTTGCAATATGTAGATAGTCTCTTGGTATCTTTCTATTCTTTTGTACTGATCAATAAAGGGTCTTGAAGAGGATCATGAAGGGTCTTATAGAGATTCGTACTGTTTCTAAGCCAACAACAATGAGGTGATTAGGCCTTAATCACGCTCAGCCGCCAGGTTTTCCACAATTATTTTGGGTACCCACTTTATAGAGGCTGGGTCTGGCCCAGGAAGGTCCCCATACACTAGGGTCGCCCCCTGACTGAATTAACAGAATAAATAATATTATGCCACTGCCGGGATTCGAACCCAGGACCCAGAGCACAGTAGACTAGCGCTCTATCCACTAGACCATGCCGCTCCCTTAACTTTTATTATAAATAATGTTAAATTTCTTGAAATGGAGTTTCTACATTAAAAAACATGTTTTCATGATGTGTATTACATTTCTTAGTTTTTAAATAACTCTATCATTTAGTTTTTTATCTTTTTTTTAAAATAATATTTAATGATATTGTAGGTTATATTTGATGTTATTATTCGAATTTATTATTTAATTTAAATCTGATGCACGCAACACACGACTTTCACTTACCTCCGTTATTTATATCAATTTAAGAAATTTCAAACAAATTAAGCAACAATTGTTAAAGAATTATTTACATTGGATTTTAATAGAAACATGTTTTTTATTATATAATCTATTATATTATCTACGACAATCAGTTTGTTTTGTCGGCTTTTCATCACTCTCCGTTAATTTTTACAATAGTGTGTATAAGATAACATTTTTTCTAAAATCTTCAGCATTCCAACAGTATTTTATTGTTCTTAAGTTCAAAAACGAAAAATTCCATTAAAAAAATATTTTTGCAGTTTTCTCCTTTGGTTGGATTTCGAATCCGTTTAACATATATATTTACCTGTTTTTTAGAAATGCTAGTCAGATATCATTAGCCATATGGCCAATTTCATAAAAACTAAAAAATTAAAGGTACTTCAGAGGAAGAAATTTTGAAATATCGACATTTAAGCCCTGTCAGATTATTTCAATCAGAATAAAACCTACATGAAATGAAAGTCTGTCTAATTTTACATTGACATAGCGAGTTTAATAAAAATCGTTAGAGCCATTTTTGAGAAAATCATTAAAAACATGTAATTAGGTTATTTAGGAACAGTCTCTTCTTTTAACCATAATTCATTTATTCTTCATTATGTACTCTTCATAATTGGATAATCTAAAAATGTGTTAATATGGAAGTGGAACACCATATGAGAAGTGCAAGAATTTGAATTTGGAACTAGTAACAATTTTGACTAGACATAAGGAATAGATTACTAAAAATTCTGAAGATGAGACGTGTGAGCCCCGAAACGTAAATTGTTTATAACGAAGAATAAATGAATGATGGTTAAAAGAAGAGACTGTTCCTAAATAACCTAATTAAATATATGTTTGTGACAATTTTTATTCAAAATCACAAAAAAAAAATTGGTGTTCACAGTAGCCATGCATTATTTTATCTTTAAATTGTTTAATAAAAAGTTCCAACAGTTTGGAAGTTATGTTTTAAGAGCTATGCGTTTTTGAATAAACTATTTTTATGTTCTTTGGTCTAAAATTTTTGTAATGTTGATGTTATTTTTAAAACTTTATTTTTTAAGGACTTATATGTTTCCACGGCTTGTTTAACTTGCTGTTTCAGTTTCTATGTCAAAAATGCAAGAGGTCCTAACACCAGAAGAACGAGAAGACATGTACAAAGCTATAGGCTACACTGAAGGAGAAACACCGACGGATTATCCTGAGGTTTTTGTCGAATTCGACTTGTCAGCAATCATCCACAAAGTAGAAATCAAATTAATCGATGAAAATAAAGTTAAATTGATGACAGTTCTGTTGAAGGAAGGTGTTGCTACCGTTCAGCAAAGACCTGCAAGCAAATCATTAACGTATGTCATTAATATCTTTTATATCTTAACAATTTTTTTTTCATGATATTTTGTCTTTATAAGAATTATTACCATTAATAACGGAAGTGTGGTGAAATTACCATGTAAATACATGAAATGAAAGTAATTTTTATTATTATGGAACATTTTGTACCCTAAGAATAAAGAAACAACTAACATATGGGGTCAACAACTAAAGTCAGAAAGTCCAAAACAACTAAAGTTGGGATCACTTGTAGCTGGGTAGTTAGCATAACAGCCTCCTATGCCAAAGGTCACAGGTTCAAAGCTGCTGGTGGTCCTAGGATTTTTTAATGGGAGTAAAAAATCCTTAGATATGTTGTCCTTCGGAGGGGACGTTAAAAGGTGGTCTCGAGCCTGTGCGATATCAGGTACTCATTAAAGATCCATATTCTAATAAAACCTGGATAGGCAAAATTTAGGACTCCCACTGTAGCATCGTCCCATTAGCCGTGATAGCATAATGTGATGTTAAATAAATAAACAACAAACATAAAAGGTCCAATCTGTCTGGCATTATTTAGAGATCATTGCATATATTAGTTTAATTAGGGATATTTTTATATTCAACAACTATGATATATATATAAAATTAAAATAAATAAATAAAACTGATGAAAAGTTTATGAATTAAATAGCATATAATTAGGACGAGAGAATTTAAATGTGTGCAGAAGTTCAATCTTTTAGGGGAAGAAGAAATAACTGGTGTTTGAATGTGGTTAAGGATGATACTTTACGGAGGGAGATGGGTAGTGAGTTCCAAAGTATTGTACAGGGTGTCTAGCAACAGTGAAAATCGGGAAAAGTCAGGGATTTTAAGAACATATGAAAAAGTCAGGAAATTTGTACTTTGGTCAGGGAAAATGGTCCCTAGATAACATTGTTTCTTCTTCACTCAGACAAAAGTTCCAATATGCCTACTTGTTGTGATGTTGCAAATATCATAAAGCGAGTTTTAAAATAATTTTATAGTCAGATTTTTAAATATTGATTATTACTAACAACAGTATCCAAGTTCATCATAATTCATTGAAAAGTCAGGGAATTTCTTTGAGCTGATTTGCTGGACACATTGTGGTAGCACGGATAATGAAGGACTTTTAGAACGATTCAGTTCTATGAGATGGTACATATAAATCGCTAGGTTGAGATCTTGTATTTAGGGTATGTACGGATGAGCAAGGAGTGAGGAGGTCAAATATATAGGAAGCTTTTCTGGCTCCCAAGGATTGGAATAAGAAGATACCTAGTAGATATTTTCTCTGGGGCAGCCCATGGCTGAGTGGCTAGCACGCTATAGGTTGTGAGTTCTAATCCCAGTCTCAGAGGGACTTTTTGAAGCATTTAATAAATGGGGATTCCCTCACAGCCTCTCCCCCGGGTATGTGAGACCCGTCAGCCAAATGGTGGCCATTCACAAAATTACGCATAGAGAGTCCCCACCCTATAAAATACATCGAGAACTTGAGTGTTATCTCCCAGGAGGTTACACCGCAAGGCCAAGGGCCTACACGGCGTGTCGTGCCACTGGAAGAAGATTTTCTCTGGGAATCAGGATAAAGCCACTCTTAACCAGAACACCAGTAAGAAATATATGATCGTCTGGGGAAGCCATAAATGAATTTTATAAATATGTTCATTTAGCCTCATCTTATTTTCCCTAGAGAGTCCCCCTATACTAGGCATCTGTAGTGGAAGAATACATCCATGAAAATATTACATAAATAGAAACAGATAGGCGTTTGAACTATAATGTTTTTAAAACTTTATCAGTTATTTTATTACCTTCTAGATTTTTCATATTTCTAAGTAATTGAGATGGTTTGGGATCACTTAAACAGAGGGTGTGGAAAAAAAAAAAAGAAAAAAATGTTTCATAGAAAAGTTCCTCACTTTATGAATTAAATGCTATGAGTTTACTTTTTATGGCATTGAACTTATCAGTCTCTAGTGGAAAACTGATAATACACTAATCTATTCCATGATCGTTTTCCAGGTTAGCAATATCATAGTTGTATTTAGTTTGGTCCTGAGTTATGTTTCCAATTTGAAAATAGTCTTATATTTGCTTGAACCATAAGTCAGGCCTATTATGCCAGAAAGGAAAAACTAAAAAAAAGTTATCACTTAGTTGGATTTGCTGATGTAAATGAAATCGATGTTCGAGGTCACCAATATGTAGGGAAATCACCATATAAATAACATAGATAATGAGTTATTCTTTATTTTTAACACAATAACATTAACAGTATCTGTGACACACCACATGGAGGTTATATTATTCCTTAAGCAATCACACGTGTTGATGCTGCAGAAGTTTTTGTGTGAATATAATGGTCTATCTGTTGGAAAAATCTTAATTTCCTAAAAAAAGTCTTTATTTTCCATTCTTTTTTAAACACTTTATTGTTCACCAAAGTTTCAGAATCTCATAAAAGAACTGTCCTCAACTCATTAGGCTGTTGTCTGAGAATTGTAGACAGATCCTTTGTGGAATTAGATATTAATAATTTTAGCGTGAAATAAAAATCAATATGGATTATTATTGACAAGGCATTATTTTTGTATCAATTTTAAAGAGAATATAATCCTGAAGTAGGAGGAATAAGAAATAGTAAAAAATTAAATGTTTTTTGAAAATTAAAAATAAAGTTATCTTTTTAAAGAAAGATGAGTTTTTTCACAAGATAGGTTTTGTATTTAATATTTTTGTTTCCACTTACCTAATTATGAAGCAATTACCTAGTTCGGGAAAGTATAATCATCATGAAATATTTAACCCTTAACGAAGAAATGCTAACCATAGTCGTGACATTTGGTTGTTAAGGGTTAAAACATTTTAGAAAAATTGCATTATTATCCAACATTCCAACATATAATATCATAAGAAGGTAATTGGAGTGTTAAAAAAAAGGTTGTGGCGGAATGGCTGAGTGGGTTAACTCGTTGCATGGCAACTGAGTTTGTTACTCTGTGCTGAGATGCTTTTAACTCTGACATTAATCCCTTGCCTGAGAAAACTCCCGTTTAGTCCAAAAAGGCAAGTTGGGGGAGAGGGAGAGGGGAAGGAATGGAAAAAATTGATTAAAAGAGTATAAACTTTTTTTGGTTGATTTTTGTTGATAATAAGTTATTTATTGTATTCTTCAAAAAAATCCAAATCTTTCTGTGTAAACTATAAGTTGAATTTATACAGATTATTATTCAAATTTCTTATCAAGTATGTAATTATTTTAATATACCTCGTTAAGACTAGCTTCATTTTTATAGCTTCATAGTTTATTTTGTTAAAAACATGTAAAAGATCAGTAAATTTTTTTCAAGGTGCTTTGATGGATAACCTGTTTTAACACTACCAAGGTCCCAAATATGCTGCTATGTAATTTAGAACTTAAAACTTTAATCATCTTCATCGTCTTTAATTAATAAAAATGTATGTTTTTGACTATTCTTTTTTTTTGTTTATAATTTAATTAATTTCTATTTAGGATCTGTAATCATACTTAATCTATTAATTATTGAAATTTAACCTAATCAATTTTCTTATTTTTAGGGTACATGTTTCTATAGAACAATTCCTGATAGAAGGTTTAGACCAAAAAGGTACGATCCCAGTTCTGCTTTCTACCAAAACAGTGGTTTCAAAAGAACAGCCTTTAATAAAGGTAAGATCAATTACAGTGGAGTTTTAGCTTAAATTTATTTATTTATTTTTAGGTAAAACCCTTTACAAATAAAATCAATTTCTAATTAATCCAAACATTGCCTTTCTTAATAAACCTCAAAAATCATTTACAATAAAACCTCTAAAAAAACTAAAAAAAAAAAAAAGAAGAAATAGTTTAACAGCCACTTAACTAATTATAAAATCAACAGTAGGTTAAAACCAAGTAATTATTTATATTTTTAATACTAATACAATTTTTGTCTTGTTATTTTATATTGGCTCATAAAATAGAATATTAAGAGTTAAAATACAATAAAATAAATTAGTTCAAAAACATTTTAAACAATTATTTTATTTCTTTCTCATCGAACATCTTCCTTTGAAAAATTCTTTACTTTGCGTGCCACTTAGTTCTAAAATTCCATACCTACCTCAATACGCAAAGTATCTTCCTTCAACTCATTTAAAAACAAATTATTTCTTCATCTCCTTAGCCATTAGTCTTCTGAATAAATTTTTAAAAAAAGTTGGAATAATGTTACTGGGCATATCCATTCTAAAATGAGGACCACTAGAAATATAAATTAAACATAATTTTATGACATTAGTGAGAACTGAAATTATAGTATCTCTTCTTACATACGAGGTGTGTTCAAAAAGTAAGGTGACTTTTCAAATTTCGCGGGCAACGTACTTTTGATTATAGATTTTTTTATGTTGGTACACTCTTCCCAAACATCTGTAGTACAGAATAGCATTTCAAGTGTATAGCATTTTTTGTTTGGTTGTGAGAGACATAAAGGTTATAAGTGTTTTGCGTGCTCGGCGTTTTTTTGCAATAGAAAAATATGGATCTAAGGATTTGCATCAAATTTTGTGTAAAAAATAAAATAAAGTGCTCCGAAACACTTGAAATGTTGACAGTGGCATACGGTGAAACTGTTTTGAGTAAAAAAAAATGTTCACAAGTGGTACAAACTCTTCCAAGATGGCCGGGAAGATGCCAATGACGAGCCTCGCTCTGCACGCCCTAGCACGTCAACAACTGATGAAAACGTTCAAGCAGTGAAGAAAATTGTTTTGGAAAATCGTCGAATCACTATCAAAGAAGTTGCTGAGGATGTCGGTATATCGCTTAGCTCGTGCCATGAAATTTTTTCTAACGTTTTGGGCATGAGACGTGTGTCAGCGAAGTTTGTTCCAAAATTGCTAAATTTTGACCAAAAGAACCGTCGCATGGGCATCGCTCAAGAGCTGTTGAATGACGTCAACGACTCTTCAGTTTATGCTTAAACATGGCTCAGTAATGCCCTGATGATGGCTCACAAGCTTGAGCCATAACGTCGGCAAAATTAAAATATTTAGAAAAAGACTGACTCCTGATTGTTCCACCTATAATAATTTAATAATAACAATAGCAACACCAAAGCACACTCACAATTATATGAGAAACATAACCGACCAACTCTATATAATTTGCCACTTTAGCAAATAAAAAATACATTTTTTTCATCTCTTCCATGGTCTACGAATCTAATATTTTAATCCTATTAATAATATTTTTGATGTATTGTTAGTTGTAAATTGGACATTTTAACATGATATGATAGAGTGTTTCTTTCTTGAATTAATTAATTATATTATTATTTCTATTTATTTTTTAGGTTTTGTTTGAAACTAATCCCTTAGACGACAAGACCATTGATCAGAAAGTCCATGTTTATGCCGAACCTCTGCTTGTGATATACGATGCCTTGACCATAAACAACCTTATAAAGCTCTTTACAGTTCAGGAAAACACTGTCACTTCTAAGTACATTTATTTTTTTAACATTATCAATTTTATTAATATATATTATTTCTCCATATTCTAAAAAGTGCTACGAATTTATTCCATTGCTTTTGTAGAATTCAAGCTGCAGCTCAGGCAAAATTGCAAGAATTTAAAGAAGTATCAGCTCTAGGTTTGCAGAACATGCTTGAACATCATATTACTATTGAGCTGCGTGTCGTGGTTCAAGCTTCTTCCTTTCTCGTACCTCAAAATGGATTCTACGTCGAGTAAGTTTTTAATATTGTGTTATACCTTCCTCTACTTATTGATACGCAGCAAACTTCAGATTCCATCCAAACACTTGAGCTTTCTTCTGATAACACTGGTCTGCAATGAAATCCTATAAACATATGATAAGTATGAAGAGCTTAATATGCTAAATCAATGTTTGCTTTATATTTTTTTCTATCACATATAGAAATGTTTTAAAGTATTTTTCTTTTAATTTCTCATAATTACGTGTTTTTTGTCTGATGCCAATAAATATCCTTCTATTCCTTCTACACACGCAACAAACATGAACAAAAATTATGGAATGAAGTGACAATGGTTGACTGTGTGTATATATGAGAGAAGTTGGTTGAGGGTGCAGTCAATTTAACACACAATTAAGCATAAATTTAATTTATTGGTGCCGACGTTTTGGCCTAAATTATAGGCCTTCTTCAGGGTGGTTATGTGAGCTGAGAAGGCGTCAGTCAACAACAATGATTGTTGTGTTAAATTGTGTGTTTGTGTGTTAAATTGACTACACCCTCAACCAACTTCTCTCAAAAAATTATGGAAATATGAAGTTGTTATTGGAAAAAAATTAAATATTCACAGTATATGCGGAAAATTTGCAATGTTAACTGTACTGCAAGGAGGATATACCAAATTTTGTTGCTTTTTATGTGAATGGGACAGTCGTGCTAGAGAAAAGCATTAAATAGTAAAAAATTAGCCTCAAAGAATGAGTTCGATCCCTGGAGTCAAGAATGTAAAAGAAGAACTTTTAGTTTCAAGTGATAAAATTTGTCTACCACCTCTCCATATAACATTGGGCCTTATGAAAATTTTTTTAAAGCCATGAACAAGGACGGTGGAGGTTTTCAATATCTCAAAACTAAATTTCCTTGCAAAATTGAAAGAAGGAATCTTTGTGGGTCCCCAAATACAATAACTCAAATTTTGAAAGTACGTTGAATAAAGCTGAAAAGAGAGCATGGACCGCTTTTGTAGAAGTATGTCATAATTTTCTTGGAAACTACCGAGAACTACCGTGAAATCATCCTTGAACTTATTTCTTCATACAAATTCCTAAAATGCAATATGTCCCTAAAAATTCATTTCTTGGGCTCTCATTTGAACTTTTTCCCGCTAATCTTGGAGCAGTATCAGATGAACATGGCGAAAGGTTTCATCAAGGCATTTAGCACATAGAAAAAAGCTTTGATGGAAAATGGTCAGAAGCTGTTTCTGTTGGTCGCTTCGTTGCGAAACAATTATAGAAAAAATGAAAAGGCAAAAAACTACAAAGTGAAGTAATTATTAATAACCAGCAATAAGAGTATTTAATGATTTGTAGGTTTTGTAACACATTTATTCAACATTTGTATCAGTTGGAACAATTATAATATATTTTTTAACAAAAAAGTGAGTTTCATTTAAAATCACCATTAAAAAAAAAAGTATGTGATACAGAAGATTCAATACTATATTTCTATTCAGAATTATCTTATATATCATTTGTTATGCATGAAATAGAAGGGTGGGGAAAAATTATTTTTTTTGCAGATCAGTGTAATTCATTGTTATGTTTTTTGGTCAACTGCTTTTCTTAGGCAACGTTAACTCTAAAAACTGCATTTATTATCGTTGTTTGGTCTAACCATCATTATGAAGAATGATAAGGCCTAGACCAAGAGGTAGCTAGAATAGTGTAGTTTGATTAAGAAACATTGAAAAATGGAGTAGAGTGGAGATATGTGGAGATTGTGGCCGAAGGGAAACTAAGTATGGAATGTAGGTAGGTACATAGGAAAATACGTACGAAAGGTTGGGCAAAATGGTAAATACGTACCGCATTTTTAGACGGGTTCTGACAACAATGAGTAAAATTGTAATACTAACATACAAAGAAGTAATCTGATTAAACATATAATAGTAATAATATCATAATGGTACTAGAACATGTTTTAACAAGATTGTTAAAGTAAAAACCTATAAGTGATGGATAAAGTGTATGGAGTAAAAACTGACTACCTCCCAACCTAACTTATAGTTTTTAAAATAGTATATTTAATCTTATTTTAAATGTATCTTTTTAGCCCTGATGATGACCCACAATGGGGGTCGAAACATTGGCAAAAAATAAATTGTTGAAACTACTCAATTGTTTCATTCACGGACCAGTCAACTAATTATATCCTCTATGAAAAAAAGAAAATAATTGATACATATAGTTTAATGTTAATTAATTTCTATGGGTCCTTTAAAAAAATCTGTGTACCCGACATCGATGGCTCAATGATTTGCGATTATAATATCAGGTTAGAGTTCTTATCAAACTCTCTAAAAAATACATTAAGTTTGAGAATCGTAGATCTTTCAATCAATCAAGAGGTAGCTAGAATAGTGTACTGTATTAAAATGAATGAGTGAAAAAAATGATGGCATTAAATAGTGTATTAGAAACAAAGGAAAAGGTTATGGATTATAATTTAGATTTAGGTGGGCTGAATAATCTTGGTATATTGTTCCTCTCAGTGTGGAGTGTGCTCGCGTCTGCTATACTTTTTTCCTCTCTTCTTACCACATGTTTTATATATTACAAAAAGATGGCCGCTTGTGGCACATTAATTGAATTGAGCGTACATGTTACGTGAACAAACGTAATATATATATATTTCTATCACCTTCTTAGGGAAGTCGATAGAAGATACCGTATTGTCTATTAATTATATTCTACAAAATCTTTGGAATTGCGATCTAAATTTGTCGTGTTTACCAATCTCACTATAGTAATAGGTGACATGAAAGGGTGACAACAACATTAATAAAGTTAAGTGATACATATCCATAATATTTGTATATTACTAATTTTGTCTCATATATCAATATCTATCTCTGCTACTTTTGTAATTACTAAACTTATTCATTTTACAGAGGATGCCCTATGCTTGCTTTTACGTTAGGTAACATTAAGATTCTGACCCTTCCAAGGAAGGAGTTTGTTGCTAAAGATGCTGTAAGGGAAACTGATTTAATGCCACTTGACTATCTAATGGATTATAGCTATGACAATTTTGTCCTTAAATTGTCAGATTTACAGGTAATTAATTCTTTTCTTAGCATTGTTGTATATTTATCTTATTTAAATAATAGTCTTTTGTCAATATATGCATGAAGCACTATTTTCTTTGAATATTTAAGTTTATTATTCAAAGTTACATGTGTTATTCTCTAATGCTTAGGTATCGAGAATTTACTCCATCTTGAGGACAATTTCTTTTGTAAACAATAAATGGAATATTAATAATAATAATAAAAGGCCTACCGAACCTGAAGGTTCGATGCCGATACCACCAAAGACTGCCTACACAGACTCGTTCAATGATCACCATTCAAGCCTAAGCCCCCGAGATCAGCCTTAACGCAATCCTCCCATCGACGCTTCTAAACTCCTCAGTGACCTCATCTCTCTGCGGTCCAAATATTTTACTCAGAACCCTATTTTCAAAAATCTTAAGGCGTCGTTCATCCCTCAAAGTATGCGGCCAGGTTTCACATCCGTAAAAGACTGTCGGAAGAGTAATAGCTTTATAAATCCTAACCTTTAACTTTTTAGACAGAAGCCGCTAGTTAAGCAATTTAGCAACTGAATAATAACCCGCATTTCCCATATTTAACCGATACTTTATTTCTTCCTGGATTTCATTTTTTTCTCGTTATCATTGAACCTAAATACTTTAATTTCTCTACGTGTTCAAAAGTATTATTATTTTATTTTTTTTATTATATAATTATTTTTTATGAGGCTGGATGATGAAACAATGTAGTGGACTGTATTTTAAATGCAATATATTATGGAATAATATGGGATCATAATATGATATAAGATTACAATCTATTAAGAATTACAAGGAAATTAAAATTTGATTTAGGTTAAATTATTTCTATTATTACATATCTACCTGATGCAAAGGTGGGGCAGTCTCTCTTCTTGATTCATTCCTTCGTTCCTGGGCCGGCCGGCGCCTATTCTTTTACTCCTTCTAGAATGAGGATGATACTTGTGAAATATGATGAAGAAGTTTGCGTCTTTAGATGCATGTGCTTTTCTTTCTCTCTTGCTATCTCACACCCAGAGGATTCTGGTCTCAGTGCGAGTCCCTACATATGCCGCCAGGTGGCTCTGTGTGCGCTTGGTTGTATTGCAACATGCAAGATGTTATATCTTGAAATGGGTTAAGGGCCGTGTTCCCTTAACACCCTGATATATCAATATCACCAAGATCGCCACCATTTCTGCTAATAATCATATATTTAACAAATGCAATAAATAATAATTAACAAATAATGAAAAGACATCACAGTGAAGACTGAATTTTTTCCTATCAGCGATATGCCACAAAGGTTACTAACATTTTTTTGGAAGATGATTAATAAATGTTGACATTCATACAAAGGATAATCGTGCAAACTTAAAAAGTTTATTCAGTAGAGGAGAATCTTCAAATAAAATCCTGCATTATTTAGCAACCCAATAATAAAGTTATTTTATTAACTCTGGATAATAAAGTTATTTGATGGAAGAAAATATTACTTTACTTGTATATATATAATATATATCATGTATATTATTATTATTAACTTCCTTATATATTATTAGCTAAAATTTAATATATCTTCCTACAAAAAAATATAAAACATTCAGTAATATTTTCTCTATGAATTATTGAGTGTTTGTTATCTGGTTTATAATTTTAAGTATGTTTACTGGATAAATATTGTATAATGTATTAATCACAAAATAATTAAAATTGACCTTTTTAATTATATTACTAAAATAATTGTTGAAATTTAACAATTTTAATACTTCATATTTGCCCTGGTAGGTAGTGTTCGCAATGCCAAACGAAAAATGGGATTCTCCCACTAGTGATATGTATTTTCTACAACCGACATCTTTGAAAATTCATTTAGGAAAATGCGTCATTACAGACGATGCCAGGTTGCCTAAATTAAAAATCAGTGGTCAGTTGTCAGCTGTTCACTTCTGTGTTGCAGGTATTTTTAACATTTAATATTTACCAACAATTAGTATTTATATTATTGTGTTGTAAAGTAGGTTCGTAGAGTTTTTTACTGGTGACTTCAATAAATACTTCAGATTCTTGTAAACATTTTTAATCAATTATATACGATCCATATTTATCTATTGCATGTTGCTATCTTTTGGGTAATTTTTGGAATTAGTTCATCATCAATAATTAAAGGACGACCCGATTGATTTGCGTCTTACAAGTAAAGAATCATTGAATGACAAAAATGAATTTATTTTCTCTTCCATTTTGAGCAAGCAAAATACCACTTAAAGATGAGGAATCTCGGTTGAAACTGATATATAAAATCACCTTAACTAATCCATTTTTAGAATATGTAAACATTATTAACCAAGTAAACATAATTTTATGTACACAGATGGGATTAAGTTGAAATATTGAAATAGGCTACGATGTTGAAGTTTTCACGAAATGTACATGGTTTCCAAATAAATAATAAAAAAAAAAAAAAAATTGTTTTTTTGCTGTATAACCTATGCCGTTTCTAGATTTTTCTCTTAAACTGTTGGGCTGTTTTTGTTTTTAGACACTATTTGATATATCTATGGATTATGCTATTCCCTTAAAAAAATCCTGAAGCCATCTGCTGGGTTCGAACCCGTGATCTTAGGCATGTAAAGCTGTTATGCTAGGCACTACACCACAAGTGGCCCCTATTAAGAATGTTATGTTATGATTTTGTTATATTTATTCCATAGATAATTTAATTCCCTACAAAAAAAAAAAAAAAAAAAAATACTAAAAGGAATTAGTCCGGGTGGCGGTCAGTGAATGAAACAATTGAGTAGTTTCAACAATTTATTTTTTGCCAACCCTCATTGTGGGTCGTCATCAGGGCTAAAAAGATACAAAAGAGATACATTTAAAATAAGATTAAATATACTATTTTAAAAAACTATTGCACTAGAGAATGTCAATATTATAACATAAAAGGTACTAGATGTGCAAAGAAATTAATTAATTAAATTACAATGAGAAAGGTATAATAATGAAAGGGCTATACAGAGCAGATAATGACTAAAGATAATGTAAAAATATATATAAAATACATGAAATAAGAAACATTGAAAAATGGAGTAGAGTGGAGATATGTACTGTATTGTGGCCGAAGGGAAACTAGGTCATGTGGTAGTATGGAATGTAGGTAGGTACATCGGAAAATATGTACGAAAGGTTGGGCAAAATGTTAAATACGTACCGCATTTTTAGACGGGTTCTGACAACAATGAGTAAAATTGTAATACTAACATACAAAGAAGTAATCTGATTAAACATATAATAGTAATAATATCATAATGGTACTAGAACATGTTTTAACAAGATTGTTAAAGTAAAAACCTATAAGTGATGGATAAAGTGTATGGAGTAAAACTGACTACCTCCCAACCTACCTTATAGTTTTTAAAATAGTATATTTAATCTTATTTTAAATGTATCTTTTTAGCCCTGATGATGACCCACAATGGGGGTCGAAACGTTGGCAAAAAGTAAATTTGTTGAAACTACTCAATTGTTTCATTCACGGACCAGTCGACTAATTATATCCTCTATGAAAAAAAGTAAATAATTGATACATATAGTTTAATGTTAATTAATTTCTATGGGTCCACTAAAAAAATCTGTGTACCCGACATCGATGGCTCAGTGATTTGCGATTATAATATCAGGTTAGAGTTCTTATCAAACTCTCTAAAAAATACATTAAGTTTGAGAATCGTAGATCTTAACCATTGCTTATCTTCAACTTCTGAAACCCTTCATTCCGGAGCTGTTGTTTTGTTTTAATATTTTATTTATAATTTTTTTTTGTATTAATATTTCAGATTAATACAGAATTTTTTTTTGTTTCACTTTCATTAAATTGAATGGTACTGTTTTAGAACTACGCTTAAAGGATTGCCTCTCGTTATTGATGTCCATCCCAGCTCCTGAGACGTCTGCTGCTCCAACCACTGCTTCTGATTTTAGATATGATGAGGTAAGTTTTTCTTACATTTGAATATTTTTCATAAAGGTTGATAATGGCATATCTCAAAATTCTTAAGGTCTGAAATTTGAATGGTTAGATCTCTTGGCTCCTGTTCCCTTCTTAAAAATCTCTCTCTAATTCCAATCCTATTTCCAAATAATAATCCAATAGAATTCCATCAGTCCATTATAAACCATAGAATCACTTTTGACCAAACCCTCTCCTGGAAAACCATATTTTTGAAATCTCTTGTTGTTCCTTCATCATTTTAAAGTGAATTAATAGCCTCTGTCACCTCTTTCCTCTTGGAATCCAGAATTTACTGGTCTCTTCTCTAATATTTTCCCTCTTATGTATGATAATATTCTTCCATTAATGAAAGAATAAGGCTGACTCCGTGTGAAAGAATATCGCCGAATCAACCTAATGTGCCTACCACGTAAAATATTAGATACAGGGATTCCAGAGGCACTTAAAAGTGAATTCGTGGAGGTGCGGAGTGAGAGAATGTAGGGTCTATTCCAATTGCCTGCTTGCAGAACCGAGGCCTTTAGAAGTGCTTTCCACGCTGCGGCCGCGAGAGAGCTCAACATGCTTCCGGTGGAGATCAGGTTCGCATCCTCCTTTTGCAGGGCATGCCTTCGACTATTTCTAGACGGAGACTCGACCAATGCGCCTTGAAGCCTTATGCTCTCTGTAAACCAGTTGCCATTTCCTATCCCTTTCCTGATATTCCTTTTACTTTATTATTCCTATTCATTATCCTTTATTATTAGCATCATTCCTTTTTTTTTTCTTATTCCTTCAGCATATTGCCTATATTTTATTTATATTTTTCTAAAATTTGGAAAAGAAAATATGTAAAAAAATTTCTGTTATTTATAAACATAAACATTGTAAAAATTATTTGATAAGTAATTCAATTATATTTTAAATAGCACATTTGTATGTAAAAAGTTTATAATTTTGTCTGTAAGAAAGGGCCTCTGGCCTTAAGACAATAAAAATCAATCAATCTTAGGAAGGAAGATAGTGTCAGCTCTTGTGTGGTATTGTGATTCAGTATACATAAACATTTCTGACTCAGAGAATGGCAGAATCCTGAGAAGTCTTAATACTGCTATAAGATTCATTTTCGATGCTAAAAGGGATGAGCATATGATACCTTATATGAAAGAATTAGGCTGGCTTCGTGCCAAAAAAAAAATATCACTGCATCAATCTTAAGTGCCTAGCACGTAAATTACTTGATTGAGGGGTTCCTGAAGCACTAAGAAGAGAATTCATCGAGGTACGGAGCAACAGGATGCAGGGCGTATTCCAATTGCCTGCATGTAGAACCGAGGCCTTGAGGAATGCTTTCCACGCCGCGGCAGTGAGAGAGCTCAACTTGCTTCCAGTGGAGACCAGGTTCGCATCCTCCTTTTGCAGGGCAAGCCTTCGACTATTTTTAGACGGAGACTCGTCGAGTGCACCTTAAAGCTTTCAACTCCAAGCAAATTAGTTGATTTTCCCTTTCCTAACATCCCTTTTACTCTTCAGTATTATCATTCCTCTCCCTATCTTCTCCTTCAGAGTTTCCCCTATACTATTCAAAATTTTTTGGATAAAAAAAAAAAAAATCAGTTATCTGTATATAACACTGTTCTTACAAATATTATTAAAATGTTAAGATTTAAGCTTTTTATAATTGTAGTAATAGGCACATATGTATGTAAAAAATTCATTATTATGTTTGTAAGAAAGGGCCTCAGGCCCTAAGACAATAAACTCTATCTATCTATCTTTGACTATTGCTCTATGGTTTTTGGGGGAGTCTCTGGAGACCTTGAGGAAAAACTAAAACGGTTATAATTAAAGACTTGATTTTCGTGCAGTAAAAAGCTGAAAAACCTCGAAACGTACAGATAAAACCACGAAACATGCAAAATCGTAGCGTAAAAATCTTCCCATCCTGGTGCCAGAAAACTTTTAACTCTGACATTAATCCTCCACCCTTATCCCCTAGCCTCAGAAAATCTCTGTATACCCTGTTGTAAAAAAATTCTAGAAACAAATTATTTTCTTTTTTATGAAAATCAATTTTAAAATTTTTCTTGAACAAACTGGAATGTGGTGGAGTATCTAGTATAAGAGCCTTCTAGGCCCAAGGTCATGGTTTCAAACTCAGCAGATGATCTTACGATTTTTAAGGGGAGTTAAAACTCCTTGTGCCGTTGGTCAGAGGGGACATAAAATGGAAGTCCCGAGTCTGTGTGATGTCAGGTACTGTTAAAGACCCCTATCCTAATTAAACCTGGATAGGAAGAATTTAAAACCCACTACAGCATTGTCCTATTAGTCTCAAAAGTGATATTAAATAAATATTAAAACAACGAACTGGAATGTCAAGTATTCATAAATTAGTATTAACATAACAGTGGTTGATCTAAATAAAGGTATTTTATGCATTGCTAAATCTGATAGTTTGACTGAAACTGAAGTTATTCAATATTTAACTCCATTTTATCATTAAAAATAATTAGTTACCATCGATAATTCCATAGTAAATAACTGGACAGATTAAATAATTTATTTTCTCTTATTTTTCTAGAGTCTGTTGAGGCAAAGTACTCTTTCTATAACAGCATTCAGTATTGAAAGAACTTCGGCTATGTTCGATAACGATAACGAAAATAGAAAATCAGAGGATCCGCTTAAACAGGCCTTTGAAGTGGATGCTAAGTTTGAGCTGATGGGTATGTTGTATTATTTATTGTGCAGTTTATTATGTATTACATACAAACATATTATGATTTGATAAGAGTTTTTGTTTCTTCTGTGGTCTGAACTGCAGAAGATGGCATGCCACTGAGCACAACATAACTTGGAAAATCTCAAACAATCTCTGGTCCAAGCAGTTCAACACTTTTCTGCTACTATTGATGACTGGCCACGGAGATCAAATGCCTGTGTAAAGGCATAAGAGGGACATATTCAGTAATTTATTTTTACTTTCATGTTCCTATATATGAAATATATAGTAAGGGAAAATATTGCGATCGTGAAAATTTTCAAATTCCAGTTGTCAACGGAAATACACTTCTTAGGGTCCCCTTAGTCCAAATGACCAAGTCCCGCAAAAAGATCTGCGAGTGTGTGTGGTAACTCCTGCACATAAACGGAAGGTCCTATGAAACTGAAATTTTATATTTATGACAACTATATGCCCAAGATGTTACAAAATCTTTTTCATCAAAATCAGCTTGCCAGAAGAGCCACTTTATACCATGCATTTTGCACCTTTTTACGATTTTCTCAAAAATTGCTTTAACGATTTTGATTAAACTCGCTATATTGATGCAAAATTTAATGGGCTTTAATACCATGTAGGTTTAATTCTGATTGAAATAGTCTGACAGGGCTTAAATGCCGATATTTTAAATTTTCTTTCTCTAAAGTACCTTTAATTTTTTAGATTCTATAAAAATAACCATATTATCTTGTTACCATTGATAAATAATATAACCATATTATCTTGTTACCATTGATAAATAATAGGTATATATATGTAAGTTGAACGAATTCGATTTTTAACTAAAGGAAAAAACTGAAAAAATATTATTTTAATGCAATTTTTTGTTTTTGAACATAAGAGCAGTATTATACGTGCATAATATACCGTTGGAAAGCTAAAGATTTTAGAAAAAATATTATCTTATACATCATATTGTAAAAGTTCATGCAGAGTGATGAATAGCTGATAAAACAAACTGATTGTTGTGTATAATAATGTAATAGATTATTTAATAAAACACATGTTTCTATTAAAACCCAATTTAAATAATTCTTTGACAATTTCTTTTGGTTTATTAATTTGTTTAAAAATTCTTGAATTGATATAAATAATGGAGTTAAGTTAAAGTTATGTGTTGTGCGCACCAGATTTTTCGCTTTAGATATACATTTTATTTTCTTATACTGTTTTTGAAAAAGTTTATATTTCAGTTGAAATCTGTAAATATTTCGTTGTAACAATATTTATGGCAGGACTAGGTATATATACTAATTTATCCATATATTTTTTATGAATGTTTTATATTAATTGTTTTGTTTAATTTTTTTTTTTTTTTTTTTAAGATCTTCTTATTGATATCATGGAAGTAAAAGATGGAAAATCCAAAGAGCTCCTACAATTCCGCCTAAATTCCTTGGAGGTTGTTTTTACTCAACATACTTTTGTTATGGCTGTTCAGTTTACACTTGGTTCAATCAATATGAGACACCATTTTGAAAATGAATGGCTTAATGTTATCGCTTCTTCAGCGGTATCAGATGCTGGAGAGAACTATCTTTTTTTTCTGAAGTATACTAATGTGAGTTTCATATTTGTTGTTATTATCAATCTATGAAACAATGATTAAGCTGGGGCTTCTCTCATGAAATTTAGATGGTTAGATCTGACAAATTTATTATTCTTTTGATCTCTTCAAGTGTATTATGTGTTATCTAACTTTGAAGAATGAACAATGTCTTAAGGTTAAGGTTCTACTAGAAATTTTTGGTCTAAAGAGGGTTGATCTATCACTCTTTGAACTAAAAATAAAATTAATGAAAATTTGTTACATAATTTGTAAAATATGTTATACGAGGCATGTTTTTTAAGTAAGTACCGTTTTGGAATTAAAAAAAGACGTGCAAAGATATCGCAATAATTTTATTTTTACATGAAAGCTTGTACCTTAATCTACTTTTCTACATAATTTCCATGAATTTTGAGGCACTTGTCATAACGCGGCACCAGTTTTTGAATACCCTCCTCATAAAATTCTGCCTCCTGACTTGTTAACCACTGCATCACAAATGTTTTGACTTTGTTATTGTCTTGAAGACGCCGACCTTCCAGGTATTTCTTCAAGTGCAGGAACAAATGGTAGTCGCTGGGCGCCAGATCAGGGCTGTATGGAGGATGATCTAGAGTTTCCCATTTAAATGATTTGATGAGATCTTTGGTCTGATTAGCCACGTGTGGATGGGCATTGTCATGCAGCAAATCGATACCCTTACTCAACTTGCCACATCTTTTTTAAGATGATAACGAAGTCAAAACATTTGTGATGCAGTGGTTAACAAGTGAAGCGGCAGAATTTTTTGAGGAGGGTATTCAAAAATTGGTGCCGCATTTTGACAAGTGCCTCAAAATTCATGGAAATTATGTAGAAAATGTACAGGCTTACATGTAAAAATAAAATTATTGCGATATCTTTGCACGTCTTCTTTTTAATTCCAAAACGGTACTTACTTAAAAAACATGCCTCATATATTCCTGTGATTAAAACCAACCTAGTAGGCTTGAATTAAACAGGGTGTTTTCTTTGCTAATAATTTTTTTAGTATAACAGGAGAGAGCTGGGCATAAAACAAAATTGGATAAGGATGGAAACGAAAGAAGAAAGAAATAAGTGGTCGTAAGAGAAATCAGAAAAGAAATCTTAATAATAATAATATCCAAAGTGAAGTTTGAATGGTTGACTGTGGATATATTAAGTTGAAACTTAATTTAATAGTGCCTGCGTTTTGGTCTAAATTTTAGGCCTTCTTCAGGGCTATAAAATAAAAGATAATAACCAGTAGTAGAAAACAATATATAAAGATGATAAGTTTTTATAATTATAAATATATAAAATAAATTATACTGATAATTAGAAACAAAATGGAACAGCGGTTATGGTAATTGACAAATATTATAATAATTAGAAACAAAAGGGCAAAAGAAATTTAATAAAAGATGAATATTTGGATATGGTGTGAAAAAAAAAAAAAAAATTAGTGTGAAGAAAATGTTAAAATTAAATTAAGCTAAAAAATTAATTATGTTTCTACTTAATTGTGTATTAATTTGACTGCACCCTCAACTAACTTCTCCCTAATAATCTGCAAACTTTATTTTATTTTAGTTTTTACTTTCATAACATCAATCAATCATTTTATTTTTTATTAATTTTTTTGTTTTAGGTCAATAAATGTATCCCTGAATTCCATACGAAATACAAATCAACCCTACAACAGGTTGAAATAGATTTTACAAAACTCGAGTTGGTGCTCCACTGTGAAGCTTTGTGTGCTCTCATGGTCTGGGCTGATGAATTTTCGAAGTGTTTGCAACCTCCTGAGGTAGTTTTTTTTTTTTTTAATTATTTTTATCAAATATATTTTTACTAGCTGTAATCCGGCATTTTTTTTCGGTTGACGCAACAGGACTTGGAGACTCTTGGCAAGTTTGGTTTACTTAGACTCCACACCGCGATTCTCAATATTTTATAGGGTAGTGTATTTTTCTGAGTAGCCACCAGTTGGCTAACAGGTCTCACATAGTCAGGGAGAGGGTTGTGTGTGAATCTCCATTTACTTAGATGTTTGAATAAGTCCTTCTGGGACTGGGACTTTGAACTCACTATTTTTGTTGTGGTAGACTAGCCTGCTAGCCACAATACAAACAACTATTTATTCATCTCACCTTCCGTTTATGAAATATATACTGAGGGAAATTATTGCGATCATGAAAAATTTTGCCTTCCGAGTCCAAATGACCAAATCACCCATAAAGATCTGTGAGTGTATGTGGTAAGTCTAGTTAAAAAAAAACTAAGTTGTATAAAAGTAAAATTTCATATTTTGTATGTGTATATATATATATATATATACCTGAGATGTTACAGCAACTTTTTCAACAAAATCGGCAAACCAGAAGAGCCACTTTATACGAGGCATTTTGCATCTTTTTATCATTTCTTTAAAAATGGCTCTAAAGATTTTTATTAAATTAGCTGTATCAATGTAAAATTTAATGGGCTTTAATATCATGTAGGTTTCATTCTGATAGAAATAGTCTAACAGGGCTTAAATGGTGTCATTTTAAATTTTCTTTATCTAAAGTTCCTTTAATTTTATCACTCCAAAAAAATTGACCATTTCATCTTGTTAGCATTGATTTAAAAAATGGGTAAATATACAAGCTTAACAAATTTGAGAAACAGCCAAAATATTTTTTTAGGTTAATTTCTTTTCAGAACATAAGAATAGTAATATAGATGCATAATATACCATTGGAAAGCTTAAGATTTTAGATAAAATTTGATCTTATGTACAAATGTTGTAAAGGGTAATAGGAAGTGATAAAAAGCTAATAGGTTAATTTACAAAAGTATTTGTTCCAATTTGTTGTTTAAAGAAAAATTTGTGTGATATTAAGGAAACTAGAAAGAAATTAATTTCAATTGATTAAACCAAAAATACCAACTGATTTTACTGATTTTTCCATTTTCCATTTCATGCATAATAACGAATGATAAATTAGATAATTCTGAATAGAAATATAGTATTAAATCTTCCGTACCACATATAATTTTTTTTAAATGGTGATTTTATGAAACTGACTTTTTTGTTAAAAAAATATATTATAATTGTTCAAACTGATAAAATGTTGAATAAATGTGTAACAAAACCTACAAAACATTAGATACTTTCATTGCCGGTTGTTAATAATTATTTCACGACCATTTTCCATTATAGTGTTTTTCTATGTGGAGTATGTCTTGATGAAACCTTTTGCTTTCATTCATTTGATACTGCTCCAAGATTATCGGGAAAAAAAGTCCAAATGAGAATCCAACAAAATTAATTTTTAGGGACATATTTTAGTGCTTTGTGTGAAGAACAAAGTTCAAGGATGATTTTACAGTAGTTTTTTTTTTTTTTTTTTCCAAGAAAATTATGACATACTTCTACAAAAGTGGTCCGTGCTCTCTTTTCAGCTTTATTCTACGTACTTTCAAAATTCGAGTCCTTCATGAGCTCTCGTATTTGGGGACCCACAAAAATTCCTTCTTTGAATTTTGCGTTGCGATTCGAGGAAATTTAGTTTTGAGATATTGAAAACCTCCACCGTTCTTGTTCATGGCTTTGATAAAAATTTTCATAACGCCCAACTTTATATGGAAAGGTGGTAGAAAAATTTTATCACTTGAAACAAAAGGTTTCTTCTTTTATATTCTTGACTCAAGGGATTAAACCCATTCTTTGTGGCCAATTTTTTACTATTTAATGCTTTTCTCTAGAACGACTGTCCCATTCACATAAAAAGGAACAAAATTTGGTATATCCTCCTTGCAGTCCAGTTAACATTGCAACAGCTTTTAGATCAGCACAAATCTTCCACGTATACTGTGAATATTTAATTTTTTCTAAGAACAACTTCATATTTCCATAATTTTCTTTCATGTTTGTAGCGTGTACAAGAGGAACTGAATAGAGCAGCTTTAATGCAACGGTGTCAGAAAAAAAACACGTAATAATGAGAAATTTAAAAAAAAAAATTTGTTTTCAAATTTCTATATGTGATAGAAAAAAATTGAAAGCAAACATCGATTTAGGATATTAATTTCTTCATATTTTTATTTTATTGTAGACCTGTGTTATTATTAATATTCTTTTATTTTATTTGTTTATTTTTTAGCAATCCATATATAAAAGAAGCATGGATATGAAGTCTACTTCCCTCGTGGGTGTCACCAAAGTAGGGAGCAAGTTGGATATCCGAGGGAGTACAGGAAGATGTGAGTAATAATCATAGATATGTAATGCTTATGTATGCTTGAAACTTTAGCACTCTGCCAAGTTATTTATTTTTTGTCTAATAATTTTATTTTGGTATATTGGTTTATTATTACAATAATAAATCTTTGTAATCGGAAAAAAAAAAAAAAAATCTCCCCTTAAAATTTGGGTGCGTATTTTTCAAGATAAGTAGAGCCTGAATAACGTATTTTTGTAAAACATTTTGGTAATTTTAGGTCATTTTGTCCTGATCATAAAACTCTAAATTTTTATTCCAAAGTAACTGAGTTATGAGCGTGTTTATGTGAAAATTTTCAATGTTTTTCTTTTATTTTTATAATTAATTGCAGTTTCTTGTTTTACATGTTCACACGGGGTGACCCACCCGTGGGTCATGCTTGTTTCGTGAGTGGTACCACATGGTCATGTTGTCTGATCCGTGGCTGGGTGACCCACCCATGGGTCATGCTTGTCTGTTCCGTGAGGCTGGGTGACCCACCAGTGTGTCACGCTTTATTATCCCATAAGGTGATGTGTGTCACTTGTTTTAGGAAAATAGGTGTATTTTATTTGTTCTCATTATTATATGTTGTAGGAATTAACAAGCATAAGGGTTGATTTATTATATATTTTATAACTTTCAACATCCCCCCTCAAGAACTCTTATCTGTTAATTTCACTTGATTACTCTTCTTTAAGAATTTTATTTAGTTGTGTGTGATTCTATTTATTTTTTGTCCCATAATATGATGTAAGAATATAATATAATAATAATAATACAAGGATCATTTTTAGTAATATATATATATATATATATATATATATATATATATATATATATATATAATAATATAAGAATCTTCTCTTAATACTTTCCATAATTTCTCCTTCAAGTCATAAGTGTAAGTCAAAACTGTTACAATCTCCGATTTAGCACGTTGGAAGCCTCAAACTGTTGTGATCTAGCATTAAATGCGTTGGAACTTGCAATAGTACTGCCCCATCCTACGAATCGTAAGCAGCTAAGACAGTCCCGCCTTATGCAGAAAAACACAGATATTGGCCCCGACACTAACTTCAAATATTTATTGAATTAAATCATTATTATTTGGCCAAATTTAAAAAAATTGGTCGAGTATTTTCGAGGAACTGCCGCTGACAGCTGACAGATTTTTTAAAAATATATTTTTTTTTTCTCATGAAAATTTAAAAGTTTTGTCTCTAGTTATTAAAAAAAAAAAATTAAATTGTTCCAGTATCCGGAAGATTAAGAAAAAGCACATTAGCTTCTCTATATAAAGTGGACGAAATAAAAATAAAGATGAAAGCTCGGCTTGGTGAGATAGCTATCGTGCTGTGGAACAATAAGAGACAACTGTCGAGCCTTGGAGTTACTGGAGGAGAGTGTGCTCTGGGAGTGAAGGCGACCTACACGCAAATGGATCTCAAGCTCAGGGGTGTCTACTTGTTTAATCACGACCCCAACACTCTATACAAGACGGTATTATATCTTCTTTATTTTTATCATATTAACTGGATATATATAGCATAGGATATATATTCTATGTATAAGTAAATTCATGATCTTTTTATTTATAATTTTTTTATGAAAATCATTCAGGTAATAAGTCTATACAAATGTCTCTCCTTCTTCTCAATCTTTATTAACGTTTCGATCTCCTGGTAAATACATGGGATCCTTTTAAAAGAGTGCCCTGTAGTTAGCCTGATTGGTGAGCCAGTGATCAATAGTTGTTTTGAAAAGAATCCCGTGTTAATATCCCAGGGGACCGAAACGTTAATAAAGATTGAGAAGGAGACATATTTCAGGGTGTCTAGCAACAGGGAAAATCAGAGAAACCGGGAAAAGTCAGGGATTTTTAAAACATATGAAAAAGTCAGGAAATTTGTACTTTGGTGAGAGAAAATGGTCCCTAGATAACATTGCTTCTTCTTCTCTCAGATATAATTTCAATATGCCTACTTGTTGCGATGTTGCAAATGCCTGACGTTTTCATGCAAAAAAACTTCTGTTTGACCAAAGGCTTAATTCCTGCCTATTTCTGATGCATCGCATTAATTTGGTGACAATAGGATTTGGCATTGATGGTTTCTCCAGGATTTAAGGAGATGTAGAGTATCAAACCAAATAAACCCCAACACACATTAACTATCACTTTTTTTTTTTGATGAGTTGGGGTCTTATTAAATGTGCTGCTTTTCCTTTGTCGAGCCACTGTCCAGAATGTCTGCTTTTATCATAAAATACCCACTTTTCATCATAAATAGACAGATAAGGTCAAGTTTTGTTTTGGCAAAGAAGTATAGCTGAACTATATGTAGATATATAGATGAACCCGTGGCTGAGTGGCTAGCGCGCTAGTCTCCCACGCCAAAGGTTCTGAGTTTGAATCCCAGTCCCAGAGGGACTTTTTCAAGCATTTAAATTAATGGAGAATCACTCATAACCTCTACTCTGGGTATGTGAGACCCGTCAGCCAACTGGTGGCCACTCAAAAAATAGGCATTGGGAGTGATGACCCTGCCCTATAAAATTCATCTAGAAACGCTTGTGTATTCTCTCAGCAGAATACACTGTGCGGCCTTGGCACACCCTTGGGTCTACATGGCATGTCGCACCACTGGAAGAAGAAAGAAATATAGCATGAAATTCATAATTCTCATTTTTTTGGTGGTTGTTTTATGTGTGTAGAACCCAACTTTCAAGCTTTCATACCTTTCCAATCTCCTTCAGAGGGTCATCAACAGTCAATTTGCTTAGTTTAAGTTTCCTGCAAGTTCTCGAATAGTTGTGCCAATAGAGGAAGTCCTTCCACGAACTTAGGTCTAGAAGGCTGAAGTCTCCCAGTCTGAACAGTGCACTCATTAATGCTGCCCCCATCTTAGACTTGATTGATGTTTCTGGCTGTCAGGGTCATTCTGGTTGAGTTTAAACTCATAAAAAAAATTATGTTAATATCATGTGTTGACTTTATAGTAAAGACTGAATTATTTCTTAGCCAAAAAATTGTACAGAGGTAAACCAACATCATCGTTTGGATTTAATATGATAATTTTGCTTTAAAGTATTTGATAGCTTTGATTATATTCTTAATGAGTACTTAAACATTTTCAGGAGTTACATAGTTTTTGAGTTATTCAAAAAAACAATTTTCCTAAAGGTTTTAGAGAAAAAAAATTCAACCACTTTGAGAATGAATTTGCCTAAATCCAGCCATATTAAAAATCTAGACATTAAGAGGAACTTTCACTACAATTGTTTGCATCATAAGCATTGTTATTTTTGGATTACTGTGATTACCACAAAAATGATTCAATAGTAATTTTCTTTTATAGGTATAGTTTAAGATATTTATTATTAATTATGTCCGAAGACAGGTAATTTTAATTATTTGTTATTTAACAAATTGATGGAACCCCTGAATGAAGTTCAACTTCAGCATGATATTGGTCTTTCAAAAATGATATGTCCCAGTGAAAAGCTTTTACTCTTTAGAAGGAATGTTCCCAATGGGCCTGTTTCAATTTTTTATACTTAAAACTCACAGATATCGCAAGTTTAATGCGTAACTTCAATGTATACTGTTGCTCTGAATCCTGCTGTTCCGTTTTTGTTACACAACAAAAACTCAATGGTGCTCTACGCAATCGCATTATGCTGAATCCTGAAACTTGGATTGAAGATCTGAATGATATGAACAAACCTGTTTAGATATTTATAACTGGAAATCATTGTCAGATGTCAGTGTTTTTATTACTTTTCTCTCACACCTCATTCATTGATGTTTGTTCTCAACTGTCAATAATACAAGGTTAAGTTATGTTGAAAACCACTATGACCGTGTCATTAAAAATTTCTTAATGAAAATCAATAAGTCATATAGATATAAATATATAATGAATAGATAGGTTTGTTTGTTTTATCTTGTTCATTATTTTTGTGGTAATGTCTCTTAACTGAATCAATGTTCTAGATCTTAACTTCCGAGGAAGATGCTGATGTGTTGTCATTGCGTTTCGTCAGCTTTCAAGACGTTGGTAAAAGAAGTGGTGGAGTGGACATGTCTGTAACTCTTAGCTTTGCAGCTGTAAGATTCGTTTTTATCAATAAATTCATCATGGCCCTGTTGGTAAGCTTTATTTTATATTAAATAATTTAAAGAAAAAGACAGGTGATATTTTTGTTATATTAATCAATGAGTAATTAGAGGCAATGCTGATTTTTTTGAAAAATTTAAAGTCTTATTTATTTTATTAAAATGCTATACTTTGATATATATATATATATATATATATATATATATATATATATATATATATATATATATATTATTATTATTATTATTATTTGTATTTCGCACTTTCTCAACATACGCTGGAAATTTTCACCTACCCGGACTCAATGAGTCAAGGGTTAGGCTCTAATTATGTTATATTTAAAAATTTTCTAACAGTGGCTGCTGTCCCTAGAAGGACTGCTCGCTGAACCTCCTCTAGAATCCTTTCAGGTAGCTCTAGCTGTTGGATTGATTCTAGCGTACTCTCTGGAATCAGGCCATTGCAAGATAGTATAATTGGGTAAATCCCACAGCTCTCCAATCCGTAGAGTTGCTTTAGCTCCTCTGCCAGCTCCTGGTATTTCCTTTTCTTTTCAGAAACCGTTTTTTGAAGATTGTCATCCGATGGGACGCCTATTTCAACAATCTGTGCCAATTTTCTATTTTTATCAATAACTAAAATGTCTGGCCGATTATTTAAAACTGTGTGGTCCGTAATGATTGGATGATCCCTGTAAATTTTAGTTTTGTGACCGGTAGTTATTGATAATGGGTTATATTTGTAATAGGGAGATTCATCTTTAATGCAATGGCTTGATGAACAATTTTCGCTGCATTGTTGTGTCTTTGGAGATACTCCTTACCGGCAAGAATTGGACAACCCGAGGTCACATGTTGTATGCTCTCAACACTTTTTTTGCATAAACGGCATAGGTTACTTATGTCCTCTCCGCAGATATGTCTTCTGTATGCTTTCGTGGCTATTGCTTGGTCCTGGATAGCAAACAGAAACCCTTCTGTTTCAGGAAAAAGATGTCCATTTT
Organism: Piezodorus guildinii; assembly: GCA_023052935.1. Classification (NCBI taxonomy): domain Eukaryota; kingdom Metazoa; phylum Arthropoda; class Insecta; order Hemiptera; family Pentatomidae; genus Piezodorus; species Piezodorus guildinii. Next base: position 141,026,639 of record CM041297.1, on the reverse strand, counting down.
TTAACCATGTTAGCGATGTCTGCACATCTATTCCTGTTTCGTTCAATGAATGATAAAATCGCCCATGCAATGGCTTATTTTTCCAAGTCTCTGTTAGAGAAGCATAATCTGTATCATTATTCGGGGTCGCTCTGTTGACTAGATTCAAAGCTGTATAATTTGCATCCAATGCTGCTATAGTCGAAAGAATCATAGAGTCATTATTAAACATATATCTTCGCAAATTATTTTCCTCTTCTCGGCATAACTTGAGAAGACTGGTCAAACCACGCCCACCAGATTTTCTGGGAAGGTACAACCTTGCAACTGAGGATTTTGGGTGTCTTTTCCTATTAAGCACCATCTGCACTCTAACCATGCGATCCAATCTTTCTAAGTCCGTCTTTGACCACTTCAGTAATCCAAATGAATAGGCTAAAGCTGGTACCGCCCACGTGTTTATGGCCTTTATTAAATTCCTTCCATTCAGATGAGATTTAAGTATCAACTTGATCCTGCATCTAAATTCGTCTTCGAAGAGTTTCTTTGAATCGGCTTTGAACTTCAGCAGTTGATGCATACCTAGGTATTTGTATGAGTCAGTGTCTCTGAGTTGATTAATAATTATTTCATTAGATAGCTCCATGTTGTCACCTGTTATTATTATTATTATTATTATATTTAATTTTTTAAATTAATATAAATAATTGATATGAGTATTTAATTAATAATTACATAGTCTTGGCTAAGGTTATTTACTTATATTTAATTTAAACATATTACAATATATAAAAATAAACTTAAAATTAAATTAAAAACTATTTAAAAATTGAAAATTATAAAACTTATAGTTTATCTTTGGTCCTTTCTTCTCTGTTGGTCCGTAATTCTTTGTTCTTCAATTGATGTCTTCATTTTTCTTCCATAATGTCTTCTAGTTTCCACGATAGCTTGAGGTCCTTACTGCTTGTTGACTTGTGGCATCAGACCCATTCCCAGGAAAACGTGTCCTCTCTCATTCATGATCCATGACTTAAAACATTACTGGAAAAACCTGCTGGGTTATTCCCGATCTACTACGCATTTCCATTCTCTCTTCTGATTGGTTGATTATTTCACGCCTTCTTAATCTTCTTTCTTTATAATTTATGCCTACTTAATACTTCACAACAATATACACTGCTGGACAAAATTAAAGGATCACTTACAAATATTTATATTATTATTGCATAAGGGATAAAAATAGGAATTCCTTTGTCCCAGACTGGACTTTGTGTTGTATCTTATCAAGTTAACTCTCTACCTAAACAGGTAGGAATATAAACATATTCCCACCCGTTTATGGAGAAAAGGGTCAGTTAATCCTCTTCTTTTCTTTCTTCCTATCAGTAAATGGTTAGTTGTTAGCAAAGATTCATCTTATTGAAGATTTTCTAACATTTAAGAGACTTTAGTTTTTACTTGTGAGTTTAGTAAGAACGTTGTGATGGCCAACAGAAGAGCATTGACCGAAGAAGAATCAATTCGTGCTGTTGCTTTGAGTGAAGAAGAGTTTTCTCAAAGGCATATTGCACAACGGCTCCAGCGGTCACAATCCATAGTGTCCAGGGTGCTTAATAGGCACCGTCAAACTGGAGGGCATACAAGAAGAGTCAGACAAGGCCGTCCGAGGTCAACTTCCCACCGTGACGAGAGATTTTTGCAACTGCATGCTCTTCGAGATCGCCGATCAACTGGTAACAGTCTCCTCCAGAGGTTCAGGAATGTGCAAATTTCAGAGCAAACCGTGAGAAGACGACTCAACGATTATGGATTGACCTCCCATCTTTCAGCTACTGGACCTCTTCTCTCCAAGGAACACCGGGTTGAGCGCTTGAGGTTTGCTCGGGAGCACCTAAACTGGGCTCAGGAAGATTGGAGCCTCGTATTATTCAGCGATGAGTCAAGATTCTGTCTCCGATCTCCAGATGGACAAGAAAATGTATGGAGAAGGCGGGGAGAGAGGTATGCTCCATGCACTTTTTCTCCAAGGGTTGCATTTGGTGGTGGGTCAGTGATGGTGTGGGGGGGCATAAATTTAAACTCCAGTACAGAGTTGGTTCTTGTGAACCCTGGCTCTATAACTGCTGACAGGTACATTAGGGAGGCACTTGAGCCACATGTAATACCTTTCGCCAGAAATATCGCAGGTAACTTTATTTTTATGCACGATAATTCCCGACCTCACGTTGCTGGATCAGTGCAAAATTTCCTCAGACAAGAAGAAATTGACGCTATGGTTTGGCCACCCAGAAGTCCAGATATGAACCCAATAGAGCATGTATGGGACATGCTTGGAAGACATGTCCGCGTCCAAGACCCACAAAATTTGGCAGATTTAAGGGAAATGTTTGTGGAAGAGTGGAAAAACATCCCAGAACAACATGTAAGAGCCCTGGTCGCTGAAATGGGCAGGAGAATGGAAGCAATTATCAGAGCTAGAGGTGGGAATACCAATTATTGATTGTTTTCCTCGAATTCTTCCTTTTTATTCAGTTTTTTTATTTAATTTCATTTCAAAGATTTACTTTTTCATTTTGAGACTGTAGGACATTTTTATTTTTTGATTCGTTATCCTATTAAAAATTTCTAGAAAAGAATTTTTTATTTTTTATTACCCTTATAATAAAGTGTGACTTCCAAAGAAAAAAGAATATTTTCAAAAATACCCTATACAGTTCAGTCATTTCAAAATATTGAAGTGATCCTTTAATTTTGTCCAGAAGCGTGTATATATATATATATATATATATATATATAATATATATATATATATATATATATATATATATATATATATATATATATAATATATGAGACTTGGCCTCCTCTAGCATAGATTGCCAGTTTTCTGTTTGCTGCTACAGTCCTCTAATCGCGGACACCAAGTAGTCTACTTGCATCAGCAGGCACATAATCTTGGGGGCGCAAACATGGTCTTTCCACTGGTCCATAAAACCATTCAATATAAATTTTTATGATAATTTCTGATTTCTATATTAAATTAAAATATTTTATTTTTACTTTCACTTACCTATATTTGGAATAATGATGGAGTTTTGTTGACCGTTGAGAAATTAGATGAGGAAGATGGTTGGGGGTGCGGTCATAAATTAAAAACACACATTTAAAATAAGTGTTATTTTAATTATGTGCCGACGTTTCGGCCTACAATGTGGGCCTTCATTGTATTGTATGAGCCTTCATTGATGAAGGCCCACATTGTAGGCCGAAACGTCGGCACATAATTAAAATAACACTTATTTTAAATGTGTGTTTTTAATTTATGACCGCACCCCCAACCATCTTCCTCATCTATATTTGGAATAAATATTAAGGGAAAGTATTGAAATTGTGAATTGTTTCAAATTCTAGTTTTAACCTCAAATACACCTTTTAAGGTCTCCTGAGTACTAATGACCAACTCCTGAAAAAGGTGTGTGTGTGTTTGTGGTCAGCCTACCTCAAAAATGATAAGTTTTATAAAACCATTCCCTTTTACAGCTTTGTGAAAAAGATAATATGTTTTTTTAAATCTTTAGCTGTTCAACAGTATATTATATGTCTATTGTCACTGTTCTCATGCTGGAAAATTACATACAAAAATATGTTTGCTCAAATTTGTTCAACTTGTATATTTAGTGGTGTTTTTATCAATGCTAATAAAATGATATGGTAATTTTATTTGTAATTTACAGAATTAAAGCTACTTGAGAGAAAATTTTTTTAAAAAATTCAGCATTTAAATCCTGTCAGACTATTTTAGTCCGAATGACACCTACATGATACTAAAGCCCATTAAATTTTACATTGATATTGCAAGTTTAATCGCCGTAGTATAAAAGCGATGTTAAATGGATAAACAATCAATTTTAGCATTTTTGATATATTTTTTTGGGAGGGGAATTTTTTAATGGTTTATAAGTTTAGATATAATTCTTTTCTTTTTTTTTTTTTAATGATTTGTAAATTTTTTTATTTCAGAATTTCCTTGATCATTTCTCAACAGCACGTGAAAAGATTATTGATGCCTCAGCTGCTGCCGCTGAAGCGGCTAAACATAATGTTCAAGACGTTTTTGAAAAAGCTACTAGGATATCTCTCAACATAGATTTTCAGGTAAAAATATCTAAATTAGATTAATATTTATCCAGTTAAAAAAATAAAAAAAAACACTGAAAATTAGTAAAATGGTTTATTATTTCCAAATAACTATATTAGTGTATAACTTTTTATACACCTGTTTTTAGGCAATTAACTAATATAAAAAGCAGCAGATAATTCAAAGCCCTTTCACCACTAGTGTTGTAAAAGAGCTGAGCCATAAGGCTCAAGTCGCGGCTCGAGCTTTTTGAGTTTTATAGCCTCATAGCAAAAGACTCGAGTCTTATCTCAGCCTTTATGAAGCACTGCAATGGTCTTAATACATTTTCTTAAATTAAAAGTTTTCTAGACAATTTAGCTGTAGCATTTCAAAATTTTCTGAAATTTCCCTTGAAATGAAAATCAGCATGTATTTTGCCCAAACTTTTCATTCGCTTGTGAACGGATCTATAATAAAAATGGTGAAAATTCATTGATCCGTTCACGAAATAGAGCCGGAAAAGCGAATGAAAATTTTCGAAAAATGCATGCTGATTTCGTGTTAGTCTACCTCAAAATAGGCGAAATGGTGAAAATCCATTGATCCATTCACGGAATAGATCCAGAAAAGGGAATGAAAATTAGCGTGAAATTAAATGCTAATTTCCATTTCAAGGGAAATTTTGATGATTATTATACAGCCTAATTGTCTAGAAAACTTTAAATCTAAGAAAATGTATTAAACCCATCACAGTGCTTCATAAAGGTTGAGATAAGACTCGAGTCATTTGTTATGAGGCTATAAGGCTCGAGCCAGGCTTTCAGAGCTCGTGCAATAGCGCGACTCTTAGCCCTCAGTTTCCGAGTCTTTTTTTACAGGCTCTGCTAATTTCTGGGATCATCTGTAGCATTGTGGCAAGCACAACAGCCTTTTATGCCAAAGGTCATGGGTTCAAACCCACAGGTGGTCCTAGGATTTTTTAATGGGAATAAAAATCCTAAGTTATGCCATCCTTCGGAGGGGACGTTAAAAGGTGGTACCGAGCCTTTGCGATGTCAGGTACTCGATAAAGATCCCTATCCTAATAAAACCTGGATAGGCAAAATTTAGGACTCTCGCTGTAGGATTGTCCGGTTAGCCAAAGTAGCTTAAAGTGATGTTAAATAAATAAACAAACAAATTGCTAATTTCAAAACAGTATATCTCTGCTAATTCTGAACTGATTTCAATGATTCTTTTTTTATTGTGTAGGAAATTTAATTCTCTATCAAATAGCTCTAACAACAGTAACATTATTGGTATATATTAATTCATACGAAGGACAAGCTGTAGTTATAAGCGTATATATAGACAAGATTTTTATTTTTTTTTTGTTCATTGCGGCGACTTGATCCTAAAACAACAAATTTTTCTTTATCTTAAAAAATAACTGAGTTAAGGGGTGTATTAATGGATAAAATGTCAATTTTTAAAAATAATTAATCACATGGTGGATATCCTTTCCTTACTTCGTTCCTTCTAGTAATAATTAATCACAGTTTCTTGGTTACAAAATTCTAATACAATTTTCATCTATTTTCAACAATAACTGAGTTATTTAATTATTGGCCGCCTTTTTAAAACTAATTGGCTGAACGTCTAGGTGTTAAGATCATTGTTTATATTTAGGATGCTGTGATATTTTTGTGCCAAATTTCAAAATTTGTACAGTAGTTTCGGAAAAAAGCCACGGGCAAAAGATTTATTTTTATTTTTTTTTTTCGTTACTGGGCTCTGAGTATCCTGAAATGTAAACGTGAGAGTGTTAATTTTTTTTTTTTTTTTGTTCTATTGAAAAGGTCCATATTGAAAATAGTAAATCAAAATGTTTGAACCAGTATTAATTAAGTTTTTTGAACCATATTAAGTGAGTTATTTTTGAGAAAATCTTGGTAAATATTTATTATTAAATTATATTTTATTGAAATTTACAACTGTATACTATAATAGATCAAGTAAATATGCGGATAAAGATATGTACATGAAAAACGTGAAGAGAAACTGCCCATTGGCAGTTGTAAATATTTAAATGCTATATATTGACATGGATATATCTTTCTTTTAGCTGGTGGTTTGGAATTTTTTTTTGTCATATTTTTTTTATCCTCAAAAATGTAATGTTTTTTATATGCTTATTAACTGCATTTTCAGGCACCGAAGATAGTGATTCCAGTCAGTGATAAAAATCGTATAGCTTTTATCCTAGATTTGGGCCAGTTCACTGCCAGCAATTCATTTATGGACGTCAAAGTTCCAAATAGTGAAGAGAGTGCCGTACTTGATAGGCTGAATGTAGATCTTCGAAACTTGCAACTTATTCAGTAAGTTTTTTTTTTTTTTTCCAACCTCATTATTTAGGTAATAAAACAGGAGAATTTCCCCTTTCATTGGTATACTGAAGTCATGGAAATTAGTTACTTCATTTCTTTAACCATCTATATCAATTTTTATGTTTTACATATTGACAACATCTAACTCAATAGTATATAATTAAACTCAATCCACATTCCCTGGTCTAAATCCGTTTAATACTTAACACTTTAACGACCACGTGTGTTTGGAGCACCTTCTCTTGTGGACCATAGCGGTCTATAACAAATTTTAAAGAAGAGGTTGTAAGGGCGCTTCTTGAAAAAGATCCTCTTAGTGACTCTGCTCCTTCACCTTCAGCTAGTCGACGATCTCTTCAGTCGCACAGATTTGATAAAAAAAAATAGAGCTCTTTCATAAAGTTAGAATATACTGTAAGGGGTGCTATTTAAAATTTCAGGAACCAAAATGTACAAAAAATAAAGTGAAAAAAGTTGTTACAAATTGTAATTTTTTTAAAAGTTTTTTTGTTCAAGTATATTAGAGTAATTCATAGGAAAGGTGCCAGATGACTGTTTTGTACATTATTTAATATAATCATTTGCTATGATTAATTGTTTAAAAATAAATTAATAACTATTTTTTTGTTTTAACATCGAGAATAACCACTGGTATCTATATTTACAATATCATAAAAATTGAGAGAAAAAGTACAATCCAAGATCATTAAAATGTTTCTTAAAAATTATCTAGCAGGCTTCTGGTCCTTTGGGCTAAGGTTTGTGGATAAGGAAAACCGATTGTGTAGCACCCGCTGGAGGCTGGTAGTGATAGCGGGGGATCGGGCGTATACGTCTGCTGTGGTCCCTCTCATCCTGCACATGAACCAGGGAGCAGCCCAGGGGTAGACTAAGCCAGCGTATACGCCCGCTCTGGTAGTCAAAGTGTTAACTAGGCTTAACATTATACAAATCATTAACATTTACCAAACATATCAATAGAAAAAAACAAAAACAGACAATGTATTTTTAAAATGTTCCCATATTTCAATAAAAAAATCCAGTTTAAGCAATCAGAATAAACTCCTACTATATAAAACAGTCATACGTGCCCAGATCTGTTATGCCTCGCCAGTCTGAAGCTCGACTTGCAATACCAATTACAAAAAAACTAGAAAAAATATGAAATACATGTATGCGAATAACTACCCACGATATACTACAATTTCAAAAATGCTCTATGAACTAAATCTTCTTACATTAGAACAGTTTATCTACTCAGAAACCAAAAACTATTTTGATAAAACCACAACTTCTGAAAACCCATTGAAATTCGAAATGGGTAATTACAACAAAACATCACTAAAGTGATACACGCACAAAAAAACAAATCATGTACTTTTAAATTAATATTGTAATTTATATTTTGTAAGGTTTTTTCATGTTACTTTTCCTACTGTATTAAGCAAAACATTGTATTATCATTAGCTAAATCAAACGATGATTGAAACTCTATAATCATGAAAAAAGAATAACTGAAATCATGAAATAAAACATATTAGTAAATATTGTATATAAATAAAGAAATATTCTAAAAGTAGTATATAAAATATTGTTTTTAACATTATTATAATTTTTAATAATTCATATATATCCCTTTTTTCTATGTTATCTTTTATTGTTCTTTCACTTATATATGTTACTATACACTCATTGTATTCCTTTTGTATCTTTTTTTAGCCCTCCTGACACACAGTGGGGGTCGAAACGTTGGCAGACTAGTTAAATAGTTAAAAACCAATTATTTATTTATTTTACTGACCACCATCCGTACTAATATCTTACTGTAAAACAGAAAATGTAAAATCGCATACACTTTCACATACCTATATATATAATAAGAGAAAGTATCGTGTTAATTCTCGAATTTGTGTTTTCACCAGAATCAGAATCAGGGTCCTCTGAGTCCAAATGACTAAGTCCCACAAAATGTTCTGTGTGTGTAGCTAAAAACGAAAAGTCATGTGATTATGAAATTTCATATTTAAGACTGTTGTATGTCTTTGATATTACAGCAGCCATTAATAAAAATCCTCTTACCGGAAGTGCTACTTTACCATGCATTTTGATTAAACTCGCTATATCATTGTAAAATTTAATGAGCTTTAATATCACGTAGGTTTCATTAACATTGAACTAGTGTGACAGGGCTTAAATGCTGATATTTTATTCTCTTAATTACCTATAATTTTTTAGATTTGAAACAATTAACCATATCATCTTATAAGCATTGATAAAAAAATGGGTAAATATTCAATATGAAAGAATTTGAATTGAAAATATGGAAAAAGGTAACATTAAAAACATTTTTTTTTGGGGGGGGGAGGATTTTATTTTTCTGATCATAAAAATAGTAGTATAGATGTATAAATATACGGCTGGAAAGCTAAAGATTTAAAATTTAGATAAACTAAATTTTATAATATAATGGAAAGTGATGAAAAGCTAATAAAACGAAGTAATTATTTAATGTTTCCATCGAAACTCAATGTAATTCTTTAACCTTTTTAACTTTAACTAGAATTAAAATTTTTTAAATTGATTTCGACAATGGCGGTAAGTAAAAATTCTATTTTGTGTGTACTAGATTTTTAGGTATTGAGAAATATAAAATTTTCAATATATCAAACATTTTAATATTATTACAAATTGTTTTTATAAAGTCGATAATAAATGTAACTAATATGACAATGATTCCAAAATTCTTTTATCATTTATCAACTTACTTTCAGTATGCAAAAATGTAGAAGTGTACTTAAAATGTAATTTACACTTTTTTTTAGAGTGCATTTTGATGAAGATATGACAAAAGAAGTAGCAAGCCATGCAATCATCGAACCTATCAGTTTTATTCTAACATTACAGCGTAATTTATCATCTGCCTGGTTTCTTGATGTGCCTGATATAGATGTTGGAGGGAAATTACAGACGATTAAGGTAAGTTATTTTAAATTTCATGCTGATTGTAAGGGTGTGGAGATTATACTGATAGTCAGGCAGCACTTGGCTACTTGAACAATCACACGACAATCTTGCTAGGAACAATAGAGTTAGCATTGAATGGGTACCTGGACACACTGGTTTCAGTGGGAATGAGAGAGCTGATGAACTAGCTAGGAAGGGCTCGGCAACCATTCCCATTACTCTAGAGCTCCTATGTGGTATTAGTTTAAGTTCTGCCTTTATGACTATTAGACAATCCTATTTTACCAAATTTAAACAACTCTGGCTAAACAGGGGACTAAAACACTCACTTAAATTCCTAGATGGTCCTAGTATTAATAGAAGGAAGTGTCTACTCTGTATGAGTAGGCCTTGCTTAAAAACCAATACTGCTATTTGTACAGTACACTGAAAACTCAACTACCACATGTTCAAACGTGGTATCTCTAATACCCCTTTGTGTAGACTATGTGGACAGGAAGACGAAACATCTTTCCATATAATCTGCTGCTGTGATAGGCTTTCAAGGTTAAGGTTCATATTTTTTGGTGATGGCCGCTTAGAACACCCTGTGAATAACAAACTAGTTGATCCCAATAGCCTCTTGAAGTTTGCTATTGCAACAAAACTCATGTTTTAAAATCCCAATTGATGGCTTAGGGTGTGGGTGTGAAGATGCCATCTATGACGGAAAGGATAGGAACACACACATACATATATAAAACAAATGTATTGTAAGGGTGTGGACCTATGGCAGAAATTGGAATGTAGTGAATGCTATAGACGATGATCACTGATAAAAAGAAAAAAGTACCAACCATTCATTTTCTCAATTCAGTGTATTTCATTAAAGTAACGGACTTGTTCAATATTTGATTTCTTAAAATTTCAACTTTATTTTATTTACTATTTTTTTTGTTAATTTATTTATTATTAAAGGTTCTAAACGGAACAGGTTTGAATCTGGATCTGTGCCAATGAGCAAGCCATTCATTGGTTCTAGTGGTGTCTCAATTTATGGTAGTTTCACTTTTCTTGATGCTCCCATGAACATTTTGGTTATATTATCGGATTTGTTCATCTGTTCTTTCTGCTCTACTCTTATGCATATATGAAGCTTTATCCCTACGATGGCTGAAATGGCCTTCTTTGCCTCTTATAGACATTATTCACTGTATACTTATTGATGAAAAACAGTGTACCGATATCGTATTTCTTCTTTTTGCATTTATTGGATGAAAAATCAATGAGCCGGACGTAGCATCATTTTGTTATTCAACAATATGAATTATTCTTTTTCAAGTAGGAATAAATGTTAAATTAAAATACGTACAAAAATTTCCATTAAAAATGCAAGAGTGAGGGTGAAAATTTGGGTTTATCGGTATAACTATGAACATTATCGGCCAAATAACAATTAAAAAATTTTAATTAGGGAAACCCGAATCACCTAGCGGTATGAAATATGCTTTACGACCTAATCTCCTACCTACCAAATATACTTTGAAAATTTCATAAAAATCGGTCCAAGGAGTGCACGACCACAAACACAATGACCTAAGATATTTATTTTCATTATTCATACATTTCATGTTCATTAATTCCAGATTAAATTTAACAAATCAGACTACAAAATGATTATGCAAATGTTGGAAGAGAATATTGGAGATTCGGGCCCCGAAGGAAAAAAGCCTCCTCCGAAATCATCTCAGGCTGCAAAAAGGAAAAGTTTTTCGCTGTTAGAAGAAGAAACAAGAGCACCAAGTGGTAACATGATACACATTTTTGTTTTTTAAAATTATTATTATTAGCCTATATTTTTCTTTAATTATATATTTTTTTTCTGAACCATTCAAATGTTTTTGTTGATTGCTGTATTCTGTATTCACTTTTAAGAAGGAAAAATTAGGAAATATTTGAAATTGAATGATTTTATTCAGGAACTATTAGTCCCTTAAAAAAAAAAAACTGTACCACTACAACTCATGGAGGGCTTGGGCTGAGTACATATTGAGATCCGTACTGTTTCTAGGTCAATGGATGTGCAATGAGGTGATTAGGTCTTGATCATGCTTAGCTGCCATGTTTTCTCCCAATTTTTTGGATACCCACTACCCACTAGGCTCAGTCTGCCCCTGGAGGGTCTCCATATCCTATAGGGTCGCCCCCCAGCTGAATTAACAGAATAAATAGTATTCTGCCACAGCCGGGATTCGAACCCAGGACCCGGAGAGAGTAGACTAATACTCTACCCACTAGACCACGCTGCTCCCATTAGTTCCTTAAGAATAATAAAATTTGTACTTTTATTGTTTGTGACTTTTGTCTCGTCTCTGGTATTGAATCTGAATAGACTTGATGCAATGACATAGTTTAATTTATAAATTTTATGTATGTGACGTTAGTTTCCAAAACAGTACTAAAGAACATTTTTAACAAAATTGATATTTTGACTTATTTGTTGATGGCTTAGTTTTATCGAAACCGGTCATCAGATATTATCTAAAAAAACTTATAAATCCTTTGAAAACAAAACGTATTTAAAAATTGCAGCTCATTCTAAAAAGTACTAATTCCACATGCCATTTAATTCCAAACAATACTTTATCCATATTTCATTTCATTCCAATCCGTACTATGTGCTGTGTTAACAGATAACCTTTCTTTTCATTTCCTTACAAAAAGTGCTATATTTTCTTGTTAGGTGCTCAACTTCCATAATATTTAACCATAACTTTTTTGTTTTCTTCATTTTGTGCATTTTTATTGGTTCACTTAACTCATCTTGATTCACCGCTATTATTTTAATAAATGTGTGACAGATGCTTCACACGCCCGCTCACTGATGGCGCTAGTGGCGGCTACACGGATTACCGGCAAATTATAAGAAGTCGCTATGTTCAATAATATTGTATCAATAAACCATTCGAGATTGTGGTGGTATCACCACATAAATAACATTGTTTTAAACACAAAAGGTATTTTTTGTAACACAAAAACACATGAAGGTCATGTCTCCTTGGCAACCACATGTGTTGACGCCACAGTACTCCCCGCTCTCAATGATAGCGTACTGAAAGAGAAACTTTCAGACACATGAAATTACAGTTGGAGAAGCAACAGGTGGCATTGGTTCGTCCTCAGCAGAAGAAAGGGACTTCGTCATCAGAAAACTGTTCTGCATTAGGAACGCTGGTTTCAACCTATCAATTGATATGTCTTCTTCTTTTCCTTGCCGATTTATGGTGTAATATTTAGTATTCCTTCAGACAACTTGAAAAGGGCCTTGGTAGGGCTGCTGAAGTGGTTTCCGTATTGTGTCATCCCTGACAAAAACTTGATAAGCATTCGGCAGGTCCTGATGTATGAAGAATTTGCGAGAAATCCTTACGCTGGACAAATGTTGGTCTTTACTGTTGAGTGTTGACCTTAGATCCTTGATAAACAATGATTTGTCGTGATTGATTTTATTGGTGGCTTAGCAATAAAATATAAAAACTTTAGCAATAGTTTCAGCGGTGATATCTTCAATGCAAAACACATGAAGGTCATGTCTCCTTGGCAACCACATGTGTTGAGGCCGCAAGGTAATTTGACCTAGGGCCAAGACACTAGTTTGGTTGAAAAGCTCTCACCGTCAATTATTGACATGGATGACTAACATCCCCAAGAGTCAGCTTAGCTCTTCAGATTATCAACCTGCCTTTACCAGATGGTGTCTCTCTAGGTCAAATTAACTCTGCCTTTGTAACAAAATGTGGTCTGTCTTTACTTAACACCCTCTATCTACCTTCTCTCGTTCATCCTTCCTATCCCCTTCATAGGATGGGGTGCATGGCTTCTACCCATATGCACCTATGACAGGTCCTAACAAACACTGCTGTTGTGCTTGTACCACACGGGGTGTATCCTTCCTAACTAGTCCCCTCTGCTAATTGGTAGGAGGGTTGCCCTCTACCTGGTAGAGCAGAATATAATCTGATATAGTATGGTATTTTATGTATTGTGTATTTCCACTACGATGGGCGGAAAAGAAACCTATTTTATTTGTATATATTTGTACAAGATTATTTTCTTTAAACAAATAAAATATCTATCATATCTAAAAAAAAAAAAAAAAATTATAAATGTGAGATTAATCCTACATTATCTTCTAAATCAAAATTTTATTTCTTATTATGAAATACTTTATTACTCTTAATCTATTACAAATTTTTATAAATATAATAATATGTTCTTGATATATTTTCAGTTAACAAACACAAAGTTGTCCGAAGCACTTTGAAATTCACAATGGCTCTTGAAAGTTTGCTCTTGGAGCTTGAGGATTACAGTGTTGATAATGTAAGTTCAAATATCAACTGTTCTACTTAAAAATAATATAATTAATATAGTAATTTAACTCTTAAAGACTTTTTATTAATGTCATGATGGAAATATTATATATTTATTGCTATTTTCCAGCCAGATGTTAAAGAGGGCTTAGCTCGACTGACGCTGGAACTTGTCTCTTTGAAAGGTTCCATGATGTCCGATGACTCTCTTTATTTCGCTGTTATACTTCTCGATTTTATGATGGACGATATACGACCGTCTAAAGTTGGTAAAATTAACAGGTACTGGACTTAATTTATGATGGATTTACTTCTTAATATTTCAGGGTTACTGTAGATTTTTTTGTTCTGAAAGATCTGGAAAGATATATACCTAGGAAATCTTGCCGATGCAAAGAAGGTAGAGCCTTTCAACTTTAACTCAGTATACCAACTGGAGTTCTGTCACCCATTTGACACCTAAATTTATTTACATCTGCTTTTTTTACAAATACATTATTTTTACAATATTACTAGAAATGTTTCATATTTTGATACATTTCTACCTTCAGATGATCTTTATTAAGTTTAAATGTTTTATATGTTTTCTTGAACTATCGAGTTATATAAATTTATAATTAACATTATATTAATTATTTTTCTAAGGTACATGGAAAGGAAGAAATCACCTCAAGAAGATGGTAGCGCTAAAAGTATGATTGATATCACTTATCAGCAGACAGTCGAAGCTAAGTTTGGTAAATGCTGTTTTGAATCCCCTTTTCGTCAGTTATTGTTTGTATATATTGTAATATACTTATTTTTTTTAATATTCTTTTAAGAAAAAATTAATTCACTCAATAATTACTTCATTAAAATTTAATTTACTCTCAGGGTTTGGTATGGGTTCTTGACTATCAGGCATACAATCTTTTATATAACTTTTTTAATAATAATTAAAACTTACAAAAATAATATAACAATAAATAACCAGGCTAACAATGATTCGTCATATTCATACTGCAGCTCCTCACCCTTACAAGTCCCAACTGAAACTAACTCTTACCTTTACATCTACCTTTTCCTTTTACCTGTCAGGAACATGCCAGGGACCTTTTAACCTAATAGGTAGAGGTAGCCTATGTTTGGAAACAGTCATTCAATTGGAGCTCTTATTTAAATTTTACTTTTTATCCTATTGTTAGCCTGCCTAACACAATAATCAAATAATAAATCAATAAATACTATAATTATAAAAAATGGGTATATTACAATATATATATATATTATATATATATATTATATATATATATATATATATATATATATATATATATATATATATATATATACATATATATATACATATATATATAATTTTTTTTTTTTACTTTTCTCATATGTTTTTAAAAAATATAATTACAGCTGATGTAAGGATTTCCAGTATCGACTTGATCTTGAATCTGGAGCACTTAACCCAGGTTTCCGAATTCTTTAGTACTCTCAGTGAAGTTCCGCCTGCTTCTATTGAGGATCTCAAAGCTCCTGCAAAATTTGAAACAATAAAGAAAAGGGAGACTGTGAGTGTGATAACCATACTTCTTATGTAACCTTCTCTTTCTTATGTTATACTCACTTGTTCTGGGTTTTCAATAATTAGGATTCAAAACCAGAAATATGAAATTTTTACTTTCACTTACCTATACATGAAATATATAGTAAGAGAAAGTATTGCATCGTGAACATTTTTGAATTCATGTTTTCACTGGAAATACTAAATAAATATTTTAGGTCCCCTTAGTCCAAAAGGCGAAGTCCTGCAAAAACGTCTAGCACAAAAATGAAAAGTCATATGAAACCAAAATTCTATTCGTAAATAGAATAATAATAATAATAGGCTTAGCGAACCTGAAGGTTCGATGCCGTAAATAGAATAGAATAGAAAATAATTTTTATTCTGGGATTGGGTCCCCTGAGAATAACAAGTTTGTACAGTTGAAGTATACGTCTGGCCAATAGACAAAAGCAACATAATTAATTACTAATTACACACACAAAAAAAATATATATGTACAATGGTAAATATAAAAAAAAATTCTTAGAAAATATTGTGTTGAACAGAATTAAAAAATAGATTAATAGATTACAATTTTTAAATATAGACAATAAATAAATATCTTCTTTCAAAATGTGATGTCAGGGATATAAATATCACAATTTTTAAGTGTCTTTTTGGGATATTAAAAGGTATGGGAAAAGTTGGGATTGAATGAGGAAAGAAAGAGGCAGCATGGCGGAAATGAGTAGGTAGAGAATTCCAGAAAGTAGAGGAGCGGACGAGGAAGGAACGATCAAACGTTTTAGTCCTATGGATAGGAAAGTAAAGATCGGAATGGCGGGATCTTGTTTCAAGTGAGTGGACTGAAGATTTAAATTTTAGGAGACTGTGAATATATGAAGGATGTTGGGAGTTAATGATTTGGTAAATGTATGATATTAGGAAATATTGTCTGCGGATTGGGGAGGGAGCCACTTTAACTCGCCATAAAAATGGGTCACATGAGGTCATCACAGTGCTGAGGGCGAATCCCATACCAATGACTACGGCCTTGACAATATCCCAGTTAAACTAATTAAGCTTCGCTTCCTTCCATCTTTCCAATCCTGTATCATATTTATAGTTTTTCTTTAGATAGTGTAATTTTCCCAACTTCTTGGAAAACTGCTCTCTCCACTGAAGAAAAACTCAAATCCAAAATAACCCAATGATTTTCGCCCAATTTCTCTTCTATCAAACCTATCCAAACCCTTGGAGCATCTGGTCCAGTCTGGTTTTCACCTGGCCATGCTACTCACTTTGCTCTTATCCAAATCTCTCAAGATCTCATAAAGCCATAGACCAACATAAAATAATTATTCTTGTTTTGCTTGACTTCTCCAAAGCCTTCGGTTCCATCAACCATAACATCCTTCTAACTAAAATTGATAGGCTTCCTGTATCCATCCATATGCATTCTTCTATGGTTTCAATCATTCCTTACCGCCCATTCCCATTATGTCGTAGTTTCCAATAAACCCTGTTCTGACACACTGCCTCTGGCAAAAGGTGTACCCCAAGTTTCCTCATTATCTTCTACCCTTTTTTTCCATATTCATCAATGATCTTCCGCTCTCCATTAAGCACTCCCAATATCATCTCTATGCCATCCATGTTCAGATCTGTATTTCTTTTACTTACCTTTAAATAAAAAAAATAAAAAAATACATTAAAAAAATGTAAAATTTTAGATGAAGAAAATTCTTAAATTCAGCATTTAAGCCCTGTCATACTATTTCCATCATAATGAAACTTACATGAAATTAATGCCCATTAAATTTTAAACAAAATCGTTTGAGCCGTTTTTGGGAAAATCATAAAAAGTTACAAAATGCTTGGTATAAAGTGGCTCTTCTGGTTAGCTGGTTTTGATGAAAAAGTTGTAACATCTTGGGCGTATAATAGTCTTAATTATTAAATTTTAGTTTTGTGTAACTTTTGTTTTCATGCAAGACTTACCAGACACACACACAGACCTTTTGCAGGACTTGGTCTTTTAGACTCTAGGGACCTTAAAACGTCTATTTTCCGGTGAAAACTTGAATTAAATAATTTTCATGATCGCAATACTTTCCCTTACTTATGAATTATATATATTTCCCTTATAAAATTCATATATTTCATATATAGCCTAATTCTAGTTTTCAACGGAAATACATGTCTCCTGAGTCCAAATGACCAAGTCCCGATAAAAGGTCTGTGTGTGTGGTAACTCCCAGGCGGAAACAAAAAGTCCTATGAAACTGAAATTTCATATTTAAGAGAACTATACACCCGAGATATTACAGCTACTTTTTCATCAAAATCTGTGAACCAGAAGAGCCAATTTATACCATGCATTTTGCACCTTTTCACGATTTCCTTAATAACGGCTCTAACGATTTTGATTGAACTCGCTATATTGATGTAAAATTTAATGGGCTTTAATATCATGTAAGTTTCATTCTGATATAAATAGTCTTTCAGGGCTTAAATGCTGATATTTTAAATTTTCTTTTGATGTACAACTAAAGGAGAAAAGTGCAAACATGCTTTTTTATGCAATATTTGTGTTTTTGAACACAAGAATAGTAATATAGAAGTATAATATACCGTTGGATAGCTTAAGATTTTAGAAAAAGTACTATCTAATACACGGAATTTAAAATGTTAATGGAGAGTGATGAAAAGCCGATAAAACAAACTGATTGTTGTAGATAAAAATATAATAGATTATTTCTTCAAAATAATCAATTCTTTAACAGTTTATTTGTATCTTTAAATGTATTTAAATTCTTAAATTTATTTTAACAACGGAGGTAAGTGAAAGTCGTGTGTTGTGCACACCAGATTTTTTTAATGAGTATTTGAAGAAATACTACCTTGTATTATAATATATTTAAATCATATCAATTCTATAGGTCACGGACTGAATTAAACTCCTAGAGCCTGGTTCCTTGTTTTTTTTCATTTTTATTACCCTTCTTGGCCATTTATATCATACTGAGCTTCGGTAGCTGTGTTATTATGCATGAACTATATGTGATATAGTGTAGCCAACTAAAAATCTAAAAATATATCCAATATTTAGGATTCAGATTTTTATAATTTAGGGTGTTCCTTGCCATGGAAATGATTGATTGAAGGGGTCTGCAAAAAATTGTTGGAAACCACTTTGTTTATATATTTGTTACATTTTTGGCATTTTGAGTTATATGAAAATTCTACCTTATTATGTTAATTTTATTAGGTAATAATGGCTGATGAAAAACATGATGCTGGTAGGATTTCAGTGAATTTCAAAGTGGAACATCCAGACATTATCCTTATCGAAAACATTGATGATGTGGATACTAATGCCCTTGTTTTGGATGTGAGTATATCATATTCGTTTTTTTTTATTCAGTTATTTCGATTTTGTATTTAACACAGTTTGTTTTTAGTTTGAACTGACGATCACTGCTAATATGGGATTGGAAAAGAGCCTAATCTCTGGATCTCTGAGCGACCTTCAGCTCTTTACCTGTTGTTATAATCCTGCCAAAAGGAAAGCGACTAAATCGCCCGTAAGTTTATAAGTTTTGGTACGTTTGTAATCAAAAGTTTGAGTACTTACGTTTCAAAATGTGTAAAACCCGAATAAAGAATAAAACAAAAATCAGTTTGTCCACCGTCTGCTGTACGCGGTCAACGGCATTTCTCTAAAACTAGTGGACCAATTTTTTTTAAATTCACCGCAAAAATACGCCTATCATCTAGACATTGATATCAGCTAGTTATTTTTAAATTGGCGGCAGATTAAAAGTATTAATAATATTAAGTAAAGAATTAATTCAATAACTCTGTTATTTTTGAAGATAAAGAAAAAATTTATCAGTGTTTATTAACCAAAAACCCCCTAATAATTATTTTTTTAAAATTTGAAATTTTATCCATAAATACGCCCATAACTCAGTTATTTTTGATGATAGAGAAAAATGTGTTTTTTGCTTTTAAATCTTTTTTATAGAGATTTAAATTTCCTACAAAATGAAAAAAGAATCATTGAAATTGGTTAAGAACTAGCAGAGATATAGCATTTTTAAATTAGCAGTAGTGATATGTCATTTTCCTTTGAATTATTTATTGCTTTTCATATTACTTACTTGCCTATCTACAGCTTTATAAACAGTTATACCCTAATATTTTTGTTTGGAAATAATAAACCATTGTGTAATAATTTGCAGCATTTTTATGTTATAATCCTAGAGAGAGGGAATGAACACAAATTAAAACTCATGATCTCTTTGCCGACTTCAAGGCAGCTTATGACAGCATTAAAGTTCACAATAAATTCACAGCTTCGTGATAAACTGTACAAGGCCCTGGAAAGGATCAGTATCACCGATAAACTGATACAGCTGCTTAAGCTGACCATGAGTGATGTGAGGTGTACAGTGCAGGTAGGTGGGCACAGAAGAGTTCTCCTCAAGAGAAGGGCTCCGCTAAGGCGATGCGTTAGCATGCCTATTGTTCAACTTGGCACTTCAGAAGGCCATGAGGAACGCTGTTCTCCAAATGAATCAGACTGTTTACAATCATATGACCCAGCTATTAGTGTATGTGGACGATGTTGACATCATAGGACGGTCCTTGCAGTCTGTTAAAGAAGGATTTTTGGCTTTGATGGAGCCTGCCAGAATACTTGGACTGGAGGTCAACACAGAGAAAACTAAGTACATGAACACAGGAGAAGAACCCCGACCTGGTGAGACCATCAATATTGGCCCCATCAACTTTAAAAAAGTGGCCCAGTTCACTAACTTAGGGTCTCTTGTTACACTAGATAATGCCCCAGAGGTTGAGATGAAAAGAAGATGGCAAACAGGTGCTACTTGGCCTCCAGAGAGAGTTCAGCTCCCGGCTCTGTATAAGATCTATATAAGATGTTGGTTTTCCGAATCCTGTTTTATGGTTGAAAACATGGACTATCAGTAAAAGAACTGAGCAGGGCCTACTAGCCTTTGAGAGAAAAACACTTCAACGAATTTTTTGAGGAGTTTATCTCAATGGAAATTGGAGAAGGTGGACCAAAAATGAACCTTATTCATGTTTTAATGATAATGATGTCGTTAAGACCTTGAATCTTGGCAGACTGCAGTAGGCAGGTCCTGTTGCTAGAATGGAGGACCAGGCTATCCCCTAAGACCATATTGACTGAATCCCTCCCACGGCGTCAGAAGGAGAGGAAGACTGAAACTTAGATGGTCAGATGGTGTGGTGACAAATGTAAGAGATATCCTGGGAGTGAGAAACTGGATGACAGCTGCACAAAACAGGAATGACTGGAGAAAGCAGGTAGAGGAGTCTAGGACAAGCTGCCAAGTTGTAGCGCCACACTGATGATTAGTTTTTATGTAAACCCTCTTTATATAAGGTTTACATGAAAAAATCTACAAAAAAAAACTTTTTTATGTTCTTGACCACTTTCCATTGCTCTCTACCATTTACATACTCTCAATCTACTGATTCATTGATTGATTGATTGGTGTTTTTTATAGGCGTTCAACTACGGGTGGTCATCAACGCCTTTAAGGTTGCTAGAATTTAATGTATTCCTATAATTTTATAGCTTTGATAGAAGATTAAACTCTTTTAGGCCTTTCAACAGACCGCCGATAATCCTCTCTTCGTCGCCTAGCGCCACAGTCACATCTGGGGGTACCCCATGCTGAGAGAGTATTCTTCTGATAACAGGGCATGCTTCGATCAAGTGCTTTACACTGAGCGGTGCGTCGCATTTTGGACATCTTGGTGGCTGTTCCCTTTGGATAAGATACTCATGGGTGAGTCTTGTATGTCCAATCCGCAGGCGTGCCAGTGCCACCTCCTCACGGCGGCTTCTGCGGCAAGAGCTATTCCATGGTTTAACCAGTCTTTTTATTAGTCGCAATTTGCCTGAACTATCTTCCCACATCGCCTGCCAGTTTTTATTTATCTTTTCTTGTAATGTGCGAGCTAAATCGGAGGAAGATAATAGGTTACTTCCGCGGCCGGGCAGATTTCTTGCTTTCTTAGCTGCTTGGTCTGCAAGTTCGTTACCAACTATGCCCTTATGTCCGGGGACCCATATGAGGTAAACATTTTTACCTTTGTCCCTGAGCATCGACACATATTCCTGAATTCTTGCTATAATGGGATTTTCAGAATATAACTGGTCGACACCAGACAGCGCACTCATAGAATCCGTACAGATTATGATATTATCTTTGGGAGAGGTCATCGAGTGGTAGAGAGCCTGAGCGATTGCATTAAGTTCTGCGGTATATATATTGCATAACTGGTGAAGTTTGAATGTGTAGGTTGAGTCTGGAGTTACGAAGGCTGATGTTGTGGTTGTTTCGGTCTTAGATCCATCGGTAAAAATAGTAAAATTGTTGGGTATGGTGTCAATGAGTTGTTGGAGTTTTTCTTGGTAGTGAGATGGCTGAGAGTTATCTTCTTTTAACTTTATCAACTGTAAATGTACGGTGGGTCTTTGGAAGGTCCAAGGAGGGATATGTGGTTCAATCGTAGTTATCTGGGTTTGCTTAATCTCTGCGATAGCTGTTTGCATTCTTTCGGCTAGTGGAAGTGTTGCATTTGGTCGGCGAAGAAATTCTTGAGAGAAGCAAGGGCGAAATATATATCTGTACGAAGGGTGTGTAGGCTGCAAATATAATTTTGAAATATAATTTATTGCCAGTGTTTGCCGGCGAAAATGTAGTGGAGGGATTCCAGATTCGGCACAAAGACTTAAAGTGGGACTTGTTCGAAAAGCACCAGTAGCGATGCGGATTCCCGTATGATGAACAACATCCAACTTCGATAATATGCTTTGGCGAGCAGAGCCGTACACAAAGCAGCCATGTTCTAGCCTAGAGCTCACAATCGCGTTGTAGATTTGGAGCAAGGTCGTCCTGTCAGCTCCCCATGACGTTCCACTTAGTACCCTTAAGATATTAATTTTAACAAGACATCTTTCTTTCAGCTCATTAATGTGGCGCTCCCACGATAGTCTTCGGTCAAAGATTAATCCTAGAAACTTGATACTGTCAACGTAGGGTAACAAAACATCATCTAATGACAGCTCTGGAGATGGGGATATATTTCTTTTCCTACTGAAGTGTAGGCATCTGGTCTTCTCAGCGGAAAACTTAAGCCCCGAAGCTTGTGCCCAATAGCTGATACGATTGATGCTGTGCTGAAGCTTAGTTTTGATAGTGTCAATGTCACTCGATCTGCATAAGATAGCCAAATCATCGGCAAACAGCATAGGTCGGACTCCTCTTGGTAGGCCGCGACCCAACCTATTGATTGCGAGCATGAAAAGTGTCGGGCTTAAGACACATCCTTGTGGCATTCCAGTAACTTGGTCGCATATCCTAGACAAAACATTTCCTATGCGGATCTTGAAGGTACGTTTGGTCAAGAATTGTTCGATGAAGTGAATAAGCCTGCCAGTAAACCCGAGTTCTATAAGGATTTTTAAGACATTGGTTTTATTAATGGTGTCGAATGCCTTAAACATATCAAAAAATACAGCTATAACTTGTTGCCGCTGAATAAAAGCGTATTGGAGTTCCGCTTCGATCTGTACGAGATGGTCGACTGTACTTCTCCTCTTTCTGAAGCCACACTGGAAGTTCTGAACCATATTGTTAGATTCAATGACCCATTTCAGTCGTTTATTGACCATGCGCTCCATCAGCTTTCCGACACAGCTGGTGAGGAAAATAGGACGGTAATTAGTGGCATGGCGTTTGTCCTTGTTAGCTTTGGGGATCGGAATGATTTCTGAGTGGCGCCAAAGTTGCGGAAATTCCCCTTTGTGCCAAATGTGATTGTAAAATCCCAAGAGCCATTCCAAAGTATCCTTCGGCAAATTTTGAATCATAACATAGTGGATTCCATCCGGTCCTGGAGAAGTCCCCTTTAGATTCTTCAATATTGATTCCAGCTCCCACATTGAAAAAGAGCGATTGTAATCCTCATTATGGTTTTGAGTGAATAGGGGGTAATTGATTATTTCTTCGTCAGATGCTTCGGGTGTCAGGGTGGAATTGAATAATTCACAGTAAAAGTCCGCAAAATGGGCAGCAACCGACTCAGGCTGGTCGTTTAAAGCACCGTTGAGTAGGAGTGTATAGCGACTGGAAAGGTTATTGTTGCTTAGTCTCTTAATTCTTTTCCAAATGATAGTTGACGGGGTTGAGGAGTTAATGGATTCGACAAACTGTTTCCACGATATGGTTTTACTTTGATTTAAAATCCGTCGACATATAGCTCTCTGTCGTTTGTATTCTATGAGGTTTTTTTCGTTCATATTTTTTTGAAACCTTCTGAGGGCTTTTCTGCGGTTTCTGATGGCTGTTTTGCATTCTTCAGTAAACCAGGGAACAGGCATTCTTTTGGGAGTCCCTTTACTTCTCGGGATGGCGGCCGTTGCTGCATTTATTAAGACGTTAGTTATAGCTCGACATCCTTCCTCGATGCTGAGCTCAGGTGGTGAAGCCAAAGGGGGGATAGACAGCGTAGAGAAAAGTGGCCAGTCAGCTCTTTCCAGAATCCACCTTGGTTTCAGCTCGTATTCCCATGCTACCATGTTCCCAAATAAGAGACGTACTGGGAAGTGGTCGCTTCCATATAGGTCGGGTAAGACTGTCCAATCTATTTTATTGTACAGAGGAGGGCTGCAAAGAGATAGGTCTAAAGCCGAATAGGAGCCGTATGCCGAACTGAGGTAGGTTGGCTCACCTGTGTTAAGCAGCAGAAGTTCAGATACATCGAGAAAGTCTTCAATGATTCTACCTCGAGTATTAATATTTTGAGAACCCCAGAGCGTATGGTGTCCGTTGAAGTCTCCTACGATCACAATGGGTTGAGGAAGTTGTTTATATAGGTGTACGAGATGTGCGGGTTGAATAGAACTATCTGGGGGAAGGTAAATATTACAGACTGTAAACGTTGTTCCCAGGTGAATCGAAACAGCAACTGCTTGAATCTCTGTGTCAATGTCTATTTCTTCCGAGTAGACAGACTTATCGACGGCTATAAGGACACCTCCAGATCCATATTCAGTATTCGGTCCGTCTCTCCGGTATATTTCAAAATTTTTTTGCGAAAAATTCTGTTGAATTTTTAGATGCGTTTCTTGCAGGCACAAACAGACTGGATGGTGGTCTGCAATCAATGTCTTTAAGTCGGCAAAATGTGTTTTTAATCCATTGCAATTCCAATGTAATAGTGCCATAGTAGATTTTTAAAGAAAATTAGACAATAAAAAATGACGAAATGAGTCGATGATGGATAGCCCTCTTGAAGACCGCCGAACACAAGAATAGAGGACGGAAATATAAAGTATAAAGGACACTGGATCGATTAAGATAACATAAGATAAAACAACTAATGAATCAGCAAAGCGATAGAAATTAGAGAGGAAAATAGAAAAGGATATATAGTTATAATTTAAAATGTAGGTGCATATGTAGTAATAAGGAGAGGCAGACCTAAAAATTAATTTTTGGAAATATCTCTTAGGCTGGCAAAAATCGGAGGATCTCTGATTGAGACCATTTGTAAAGATAAAATATGTTTTTAATTCATTGTATTCCCATTGCAATAAGGCTATAGTAAATTTGGATAAAAACATAAAATAAATAGGGATAGAAAAAACAGGAATAAAATGATGAAATCGACACCAGATGGTTCTATTGACTAAATAAACTAATATGATCATATGAGTGTTGAGGTGAAAGATCATAAACTTGGTTAATGAAACATATTGAATTAAAATTTATAGTTAATTTGAATTAAAATTAATTTTCAATAATCGAATTAATACCAATAACTGGCTAATCAGTTTGTAATCTATCTCTGCTTCGCGTTTTGCTTCGAGATCGTCTATCTTTAACTAATGTCCACTCGCCCTGACGATCAAAATCATCTGGGCAATCGGTAGAGGGGTTGGCATCGGTAGATGCCAACTGTCCCGAAAACATAGTCTTCGGTTTTATGGGTGTGTCACGAGTTTTAGGTATGGCCCCCGTGACGTTGGTCAGGTCCCGGTCTCGAGACCGTGAAGTCCGATTAGGGACTGGATTAAGTAAGGAAGAGGACGGTAGAGAAGGAGAGAGAGTAGGGATGGTGGTGGGGTGGTGGAGGGGGGGAGCGAGGTGGGGGAACTGATAACGCCACTCTGAGTCCCACAGCTCCTCTGTACAGGTCTAGCTAAAGGCCTCTTAAAGATAAGAGAACTGTCCTGTTGTTCTTCAGTTTGTACACTGACACTTACGGTTATTTTATTTCTTACTACATTAGAAAAAGAAGTGTGTGGTTGAAGAGGGTGTAATAGTTCATATTTCTTTTTAGCAGCAATATAAGTTATTTTTTCGGATTCTTTAATTTTCCTAATCTCTTTTTCTTTAATAAAAATAGGGCAACTTTTTGAAAATGAGTCATGTTGACCAGAACAATTTACACATTTTAAGCAACTATCACATTCTTTACCTTCATGCTTTATTTTTCCACAATATTTACATAGTGGCTCACTGGTACATACTGTTTTGGTATGGCCAAATTTGAGACAGTTATAACAACGTATGGGGTTCGATATATAGTTTTTAACAATGACATTTATAAAAACCGATTTTTATTTCATGAGGGACAGTTGGGCTATTGAAAGTTAATAGGTAATTGTGGCTGTCATGTTTTACATTATTTTTAAAGTAGGTCATTCGTGTTACGTCCTCGATTTTTTGTGATTTTAGTTCTTCTTTTATTTCTTCAATTGTACAATGAACCAGGTCTGGGCACCATATAATGCCTTTACTCAAATTTAACTTGCCATGCGGTTCTACTTTTACTGGAAAATTGTTAAAAAAGTTATTACATTTCAACAGTTTTTCTGATTGGGCATCCGAAAAAACTTCTATCAAAAGAGTGCCATCCCTGAGTTTTTTAACCAGTTTTACATCACCGATTAAGTGTTTTAAGCTTTTATGGATAAAAAACGGTGATACGTTCTTAAAATCTAAGGTATTACCGTCCTCATCCTTTTCAATTCTTTTTATAATTAGAAATCTTATGGAGTTATTAAATGTATGTTCAGGATTTCCTATATTTGGACCTTTAAATCTACTTTTTTTACGTTTTACAGGGGGAGATTCACCCATGGTGTAGGCTGAATCTTATTTGGAAAAAAGTTTTTATAAAATAAAAAATATACCAAAAGAAAAGATGAAACAAAACTAAATAAATATCTTCTAATGGAATTATATGGAAAAATATACTAAAGTTATAGAGAGCATGCAACTTATCAGATGTTGAGTGCTTAATCCTCTGGAGCCTCGTAGACGCATCCACACTGTACCGGACGTAAACACCAACTGTCTACTGATTCATATTTGGTTATCATAATTGAATCAGGAAGAAAATAAAAAATGCTGAAAATTATTACACAATGGTTTATTATTTCCAAATAACTATGTTGAGGTATAACAGTTTATTTAGCTGTTTACAGGCAATTACCTAATATGAAAAGCAATATATTAATCAAAGGAAAATGGCCTATCATCACTGCTAATATAAAAAAAAATGTCTACTATTTCTTGATTGATTTCAATGATTCTTGTTTTGTTTTGTAGGATATTTAGTTATCTATCAAATTACACTGACAACAACTATAGAATCTAGTCTGTTTCTTCGAAAATAACTAAGTTTTAAGCATATATATGTAGGCAAGATTTTAATTTTTTTTTTTTCTTTGTTTATTGCGATGTACTGATCCTATAACTCCTCACAATTTTTTTCTCTATCTTCAAAAATATTGAGTTATTGAATTAAATTGTTTTATCGCCCTTCATTTTAAAACTAATCAGCTGATATTATACGATGTTAGGATCACTATTGGGTGCCATGGTAATTTTTGTACACCGGGGTCACCTGTAGCATAGTGGCTTACTATGCTCAACACCATGGGTTCTAACCTGCTGGTGCTTAGATTTTTTAATGGGTGTAAAAAATCCTTTATTATGCCGTTCTTCGGAGGGGACGTAAATAGGTGGTCCCAAGCCTGGGCGATGTCAAGTACTCGTTAAAAATCCTTATCTATAATATAAGCATCTAACCAATTACCTCGGCATCAATTTTCATACATGATCCACTTTTCGTCACAACTTATTTCGTGGTAGAGAAATGATGACGTTTCAAATGCTGATGTAAGTTGAGTTTGTATAGGACCCAGAAATCAAGCTTTTTTGCCTCTCCGATCAATTTTATATGTCTGAAAACAGTCATATGACTTGTGCCTAGCTCTGAATCTATATTCCAATGTTTCCTCCCAGACACACACATACAAACAAGCACATGCTCATAAACTCCATTTTTGGTCAATTTTCAACTTTAAAGACTTAATTGTGGTCATAGAGGTATGCATTATTGGGATTTTTTTTTTTTTTTATGTTTATTTCGTATTTAGTTGAAAATAAAGCTATTTTTGCAAGATTTTATAAGATAGCTATTAAATTAAATTTAGAGTCCTTGAAGTTTCTTTTTAAGAGGATCACGCTCTTGAACACCTCTCTAGATGATCCACATCCTGCGAATACCTTCTCCACCTCCATGAATAAATTTTTTTTTTAGGTTCTAAACCCTGTTTCATTTCTGGTTTCTGGCTGTGGTGAGGATGGCAACACCAGGATAGAAATTGATTCAACTAGAATAAAAGTTTCAGTTACACCAGGTAATTAAGTTTGCTGTTAATTATAATCTTGCATGTATAATTTTTATTTAGCTATTCTTGAAAGTTTGTTTTACAAGAATCTGAAGTTTTTATTGAAATCACCTGTAAACAAACGCTATGAACTAATTTTACAACCCAATAATTTCATTGGCTGCGCATTTGCAGTGCAGTTTTTTCCATCTTAAACCTGTACTGCACATGGAAAATAATTGTTTTGCAGTGGACTTTTTATTTTATGAATCTTCTAATAAAACCTCTTTTATTTTTCTATTTATTTTAAGCTTTTTTTTTTTTCAATAAATAATTTGTTAGCTGTAGTATCAAGTTTGCCTTTAGCTTACTTTTTATTTCTGTTCATTATATGGTCAACAATTTTCAGGTGTCGTGATGCTTCTGAGTAAAGTGGTATCAACATTAACTGCCGGCTCTAAATCACCATCCGAGGATAGAATAGCCCAAGCAATAGACCGCAGCAACATGTGGGACATAACAGATTTCCACGACTCAGATTTTACATTTCTCAAAACAGGTTTCATATTTTATTTTTAATTAGTGTCATAATCTGTATATTTAAAAATCTCCTATCACAATGTATGTTTGCGATAAATTCTGAAATGACTTTGATCAAGCTTCGTAAGTATCTGTTATTTGGTCCAACTTAAAAGATAGAATACATAATATATAATACATAAGTATATAATATATAGAGGTTTATATTGTTTCTAGGACAGTAGTAGTGCAGTGAGGTGATTAGGCTTTGACCACGCTGTCGCCAGATTCATTCCCTCCCAATTTTTGGGTACCTGCTATTTACAGGCTAGGTGTGCCCCAGGAGGATCACCATAATTCATGGTCACACCAAGGCTGAAATAAAAAAATAAACAGTTATTCTGCCACAGCAGGGATTAGACTCAGAGACCCGGAGTAAATAGACAGTGTTAACAATAGGTAGAACAGTCGACTATTGCCATTGTTGCCATTAGGCCCGGGCACTCCCTTATCGTAGTTATTAATTATGCGTGGAGGAGTCACCTGTGGTATAGTGGATATAATAACAGCTTTCTATGACCAAGATCATAGGTTCAAATCAGGCAGATGCTCCTAGGATTTTGAGGGTAAAAAATCCATAGTTATTCCGACCTTCAGAGGGGAAGTTAAATGGTGGTCCCGAACCTGAGGGATATGAAGTACTCTGAAGATCCCTATCCTTATTAAACCTTTATAAGCTTAATCTAGGGCTCCCTCTGTAGCACCATCAAATTAGCCACAGTTTAAAGTGACATTAAATAAATGAACAAAAACTTTGCTTTAACAGACTGAAATCATTAGACAAGGATAATCCTGATATAAACTTCAATTGGGTGTCCCAATTTAGAGCAATAGCCGAGCTAAATGCCTTTGCAGAAGAGCTTTCTATTCACCATACAAAAGGACTTCTTCGATACAAAGACGACATACTGGAAAAAGCACATAACCATTATCTCTCAGCCGACATACAAAGGAGGACCCTAAATTCGACTAACTATCCTTTATATAGAATACTATGCATTTACAATGCTGCCGACCCTGAAACGTACCTCACATTCAAAGTACATATAAAGAAATTGAGATGTGTCAGCCAATTAAGAGTTGCAAATCCAGAACATACTAGAATCTATGGAAAAACTCAGATTTTTTGTTCAAGTCACAAGAAAGCTGTATATTATGCAGTCGATTTTTATACAACAGTCTACACCACATTCTCCTTCACTGCCCAGCACACAATGAAAATAGACGACAATTTCAATATTAGGAAGAGCAGGCTGAGATGGTTAGGGCATGTGGAAAGGATGGAGCCCTGTAGGCTGCCTAAAATTATGTTAAATGGTGCACCAGGAGGGAAAAGGAAAAGGGGCAGACCCAGGCAACGGCGGATTGAGAATTTGGAAGAGGATTTAAGAAGGATGGGAGTTGAAAATCGGAGAAGTCTGGAGATCGCGAGGCATGGGGAAGAATGGTGGTAGAGACCCAGGTCCTACAAGGACTGTAGTGCCCAACAATGAGTGAGTGAGTGAGTATTATATATTTCATTAAATAAAAAAAAACACTAGATTACAATGATGAGCCTTGCGTAGTCTACTTGCTTACCTAGCATACTTTTCTTCTTTTTTTTTTTTTTTGTTAAATGTATTTATTTAAAAATAAGTTTATTAACTTAATATATTGTTGTGATATATTAAATAGGCAGAAATAATAAGAATTGAGTAAGATCAAGAAGGCACGAGGTAATCGACCAATGAGGAAAAAGAATTGAAATGCGCAATATAGCAGGAGAATTTGGGTATTTTCCGGCAATGGCCGCACTTAAGTCATCGATCGTCGATCAGAATGGACGTACAAAGTGTTCTGGAAATTTGTCTTCTGTTGTAAGCCATGGATGAAGCAAGACGTTGAAGACACGTGATTGGATTATGCCACCAACCATCAAATCATTGTGATTTCGAACCTAGTGCACTAATACGTTTAAATTAAAGAATTTGAAGACATTACTTTGAAAGATAGGAATGGAGAATCAATTGAAGACAACTAATTCAGTTAATTTATAAATTTTAATATATTAAAATTTAAATAGTTTTTAATTTAATTTAAGTTATTTTTTATATTTTAGTTTATATAAGTTTGTGTTTAACCTTAGCCAAGACTCAGAGTTATTAATTTGAAAAACCTTAAAATTACCACGCATTATTCATTTTAATTTAAAAATAAAATATAACAATATAAAATATTACTTTTACTGTTTTGTAGAAGTTGCGGAAGATGCACTTGCCGAAGAGAATAACACTCGGGTTTCTCATCATACCACAGTGGTAAGACCACAAAAGACGGAATCTATATCCTTCAAAATTATGCAGATAACAGTCACCTTAGAAGCAGGTTTTGGTCGAACGACTATGCCTTTGCTGTTCGCTGATGCGAGTTTGGATGTTTCAGCATATAATTGGAGTTCGAAGGTAAAATATTTGACAATGATTTCCTTTTTAATATTTTTTATTTGTTTTCAGCTTATCACATGATCTTTCAGTTCTGTTTATTCAAAGGTTTGTACTTTCACTTACATATTTATGCAGTATATATAGTAAGAAAAAGTAATCCGATCATAAAATGTTTTGTAATATAAATTCCTTTTTCAATTTTTAAAACTGCTAATTGTAAGTGAAAGTTGTGCTTGGGCTGACCAAATTTCTATACTTTATTTTAAATTCTGTTACTGATCAAATACATTGTAAATAATGATTTTTTTTTTTTTTTTTTTTTACTACAGCTAGATTCTTACTAACAGCTGATAAATTTTAACACTTATCTGTTAATATACTGATACATTACTTTATTGTTTCAGCTTCACGTAGATGGAAAATTATTTTTGGAGATGAGCTATTATAACAGCCAGCACGCTATGTGGGAACCGCTGTTGGAACCAGTCCCTTTGAGTCCCAATCCAGACACGATGAAGACCGAGCATACTCCCTGGAAGATAAAACTCTTGGTCAGTATCTTATTTTCTCTGTTAATTCTAAAAAAATTGTAATGGAATATAAGTAGCATTGCTGAATAGAATTAATTCACTTATATTATTTTTAATAATATTTGGTCCCAAGAGAGATGGGGCAACTGGGGAGTTTAGAACCCTGCACAATACGGAATTGCGGAGCTTGTACCCTGTGAATATAATTTAATTTATAGCATGGTGGAGACTCAGATGGGCCTGTAAGGTTGTTGGGCTGAATGAATTCCGAAAAAGTTGGTATTTGTTGAACCGACGGGTAGGCGTAAAAAAGGCTGAAGCATCGATAGGAGGATTGCGTTGAGTCTGATCTCGGGAGCTTGTGCTTGAACGGTGATCATTGGACAAGTCTGTGTAGGCTGTATTTAGTGGTATCAGCATCCAACCTTCGGGTTCGCTTGACCTATTATTAGTATTATATTATTTTTTATAAATAACCATTGTAACCAATCAAGAAAAAAATAAATACCCTCCCACCTCACAAAATATGAGGTTTTATATTTAAAAATGTATAAAGAATCCAAATATCTGTATAAAGGTTTACCATTTACTGGCTCGTTATTGCTATCTGATAGAGAATTAAAGTCTCTACCATACTGAAAAAAATTATTGAAATTGGTAAAGAATTAGTGGAGATATTGTGTTTTGAATTCAGTAGTTGTGATTTGTAGTTTTCCTTTAGACTAGTAATCTATTGCCTGCATTGCTATATAATATGATAAGGTAATTATTATAATACTAAAAATTTAAAAAAAACTGTCTCTACAACCCATAAAGGGCTTCAGGTTCAGTATTTATAGAGATTCGTACTATTTCACAGCCAACAGTCATGCAAGGAGGTGATTAGGCCTAAATCACCCTCAGCTGTCAGGTTTTTTCCCCACTTTTAGGTACCTACTTTATAGTGGCTGGGTGTTGTGCCTTAGGAGGGTCTCCATACCCCAGTGTCGCTCCATGGCTGTAATAACAGAATAAATAACTCTTATCAGCCGGGATTCGAACCTGGGATCCGTAGAACAGTAGCCTAATGCTCTATCCTCTAGGCCACACCACTCCCCATTACAATGCTAAGCCATTATATAATAATTTACTGCTAAAGCTTGTAAAGGCTTAGGATTGGTGCAAAACCTTTATAATAAAAAATGTTTATCTCTAAATACCAAAATTAGACATAACAACACAGTAATTAAACAAACAATATTATATGTCGGGAAAACACTGACTCTGAACAGGAAAACAGACATGGAAAATCTGAAGGAGGAAGAAAGAATAATTAGGAAGATTCTGGGAACAAGATGGACCAAAAACGGATATCAATTACAGAAGACATCTAAGATTGAAGAATATTCAATCATAGACTGATATGAGGAAAAGACACCTTAAATTTTATGGTCATATAATGAGGCTTCCCGATCGAAGACTAACAAAGAAAATGATAAAATATATAACATAATGAAGTATCTAATCACTTAGAATTTGCCAAAATTACCACAGAACAAATAGAAATGAGAAACAATTTTAGAAAAAATTGAAAAATGGGAGGTTAAACCAGAGAGCAAAGCTCCAAGAACTGAAACAAAATGGAGCAAAGAAAGAAGGGCTGAATTGAAAAACTGGTCAGTAAATAAAAAGAAAAAGAGGCCTCAAAAATGAACCATCTTTATTTAGTGTCTTCTACTTGGGAGCTTGACGGCTAATAATAATAAAATAATAATTTACAGCTTAATTGATTTTAGTTTATTAAGAATTTATGTCTTCATTAAAATTTGTCTTTGTGCATATAAACAAGTATTTAATATTTTGCAGATGGATACTTATGGCGAAGATGACCAGGCGCACACTTGTACCAAACCTCCTGCGAATACTCCAGAGGCAACTGAGGCTGATGAGGCCAAACAGAATGCTTTGACTTTAATATCAGTCCGTTCTGAAGTAAGCTGTTTATTTTTAAAAATAACTCAAAGTCGCTTAAGACAAAATACATGGTGTTGATAATTGCACTATTATTTTTTGTTCTATAGTCCATATTGTGTTAGTTTTTATAGCACTCTATAATACCTGAAAGCACTCTATAATACCTGAAAGCACTCTGTATTCAATTTATCCCACACTTTCAGCTTTTACTTGCCTCTCTCTATCATCGTGTAAGCAGCCTTTAATTCAAGGGAGGTACTTAGTTGATTGATATAATAAAATTGAAAATTTACTTTTTCATTCTCTAGTTTCAAGCCTTATTGTAAAATTATTATATTTAACATTTTACTTCCTTGTTATGCACACCAAAGATTTTAATTTTAGTTAAAGAGTGAAAAAAAAATTAAGATTTGTTGGAGAAATAAATAATTTTGATGTAAATAACTAAAGAATACTGTAAATAGTAGAAATTAATTAAGTAGAATATGTTGAAAACAAGAGAGATACACTTTATTCATAAATAAACAAACAAAATGATGCTGCCCAACTTAATTGGGTTGCTATAACACAGCATACCGATTTTTTTTCTACAGGAATATTCTTAATATTTTATTTAACTATAAATACAATTTTTTTTTTTTTTTTTTACTCTTTTAAATTTTTTTTTCCTACTTATTTTTCCTGTTTTTTTTTTTGTTTTTTTTTCTCTCTTTTCCTTCTCTACTGTTTCACATTTTCTTACAAATACTTAGATATATCTATACATATACACCAAAGATTAAATTAATTCATTAATAAAAGAACAAAGATAAATGTATGTGCAATATGTCCAACAGGGATTGATGAGTGTTCTGTGTTGATAAGTACAAGCAACTCGATGTATATGGCGAGTATTGCCAATAAATAAAGCAGTTCTCTCTCTTATTTTGGTTTTTAAAGAAAAAGTAGTTAGGGTTAATTAAAATTGAAATGAACGATCTATGTTATTTAGGAACTGTGTGTAAAACAATGATTATTTTTATATACAAATGGCCTTATGGCAGGCCAATGATACCCACAGATTTCTGTTTGATTTTAGTATCTTATAATTATCATACAGACACATCTTGCTTAAAGTATTTCCTTGCATCATTCCTGTACTAAGTTATCCAATCCCGCCTTCCATCATACATTTTCAACCTTCTACAATTCAAATCCTCTGTCCATTCCCGCTGTACACGCTCTAGGCCTTCAGATTTATACACAGCGGCCCCACCAATCTACACATTTTGACCGATCGTTTGTTATCCGATCCTCAATCCTATGGAATTCTACTCCTCTTTCTATTCGTCACTCCAACTCTCTTCCTACATTCAAATCCCGCTTATTCATTCATCTCATGACCATCCAGTGATAACAAAATTGTAAATAACACTCAATTTTATTTTAGATGAGAAAGATGGTTGGGGGTGCGGTCATAAATTAGAAACACACATTTAAAATAAGTGTTATTTTAATTATGTGCCGACGTTTCGGCCTACAATGTGGGCCTTCATCAGGGCTAAAAGAAACAAGATAACAACCAATGTAATTATAGACTTAATAATGCGTTAGGTATATAATAATAATATGACAGTAATAAAATATGGGAACATAAATAAAATTAAATGTAAAATGATAATAAGATGACAATTAGAAAGTATGGAAATAAGGTGACAGTTATAAAGTATGGAAATAAACAAAATTAAGATGATAGTTATAAAGTATGAAAGTAAACATAATTGAGATGATAATATTGTGATGAGAATATATAAAGAGAGACTAAGCAAATGAAAAAAATGACAAAGGAAAAATATATGTGAACAATTAATATTTTAAATATTAACAATTTTGGAGTGTATATATAAATATATTAAAAACATAGTTAAGAGTACAGGTAATATATTAAAAGAACATAGTCATTACAAAAGAGAAACAGTATGAATAACAAATAATTTTAAATTTTAAAATAATGTAATATTAAACTAATAATAATATGTCAGGATATGTAACGGAGAAAGATATGAGTATGGAAAGAGGGAGAAAGAAATGGGCGATGAAAAAAGATCCTAATCAATAAGAAAAAAGATACATACTTGACTCTAAGACGCTGCCTAAAGGAGTGATGTTTCCAGTTTAAAAAACGCTCATTGCATGGAAGGGAAAATATGAGTAAAACTAGAATGTCCGTTAGGGCATTTCCAAGAAGCTAAGTTATGTTTACTGATTCGATTGTTTGTTGAAGAAAAAAACTAAAGGATTGGCTAACGATTTTTTTTTTTTTTTTTAAATATATATTAATAATATAAAATAGCGGACTGAGATTAAAAAAAAAACAGAATTAGTGAAAAAAAAAAAGAGAAAATAGGAAGCGTCTTATTTTTTATTCATACTGTTTCTCTTTTGTAATGACTATTTTCTTCTTTTTTTTTCATTTATTTAACGTCACTTTATGCTACTATGGCTAATCGGACGATGCTACAGTGGGAGTCCTAAATTTTGCCTATCCAGGTTTTATTAGGATTGGGATCTTTAACGAGTACCTGACATCGCACAGGCTCAGGACCACCTCTTAACGTCCCCTCCGAAGGACGGCGTAACTAAGGATTTTTTACTCCCATTAAAAAATCCTAGGACCACCTGCGGGTTTGAACCCGTGACCTTTGGCATGGGAGGCTGTTACATGACTATGTTCTTTTTATATATTACCTATACTCTTAACTATGTTTTTAATATATTACCGTCATATATCACTCCAAAATTGTTAATATTTAAAATTTTAATTGTTCACATATTTTTCCTTTATCATTTTTTTCATTTGCTTAGTCTCTCTTTATATATTCTCATTACAATATTATCATCTCAATTCTGTTTACTTTCATACTTTATAACTATCATCTTAATTTTGTTTATTTCCATACTTTATAACTGTCACCTTATTTCCATACTTTATAATTGTCATCTTATTATCATTTTACTTTTAATTTTATTTATGTTCCCATATTTTATTACTGCCATATTATTATTATATACCTAACGCATTATTAAGTCTATAATTACATTGGTTGTTATCTTGTTTCTTTTAGCCCTGATGAAGGCCCACATTGTAGGCCGAAACATCGGCACATAATTAAAATAACACTTATTTTAAATGTGTGTTTCTAATTTATGACCGCACCCCCAACCATCTTCCTCATCTAATTTTTCAACGGTCAACAAAACTCCATCATTATCAATTTTATTTTATTTTCTACATATTTGCATATATCTGTTTTCAATTAGTTTTAGTTAACTAATAATAATAATATTAATAACTTAACTAATAATATTAATAAAAAATTAATTACTCTAAGACTTCCAATTTATATATAATGCCAATGTTATTCTAAAGGGACTTGTCGCAGGATAATAAAGAATTTATTATTATTTTTTTTTTTAAAGTGGTTGAATGAACTAAAATAAAAGTGCTAATCAGGGTTTTTTTCTCTTCAATAACTGTGTTGCATAGATGTTTTAATTTTCACTTGAATTAAAACATCAAGCAAAGTATAATGGTCACTTCTTCTGTAATTTTTAATGCCAATTATACTTCCATTGTTATTTATGATAATAATTTCTTTTTATGACCACCTCAAGGATATCCTGAACATCACATTCTCAAAAAAATCTCTGGAGGTGCTGACCGGATTAAGTGCTACCCTCTCAGCTGCTATTTTCCAGCCGCAGGAGTACGAAGGCGATAAATCTCCTTACGTCATCAAAAACGAATGTGGACTCTCCGTGAAGATTCTGCTTGACGATGAATTTGTGGTAAGACTGATTATTCACTTATTATAAAATTTTTTATAATAATAGTTGCTTTATATTAATAGAGTTGATCCTTAATTATTTCTATTAATCTTGGCGAGTGCTATCTCATATTCTTATTCCATCCTTTATTTTAATTATTTACATCATTTAAAAAAATAAATTGTCATGGCAACAATAATTATTTTTATGTATTTACTGATATGTGTATTATGCTTTATGTTTATGCATAGATCATGAAGAGACATGTAAATACACAGACCTCATACAGGATTACTGTATGGTGGGAAAAAAAAAAAAAAAGATAAACCTGTAGTGTATTTTAAGGTTGTTTTTTTTATCCGGCTTGTCTAATGCTTTGCAGCCTCATTAGGCTTATTGTGTGCCGTCCAATCTACTGTTAGTACAGGGCTAGTGCCTTGGTGAATCTGACTAAACTGTGGGGGTTAATCAGTTCACACAACTTGGGATCTGTAATACGGTCAACACCAAAATGGTAAAACCATATTCTGGCAATCTCTGGACAACTGCATCACATCACATGATATGCAGTTTCATCTTCCTTCTTGCAAAATCTGCTAGTCGGTGATGCCACCATTTTAAGGTTGAAAAAAATATATATATAATTAAATTCTACACTTTTTCTTGTAAATGTTCAATCATTTAATTGAGGGGGAGCTCTTGGATGTGTAGCTAGTTACACCAGAGGTTGTTAGTTTTAATCTCAGTACTTTTTCAAGCATATAATTAAATGGGAATTCACTCACAACCTTCCTTCGGGTATGTGAGACCCATCAGTAACTGGTAGCTTCTCACAAAAATAGATATAGGAATTGATGACCCTACCCTATTATATATCATCGAGAATCGCGGTGTGGGATTTTATGATAACAAATCCCAGGCCCAAAGGCAAGCAAAGTTAGGATCTAGTATTATTCAATATTATCAGCCCCTAGAATATTATATTATATCTGTGGCGCTCGTGAATAAGTGGTTAAGTCAAAATCTTTTATTTTACAGGTGAGCGACTTAAAGTTTTGCGTAATACCAAAATAGAGTAATTGATTACAGCTTTCTTTCCACCTGAAATTTCTTTAACCAATTTGACACGGCAAAGGAGAGAGGGTCTGAGGGAGCGATACGTGAAGTTAACTCATTTTTTGTATAACTCGAGTTATCTGGTTTTTCACGACCACCACAGATATAATGAGAATATTAAATTGAAATGACTACATTTTCAATAAAGAAGATCTTCAAATGTATATAAAAAAAGTCAATCAAAATCTTGGTTTCCTATTATCTCTGAATGAATTAAATGCAAAATGAAGAGCTCATTGTGCAAAATAATGATTTTTTTTTTTTTAACATCATTTATTGAAATTTACAACTGTGCTTCAAAGTACAACAAGTAAATGTGTAAATGACAAAAGATAAATGGCGTGAAACAGACTTGAAGAAGAACTACCCAATAACAGCACTCCTGAA
This sequence comes from Piezodorus guildinii, assembly GCA_023052935.1. NCBI lineage: Eukaryota > Metazoa > Arthropoda > Insecta > Hemiptera > Pentatomidae > Piezodorus > Piezodorus guildinii. The sequence goes on along the minus strand of CM041297.1, from coordinate 140,987,772 downwards.
ATAATGAATTAATTTTCTATTTAAAATATTAATGTCAATTCTTTCTTCTTAATATGTTGACCTCTGATAAAATCATGAAACAATTTTTATCTTTAATCTCTTTATTGCAGGTTTACTCTTCTACTGATGAAGAGAATATTGACGTTAATAATATCGTCTTGGACCATGACTCTTATGTTGGGCTTAAATCCAGCAGCGAAATTGAGTATCTGGGTCTCTCTGAAGAAACAAAAGAAAAATTTATTCATATTATGGTATGTTCTTATTTTTATTATTTTATTTTTTTTTACTATATTTAAATAAGCATATTGTCAACTGTTGATACTTTATTAACAATAGTTATTAAGACTAGAAATAAAAGAAAGAGGCTCAAAATAAAATCTGTATGTCTACTTGGGAAAAAAACAAAACATATTTTGCAATATAGAGGATTATCAAATGTTTATTAAAGATGGTAAATATTTTGCTAGGAATTAACAGACAAAGCCTTTAATCCTCTATAAATATTAAAGACATTTCATTTGTTACAACCCAATTCATAATAATTTATTGGAAGGAATTAGTCTGGGTGGCGGTCATTAAATGAAACAACTAAATAGTTTCAACTATTTTATTGTTTGCCAACGTTTCGACCCCCTTTGTGGGTCATCATCAGGGCGCATGGTGGGAGAATGGAAACTCAGTTTTCAAACAATAAAATAGTTGAAACTATTTAGTTGTTTCATTTAATGACCGCCACCGGACTAATTCCTTCCAGTAATTCTCAACGGTCAACTAATTACATCCACACATAATAATTTATGTTCTTTTCACCAATTGTCCTTTTTTTTTTTTTTTTTCTATCTTTAGCCTTTATAATAATCATAATATGAGAATATGGAGAGAAAGAGTATGGAAGATTGGTTGGTTAAGATGTAAATACTGATACCAGTTTTGCCACTAGTAGCCTATTCTGTAAAAAGGGTCATTTATAAGAGAAAAAAATAAGTTTTATTGTGCTCAATAGATAGCGTTTAGCTTTCAGTCATTAAGCATTTGAAATTCTTTTTGCAGGTAGTTGATTACAAATGTGAAATATACATACCTGTCCTGAAATCTGCCAAGAGATTCTTCCTCATTGGTCACACAGGACCGGGCAATGATAAGTGGGGTATAGTGACCGATGTCATGATAACAAACGGTCAAACGATGGTCACGTTGAGGGGAATCATACAGGTATTGTAAATTATTATGGTTCCGTTATACTTAGCTTAGGAAAATATTGATATTACCATTAAATTATATTGTCTCTCTATATTTAGGTTGAAAATACGCATAATATGCCTATAAATGTATATTCGATGACCGATAAGGAAAATGAGCTTCATCTGATCGGTACCGTAAAACCTAAAGACATATTAAATCTGCCATTGGATGCCATTTACACTCAGACGACTGAGCTTTTCTTCAGTGCTGATGGGTAAGTATCAATTGAAGTATTCTATTATTGATGTCATAAATATCTTATGATGAAGACTTACGATTAATATTATAAATAGAAAAAAAAAAGGTGGTGGACAAAACACACTTCATTTATCTTCCTTTGAAATCAATTCCAAAATTTTCAATAAATTGAAATTTGAGAAAAGAAAATATAATTAAATTGTTTACATACTATATAGACATTTATTTTTTATTAAAACATGTAACAATACAAATTATTATTTACTTCACTTAATTTTATGTTCATTTTGTAATACTCCATTACCTTCTTCGCTTTGTTTACTCAATAACATTTTTTATGGTATCTTTAGCTTTCCTAGAATATATTTAACATATATATGTAATCATTCTACTATTTTCTCTTTAAGCTGTTATCAAATTCTCTCGTACTTCATATTTACTAATTTTTTCATCATATGCTATAAACAATAAATGATTAATTTTGAGCCTGTCAGACTATTTTTATGAGGTTAAAAACTATATAATATTAAAGTTAATTGAATTTGAATTCAATTTAATGAGTTTAATCAAAATCTGTTGAGCTTTATTTGTGGAAACTGTAAAAAAGGTGTAAAATCTATAGTGCAAGGAAGTAATTCTATTTCATCGCTTTTGGTGAAAAAGTTGGTTTAACATAATAGACAAGGAAACCTGTGGTGTTGTGACTAGCATACCCGAGTAATGGGTTCCTGCATATTGCCCTAAGATTTTTTTAAGGGAGTAAAAAAACCTTCCTATGACAGCATAAAGAGGCCAAAGCTCTATGAAGCATTGTTTGATCTCGGAATACCATCAAAGCTGATTCATCTAATTAAAATTTGCATGAACGATGTAAGCTGTGCAGTCTAAATACAATTAGTTTTATCTCCTGAATTTGAAACAAAGAAAGGGCTAAGGCAAGGAGATATGCTGGCCTATTTGCTGTTCAATTTTCCCTTAGAATGTGCTATTAAAAGATCCGGTGTGGAAATAACTAATACAGTTTATAACAGGATGGCATAGGTACTTGGACCAACACCTTAAAAGAAGCTTTTCTTAGACTAGTGGGAGAAGCAATCTATCAAAAACCAAGAGAAAACTAAGTACATGAGAGCCAGCCCAGGAACTTGACAATCCTATCACTATTGATCGGGTCTTCATGTTTGAAAGTGTAAACCACTACGTACTCGGGGTCTATATTGGGTTGTGTCACATGAAATGTCCGTTTTCAAGGTAAAGGATTTTTATTAAAAATACGATATGAAAACAAGATAATTTTATTCGAAGTATTTACCTTCTTTTTCTACACATTTTTCCCAACGTGACACCAACTTTTTTATCCCCGAACTGAAAAACTTTGAGCTTTGAAGCGAAACAAAATCTGAAAACACAATTTTCACTTGATCATCATTTTCAAAAAGTTTTCCTTTGACGAAGTTGTCTAAATTCCTGAACAGGTGGTAATCTGTTGGAGACAAGTCAGGAGAATATGGTGGGTATGGAAGGATTTCGTAGCACAGTTCTTTCAATTTTTGCACGGTATGTTTTGAAACATGGGGTCTTGCTGCCGCTCAGTGAGATCATGAGGTATCGAACTTTTTTACTTTCCCAATACACTTTAAATGTCTGTAAACGGTAGATGCACTTGCATATAGTTATGCTGAGAGTCCTTTAACTGTTTGGTACGGGTTTCCTTCTACTGTATGTTTGAGGACATCGTTGTCTTTTACGGACGGAGGTCTTCCTTGGGGCAAGTTTTCCAAGTCCGTATCCCCAGCTGAAAACTTAGCAAACCAACTGCGAATGGTCCGTTCATTAACACTTCCTTCCCCAAGCGCCTTGCAAATATTTCTAGCGGCCTCAGCTGCTGAATGGCCGAGTTTAAACTCGTACAAAAATATTACTCGAAAATCGCGTGTTTCCATGTTCATATTTGGAGGTATACTAAAAAGTGGGTAATTGATTGGGAAGCTAATGTTTATAATGCAAAGGTAGAGGATTAGAAATTGTTTACTTTAAATATGTAAACATTCGGAAGAAAACAACAGAGACCTGCAAAATCCTTTATGTAGTTCATAAACTATAAAAACGGACATTTCTTGTGAAACAACCCAATAGTATAGTTAGCAGCTCTAAGAAGATATCCTTCGAGATCGGAAGCTGTTGCTATTTTGGATTAAGGAAACATCTCGGCAGCAAGACCTTATCCAGATAGACTAAGTGCAGTCTTTACAAAACCCTCATTCGACTGGTACTAACTTATGCTAGTGAGGACCTTAACGAGTTCAGAAGATGCAGAGCTCCTGATCTTTGAAAGCAAGATTTTGTGGCGCATATTTGAACAAGGAGTAGGCTCTACAACCAGGAATTATATGAACTCTTTGGGAAGGAAGCCAACATTGTACGTTACATCAAGTATGGTTGATTGAAATGCGGTCCATTTGGCAAGGATGGATGAGGAGGAAGCTACTAGAGAGAAAACTGGAAGGCTCAAGGGGAAGAGGAAGGCCTAAACTATGCTGGGAAGATGCTGTTGCTAAGGATGTCCGGACCCTTCTGAACGTATGGAATTGGAAAGCAGCTGCACAGGAATGAGCCACCTGGGGAAGGCTCGTTGAGGAGGCCAAGGCTCACATCGGACTGTAGTGCCACTGAATTATTATAATTAAAAAAACCTTCATTATGCCGTTCTTCTAAGAGGATGTAAAATGGTTGTCCCAATCCTGTGTGATGTCTGGTCCTCGTTAAACGTCCCTATCCTAATTAAAACTGGATAGGCAAACTAATTCAAGGTAAATACTTATTTAAATATGAAATTTCAGTTTCATATGACTTTTTTTCTTTTCTTTTTTTATCTAGCCTTACCATTTTGTGAGACTTAGTTATTGTGAGGTACCTTAAAACATAAATTTTAGTTGAAAATGTAAAGATTTTTAAAATACTTTCTCTTACTGAATATTTTATATGTAGGTATGTGAAAGTAAATAATCTAGGAAATAAATTTTTTTTTTTCAGATATACTGTATCAATTGTGCCATATGTTTGGAAGGACCTGCAAAACTGTGTCCAAAAATCGAAGATTCTTAAATGCAACCCGAAATATAAGAGCCATACTGAACCGTTATTTCTTAGAGTAAGTTGCCTTAAAATATTTAATTTATTTTCTTTTTAATTTTTTTGGAAGTTTTCTTATATAAACATTTAAAAAAGCACACACTGCCTTCCATTCCTCACCCAATCACTTCATTTCATAAGCTTTTTATCATTTTTCACATTAGTCGACGTTTTGGGGCTGTTTCCCCATTTTCAAGACTTATTTCTGTTCATTCACCCTTCATTCCATCTTACAGCACACTGCTACTTGCCAATGAACAGCAATATGGACAAGTAGCAGTGTGCTGTAAGATGGAATGAAGGGTGAAATATGATATAGTAATTATATAATGGAAAAGGAATAAGTCTTGAAAATGGGGAAACAGCCCCGAAACGTCAACTAATATGAAAAACTGATATAAAAAGCTTATAAATAAAGTGATTGGGTGAGGAATGGAAGGCAGTGTGTGCTTTTTTAAATGTTTAAAATATTTAATTATTACCTAATATAAAAAAAAGACACAACTTTCACTTACCTCCGTTGTTAAAATCAATTTAAGAATTTTTAAATACTATTAGAGATGAAAATAAATTGTTAAAGAATTAATTAAAATTAATTTTTATAGAAACATGTGTTTTATTAAAAAATCTAATATATTATTATCTAAGACAATCAGTAAGTTTTATCGGCTTTTCATCACTCTGTATTATCTTTTGCAAACTTGTGTATAAGATAATATTTTTTCTAAAATCTTTAGCTTTCCAACGTATATTATACATCTATATTACTGTTCTTATATTCAAAAACAAAAAAAATGCAGTAAACAAATATTTTTGCAGTTTTCTTCTTTAGATGATTATTTAATTTGTTCAACTTATATATTTAACTGTTTTTTATCAATGCTAACAAGTTGATATGGTTATTTAAATAAAATCTACTAAATTAAAGGTACTTTAGAGAAAGAAAATTTAAAATATTGGCATTTAAGCCCTGTCAGACTATTTCAATCAGAATGAAACCTGCATGATATTAAAGCCCATTACATTTTACAGATACCTTTTTGCAGGACTTGGTTATTTGGACTCAGGGACCCTAAAATGTGTATTTCTGTTGAAATTGGAATTCTAAAATGTTCATTATCGCAATACTTTCCCTTACTGTATATTTCATATTCAACAAGCATTGTGATCTCCATTATATAGAATTAATTGACGGAATTAAACAGTTACTTTTGTTAGCATGTATAACTTTTATGTTGTTTTATAGTCAGTTTTATTTATTTTTTTTGTTTAGGTGGATGGAGAATTAGAACAGATCTTTTTTGATACCTCCATGCGACACACAATGTTAAGTACGTGCTTCAAACTTAGCATCAGGCCTACGGTAACATTCCAGAACATCTTGCCTGTCAAAGTGCACGTGCTGATCCAAGGAATTGCTGGTGAGCATCCTGTTCTTCCTGCCATGACTATACAGATACCTACGGCGAGCCTGGAAACTCATCTATAGTTATCAGGGTAAGGAAGTCTCACGAATATCTATTCTTAACCGTTAAGAAATTCAGAATAAATATAATGGGGTTGTTAGCGTAACATGTATGCTCAATTCAATCAATGTGCCACAAGCGGCCATATTTTTGTAATATAAAACATATGGTAAGAAGAGAAGCCTAAGTACAGCAGAAGCGAGCACGCTACACACCATTTCCTTCTTTTTTCTGAGTATCCTATTATAAGAATGGATTAGAGGAGAAAAGGTCGCCTTAGGCTGGACGACAAGGTGGGGAGAATGAAGAGATGAACTGAAAGGAACAATATACCAAGAAGTAATAATGTAGCCCACCTAATTCTAAATTATCATCCATAACCTTTCACATCTGTTTAAAATATACTAACATTTTATCCCAGCAGTTTTTTTTCACTCATCAATGCAGTCCACTAGTTCTAGCTACCACTTGGTCTAGTCCTAATTATTCTTCGTAATGATGATTACATCAAACTGGGGTGTTTTAAAAAAATGGCTGTTTTATTGAATTCAAGATTTCTAAGAGCTGTAATAGTTAAATATTTACCCATTACTTTGGGTTGGCACATAAGTTATTACTGATGAATTAATCCCAAAGATGAATTGTTTATCCTGTTTGTAATTTGTTAACTTACTATATCTGTTAACTCTTGTTGAAACTAGCTTAGTATCGTGTTTGCTATTGCATTGTCAATATGGAATAAATATCATTCATTATTGGCATATTTTGTTGTATTATTTTAAAAAGAGCTAGCATGCTGCAGAAGCTTATAGATAAATTTGCAGTGTTCATGCAGATGATACCTTAACCGAACACACCTATCAAAATGTGTTTGCAAATTTCATTCAAGAAATGTTGCCATCAATGATGGTTAACAGTCTGATGGCCCATATGAAATTGAAAAAAGCATATTAAGGCCATTTTTGATCAAAACCCAGCCAATCAATGCAAGAGTTGCTATAGCTGTAAATTTGTTGTACACATATGTAAAAAACCATTTGTACAAGCTCAGCTGTTTTTTCAGGCTTAATGTTTGTGTCCCTCACTCTCTAACCAAAGTCTGCAAATCTCTTCCAGTCTCTGCAAATCTCTATGAATGGAAAGAAATTCCTCCGGAATAAGTGGTAGAACGCTTGGAGCTAGGTCTGGTGAATAGGGAGGGTGGGACATAAGGTCCCAAGATCAGACTACATTATCGTAAAATATCCATTTTTCATCTCCTGTTACCAACCTTATCAAAAATGGACCATTTTATCGTTGTTTCCATAGTAAATCACAAACAGAAATGCGTGTTGCCAAGCAGACTTTGGTTAGAGAGTGAGGGACACAAACATTAAGCATGAAAACTTGTGAAAATTGTTGAGTAAAAGTAGTAAAAGTGTTAAATTATAATAAAGGGCGTGAAAAGGTTTGTGTAGAAACTACACAACTGTAGAACTTCGATGTTTATCTAAGTTAGTAGATCCTGCGGCTATCTTCTTTTCAATCGCCTCGGAAGGTCATCAGGAACATGTGAGGTTGATAGGTTGCAGGATTTATATGGGTTGGGAGTTTGGTATTAAAAGTGGTATATCTAGTACGAGAAAAGTCAGCAACAAATGGGATATTAAGGTCATTATGGATTATTTTTTAAGTGACAAAATAAGGAGCATTTAGGATTTCGCGTAGAAGTTTGGATTGTAAGGATTGGACGCGGGAGGGATTAGCTCACTTAGTAGAGTCCCAAAGGTCGATTTTATATGTCCAGATGGGTCTAATGATGGTAACATAAATGAGCTTTTTGTAATAAATTGGAAGTTTTGAATGTTTGTCGTGTAAGTGTTGTAGTAATCGGTCGATTACTACAGTTTCTTGTCTTTTCGTCTCGAAGGAGGATTCCATGTAAGACGTTTGTCAAGATGGAGTCCTAGGTATTGCTATGTATCGAGAATACTGGGAGGAATAGAGGTAGTTTAGAATCATTTCAAATAGAACAGTTTCCGGGCTACTAGCAAAAACCTTTCATAGAAGGGCTATACAAAAAATAGACCTCTCCACTGCTAGTGCCGGGATAGAGGAGTACCAGGACAGTCTGAGCTCGGACAGGAAAGAAAGCGGAAGCCACGGACGGAGCAGGTCGGGGGGTCAAGCCAGAGAAGAATTTTGCTGTCATGTCCAAAGGTACATTAATGTTATATTATAAGGTAAATGCGAAACCTCAGTATTCTCAATAATAACATGCCTCACTGTATCACGTTTTATTTGTAATAAGAATGTGTTTTTATGTGGACTAATTTATAAATAAATGTATATTTTAAGTAAATTACTTTATTACCCTATATGCCACCGAACATAGTAGTATCGGATTTTTTTCAACAGGTATGAGTTACCCAAGGAATAATAAATTAATTTAATGCCAATGAAATAAATCACTAAATAACAAGAACTATGAATGGAAAGAAATTCCAATAGGAAGAGGACATCAAAAACCTCTTGGATCAGTTTCTTAACAATAAATTCCAGACATTCTATGAACATGGCATTATGCAGCTAGTGGGAAGGTGTGGAAAAGTCATATTATATAATGTTCAATATATTTTAGGTTAAATGAATAATACATCTATAATACATTGAGTTTTATTTCACCCTGATAAACCAAAAGGACTTATTTGTTTACCCAATATGATTTTCAACTTCTGTGACATTAATGCTCACTGATCTAGCCTTGGACTTTAAATGTTACTAAAATTACCACGCCTTAGTTCACTCAGTCATATGGCTTCTGATTATCTGGATCTTTTCTTAAAATACTTAAATCATTAGTACATTTTTATTATTAGAAAAAACTAATTTATTTATTTTGTTTCAATCAAGATTCCAGAATACTTGGACAGGGAATGGTCGTGCAAACATGAGCTGCTAGAAGAACCACCGGAGCTTTCGGTTTGGAGTTTCGACTCGTTCGAGTCAGATCGTAACATATCTATAGACCTCGGGATGCACATGGAACTGAGCCATGGGACACACAAGTATACCCTGTACTGCCCATTCTGGATGATCAATAAGACTGGCCTACAGCTTGCTTATAAGGTATGTGTTCTTTAAATTGTATATTAAAAAAAGTTCAGAAATAAAATAAATAAATCATTATGTTATTAATGAGTCATAATAATAATAATCTTAATTATAATTACCAAATTAGATATCAAATATAACTCTCCATATCCTAAAACAATTTCCTATAAAATGCTGTCTATTCCTTACCTACATTAAAAATACCATAAATAGTACTATATTATTCTGAATAGTATAAATTATATATTTTTTAACTGATTACCAAACCCAAAAAGCTACTGGAACTTCTTCTTCTTCTTACTGTCATATCTCTCTTTTAGTAAAAGAGTACATGGGTAAAATGCTGAAAAACTCATCCTTAAAAATCTATACCCATTTCTAGAATCTGTTCACATAATCTAAGACTATCAGTTTGGATACTGACATCCCACTTCACCATCCAGCCATGTAATTATGTTGTGGACATTGTTTCATCTGCATTGGGGTGCGGATTATATCTTTCTAGCTTTCAAACAAGCCTTTGACCAAGTCTGGCCCCCTGGATTAGTTTCAATTCTGTAAATTCCTTCCTCCTACATACTTCATCATCATCCAGTTCTATCTCACTACCATCTCAAATAATCATAATTGCAATTTATCCTTATTTTCCCTGCCTGCTGGTGTTCCTCAAGGCCGCATCATAGGACCCATTCCTAACACAGTCAATACAGCTCAACCCATCCTTACACCTTCCTATACTGATCACACTTAATTTATTCTTCTCATATTTATTATACAGTTGTAAATTTTAATAAATATATATATTTTTTTTTTTAATTCTAAATTATATATTTTATTTTATCTTGTTATGTAATATGTTTAAAGAATTTGATAACATCTAATAACTTCTTCATATAGCGTTCCAGTAAAGCTGAGAAGGAACCAAGTAGCCCTGAGGTACCAATTTCTGCATGCCACTTTTTGCATTATCTTTACATAAACATTTTATAATTCTCACTACCAAAGTGCATGTCTCTGAATTTAGTTTTACTCACATTTTTATTACCTAATCCCTGGAGTGTGAAGCCTCAAGGTTGATAGGATGAAATTTGTTAGAATTAGGAACTTCAAATTAATCGTGCCTTCCTAAATGCTGAATCAGGCAGTAACGTTACAATAATTCTTCTTTGTCTACTTAATAATGTCTTGTTATATGAAAATTTTGTCTTCATTCATGGTATAACATGATGATATACCATTAGTCAACTTATAACAATTATTATTTGCTTAGAAAAAACAAACAAAAGAAAACAACCTGTATGAGATGATGAGAGAGATAACCAAAATAATATCAACACTTAAATGAGCACACCTTAACTTCCTTTTGTCAATCAATTACTTTATTTCATAGCCATTCACATCTATCAACGTTTCGGGGCTGTTTCCCCATTTTCAAGACTTATTTATTTAAAAACACTTTCACATATATAATTCATTACTTCACTTCATAGCTTACTGCTATTCGTCTTCATGGGTGTTCATTGGCTTACTTTCTAAATGAACATACTTACATATCTTACAGTAAGCCAATGAACACCCATGAGGACGAATAGCAGTAAGCTATGAAGTGAAGTGATGGGCTATATATGAAAAAGTGTTTTTAAAAAAATAAGTCTTGAAAACGGGGAAACAGCCCCGAAACGTTGATAGATGTGAATGGTTATGAAATAAAGTAATTGATTGACAAAAGGAAGTTAAGGTGTGCTCATTTAAGTGTTAATATTAAGAAAAACTTCCAGAAAAATTAAAAAAGAAAAGAAACAAAATAATCTCTTGTTGATGAGCAACTACTTTGTCACAACAAAAATTTTTCTGTTAGAAATAGAAATATTTCTTAAGAATCCCGTAAGTTTTCTGTGGGAAAAAAAAAAAATTTCAAATGGGATTTATAAGAACCAATCAAAAGTTTATATGAGGGAATTGGTTGAAATTAAGATTAAGATGCCTGAAATGGGGACAACCCATAAATTAAAAAATATAATATTACTTGTTTTTATATAGACCAATTAAGTTTAATAAATGTTATTTTTTCTTTCTTATTAACGATTTTTATGATATGACTGTCCAAAAATTAGGTTTTACAAAAAAATCTAGGAAACTATGGAGATCATAGCAACATATTATTGTAATCTAATAGTATAACTGGCAGCATTCTCTTTTATGTTATGGTTATTAGATCCACGCTATTAGAGTTGACGTGATAACTATGTACCTTAGTGTAATAATGGTATTCACACAATCTTTACTAATGTATTATTTTTGTTAAACTCGAGAAACAAGTCTAGAATCTGTCTGCTAGATATGGGCTGCAATCACACTCATCTCGGACGTATATTTGTCTTAAATATGAAATTTCAGTTTCGTACGACTTATGGTTTTTGGGCTTACCACACACACACACACACCACACACACACACCACACACACACACACACACACACACACACACAACACACACACACCAACAAACCCATGGGGACACACACAGACCTTTTTCAGGACTTGGTCATTTGGACTCAGGAGACCCTAAAACTTGTATTTCCATCAACAACTGGAATTCGAAAATTTTCACAATCGCAATACTTTCCCTTACTATATATTTCATATATAGGTAAGAGAAAGTAATAAAATTGTGTTGAATTTTGAAGTATGAGATAGTTCCCGTAATGTTTTAGAAGTTATTACTGAACACAGTGATATCAAAGTTTTGAACCCCATTGAGAGACACCATGAGGATTAAAAATTTGCAAGACACAATATAAAGGGTTCGAAAAACAATATTAAAATCTAATAAACATCGATCGAGCATTAGTTTTTATATTATTTCATTTTTTTCTTGGCAATATTCATTCATATATTTAAGCCTTTAAATTGTAGTTTGTTACTTTTTTAGTAGCCCACTGTACCCACAATGTAGGTCAAAAATTTTGTTTTCCGTCAGTTTATACTATTGTATTTACTGACTGCCAGTCAAACCATCTTATCCTTCAGTAAATGATGTAAGTTTTTCTAGTGGGAGAAGTTAGTTCAGAATGCCGTCAAAAGAACACACAATTAAGATATAAACTTAAGAAACAGGTGCCGACGTTTCGGCCTAAATTATAGGTCTGCTTCAGGGCGTTTTAAGGAGAGCGTCAGAACAACGAACCAATAAAGCAATAATCATTATTTCATTGTTCTGACGCTCTCCTTCAAACGCCCTAAAGCAGGCCTATAATTTAGGCCGAAACATCGGCACCTGTTTATTAAGTTTATATCTTAATTGTGTGTTCTTTTGACTGTACCCTGAACTAACTTCCCCCACCTACTCACGCAGTCAACCATTCTCACTTCACTAAGTTTTTCTACTTCACTTTATTTTAACTTAAGCTTTTCTTATATTTTTAATTTTAAATTAGTTTTCTATTTTTATAGGTGGAATAATCAGGAGTCTGTCTTTTTTCTAAATATTTTGATTTTGCCGAAGTTTCGGCTCAAGCTTGTGAGCCATCATCAGGGCTACAAACATCAGAATGAAAGAGATACATATTAATATGATAATGAAAATTTTTCGAATGTAGTGAAAATGATAACATTTAAAATAAAACAGAAAATATATCAACATACTAAAATATTATAGATACAAATAATGATAATATGATAAACAATATGATGATGATAAGCATAAAACTTTAGACTTTAATATAGAAGTAAAAACATTATATATAAACATACTCATTAATGAACCATGTTCAAGCATAAACTGAGAAAAAACAAAAAATTGGTAGTATGGGGAGGGGCTCATGTAAAAACCCCTGACGGTTTTTTTCTCTAAATATAAATACTACAGTTTATCTTTGTTTTGAAAAGTTTTACAATATTATACAATGGGAAAAACATACAAAATATGTACAAAAAGGCTCAACATTTTTAACATAAAATTATAAATACTAGAATAGAGCCGAAACGTCAGCAAAATTAAAATATTTAGAAAAAAGACTGACTCCTGATTATTCCATCTATAATAGTTTCTACAGTCGACCATACATCCTCAATACTTTTCTATTTTTACTATATTCTCAAAGCTCACTTAAATAATTTGCTAATCTCTTTATTGAAGAATACTTTACACAGATGTAATATAGCATGCAGCATGTTAACATATGTTATTTATGTTTGCTACATGATTTAACAAGAAAGAAAAATAGGAATGTAACATTAGTATTAGAAATATTACATTAAAATTTATTCAATTCCTTAATTAGAAAAAAAAAAAAAAAAAGCCTACCCACTAGCCGAGATTTAAAATTTAATTTTAATATTAACATAAAAGGATTTATATTACTAATATTGCAAGTTTTTATTAATTATAATATAGTCAAATAAGTGTAAAATTCATTACTTCCTTAAATAACTTGGTAGACAGAATTTTCAGGATGTTATGTCTTTTTCATTAATTTTACTGTTAATTGCAATCCAACCTAATGTAATTTTGTTTATTATTTTCTTAATTTAAATATATATATATATATATATTTTTTTCTTATATATTTATTTTCTAATATATTTATTTTCTTATATATTTATTTTCTTTGTAAAAATATTTTTTAAAAATGTCAATGATATTAAAAAGCTCTTTTTGAAAAACAAAACAATTAAAGGGCTAAGCCGGATAAGCATGTGAAATCTGCCCCCGCGTGTATTAGAACCAAATTTATACCATTGAGTCACACCTATGAGAACACAACAACCTTACGCAAATTTTTAGCCCCTTAATCCTAACGGGAGGGAAGTTATGGAGGGGGAAAGAAAAAACAAAAAAAATTGTTTTCTCCTGAACAGCTCAACCGATTTTCATGAAAAAAAATATATGTTATGGATTTTACAAATAGGTTTCAAAAAATATTATTATAAATTTTTTCCACGAAAATGCTGGTAAAAAAAATTTTTGAATTTTTCAAAAAAATATTTTCTGGTTATGATGGTTTGGTACACCTCCAATCTTTCGCTACTTTATTTCATTGGAGGGTCCTACATAACATATATTTTTTACAATTTTATCGCAAGTGTACCCCTTAGTGAAAAATAAAAAAAACGATTTTTTCTCCTGAACGGATCAACCGAATTTCACGAAAAATATATATGTTGATGGTTTTCTAAAAGAGTTTCAAAAAACATTTTTTAGGGGCTAAAAATTTGCATAAGGTTGTTTCTCATAGGTGTGACTCAATGGTATAAATTTGGTTCTAATACACGCGGGGGCAGATTTCACATGCTTATCCGGCTAGGCCCTTTAGTTTTCAGTATTTGTTATTTCTATTTAAACTATTTCTTATACCTGCTTTTTAATTTTTCTTTCTTTTAATTTACATGGTAAATTTAATAATTTTATTTAGACAGGATAGACATTAATTTCTTTCTTTCTTTTTTTTTTTTTTTTTTTTATAGATTTTTTTTCCATTCAATGACTAAAACATTTATCAGGTTAGAAAAATTAAATCGTACCAAAGCACACTTATGCTTTCTTTGAATGTGTTTCAGCATCCTGATGAAGCGAACATACTTTACCATCCTGAAAACTATACCGGAGTTATTATGTTCTCGTTTAGAGCGAAATCATTTTTCGTCAAGAAGAAATCTTCTATAAAAGTTTTCGATGGGCCATGGTCAGATAAATTTTCTCTGGATGCAGTTGGAAGTTCTGGTGTTGTAATTTGCAAGCATGAAGATCAGACTTATCATGTAAGCAAGTTTTTCATATGTAAAATATTTCTGAATTTTCAAAACATGACATCAGATTTTGGAGTATTAAGGTTGATGTCAAAATGTCTGAAATTCAATGTGTACAGTTGTTTTCTTGATAGGACGGTACCAAACGTTCGGTTGGATTTTGTTCAAAGTGACATTCACTAGTATGATATTAATGACTAGCTTTTTCAAACTACTCTGTCTCATAAAATTAAATTACAGGTTTTAAAGTTTTTTAGAGGGCTGCTAATAGGCAGTTTCTCTACATGTATATCAAGATATACGAGGCACATTTTTTAAGTAAGCACCGTTTTGGAATTTTAAAAAAATGTGCAAAGATATTGCAATAATTTTATTTTTACATGAAAGCCTGTACCTTAATCTACTTTTCTACATAATTTCCATGAATTTTGAGGCACTTGTCATAACACGGCACCAGTTTTTGAACACCCTCCTCAAAAAATTCTGCCACCTGACTTGTTAACTACTTCTTCACAAATGTTTTGACTTTGTTATCATCTTGAAGACGCCGACCGCCCAGGTTTTTCTTTAAGTGCAGGAACAAATGGTAGTCGCTGGGCGCCAGATCAGGGGATCAGATTCAGAGGGAGGTTGATCTAGAGTTTCCCATTTAAATGATTTGATGAGATCTTTCCATCTTTAAATGCTCTCACCCATTTCCTTACCATTCCACCACACCTAATGGTTTGTCCGTAAACTTCAACAATCTCACGTATAACAGCCTGTATTTCACAATCAGCGGGACTCACAGTTGTCGGAGGCATCTTAAACACTCAGTAAACAACATATACAATGAAGAATCTGACTGTAATAGCGTCAGTGCGTAGACAAGAGATGTAGGTAACCAGCGCGCATGTGCAGAACACTGATCGTAGCGCTGCGGCGGCAGAATCGCAAAACGGTATTTACTTAAAAAACATGCCTCGTATTTTACTATATTCTTACATTTACTGGATGTATTAATATAAAAAAAAAAAAATTGTGCAAACTCTGTAATGTGCAACTTAATCTCTATGTTATGAAACTGAAAATAAATATAAACTGCAGCTCATTGACGTATGAAAAAAAAAAAACTTTTTATAATGCTTGCATGAACTTATTATCTTTTAATTAGTACTTCCCAGTGGACAGCCTTCTGTAATGCTGCTATTTTTTTTAGACTCATGGTTACTATTGTTACGAAGTTTCTCAATATCAAAACCTACATTTCAAACCCAGGATCACTCAAATATGATTGCATCCTTCATGTCAAGATAAAAACTAATTTCTATTTATAATTTTTTTTTTTTTTTTTTAGATTGGTGTTAAAATCCAATTATCAAATAACCCCCTTACAAAGGAAGTAGTTTTCACACCATTTTATGTTTTCATCAACCATTTCAAAAAGGATTCTGTCGAAGTTAGAGAAATTACTGATGTGATGGAATATAAATGGCATACTGTGAGTATAATCAATTCTGTTTATTGTTGTATTAATATTATATCTCATGTTTCTTGTGCCCTGTTAATTTATTTCAAAGTGTATAATTTTCCAAAATCTTAGCTGAACAGTGATTTTTCCCTTATTTGATTGTTAGGCTTTGTTGTATCACAGTTGTTAATGAAATTCTGCAAAGTCACTGAGAATTAAAGTTTGAAGAGTACACTTTTCATCAATATCAAGAAAACTCTCTAATGATTATAAACAAGATCTAAGAATTTCCAATTGAAGTATATCAATTATAAAATCCAGAGAAAAAAACTTGCCAGTTTTATTGATTAGAGGTATTTTCTAATTTGATCGATTGTTTTCAAATATGACTGCTTCAGCAAAAGACCCTGATGATTGAAGGAGGCAAAAAATTATAGATTGTTTTCGTCACGGCCATCTTCTGTTATGTCTACTCTGTTCCTCCTTTATTTTTGGCCAAATTGTCGCATACTATCTCGATGCTTCCGTTCTGGGTCCTCATTCTGCATAATGCCTCTTTTGAGCTTTGTGTTTTCCTGAGAACTTCCTGGGAAGTTCTTTTAGTTTCATCCTGAGAAGATGAAACTCTTAAATATCATTCCATGTGATACTGTTTCTTGCAAATCCTTCTCTACTTCCTTGAATCAAGCTCCTTTGATTTTGTCCCCTTGTAAGTATAATATGGTTATTTCTGCAGACTCTAAAGATAAATCTTATGAAATGATTCATAAGACATTTTATTTTAATTTATAAAAAGTAAGTCCCCTTATACATCTTCCTGGTGTAAGTCCCCCATATACTAGGCAACCATAGTCAAAGTGGGTTAATAATTTTACCAATAATTAAAGTTTAATTATTTTATTATGCTTTTTAGATTCATTTTAAACAACTTAAATATTGACTCAGCTCATACTCTCGGCACTGATTTGTCTATCTTTCACTAGCATCTAAAACCTGTGAAAATTATCACTCTCACGAAATGTATCCAGCGACTACAGGTAACTAGGTGCTCCAAGCTTGCCCCCTTTTTAAATTTAGGCCACGCTACCCAGTGAGAGAAGAGGTAGGTGAAAAGTTGTGAGAGCAAGGTATTTTGAGAGTTTACAAAAGTAGCAGGAGAGGAGACAGGCATATTTTTTTAAAAATAAATTTGGATAGTTACATCAAATATTACTTTTGAAAAAATCCTATGATATCATTAAGTATTATTTTTAAAAAGAGATAAAAAAACTAAATGATAATGTTATATCAAAACAAACAACATGTAACATACACATCACAAAAACATATTTTTTTAAATGTAGAAACTCAATTTTAAGAAATTAAATATTATTTATGATAAAAGTTTAAAAAAATAAATGATGGAGTTTTAGAGAAAATACGGTAATTGAATATTTATACTTTGAAAGTTTGTGAGAGTGTATGATAATTCACTATCACCAAATCTCACGAATTTTCACCTACCCGTTCTCTCGCAATGTAGCGCAGCCTTAAAAAGGGGACAAGCTTCAAGCAGCTAGTTGATGCAATTATTGGGTTGATGCAAAATTAATGCAGGTTTTTAGTAGGTATTGTAAATACGCCATATCTTTACTTTAACCATATATATTTAATCAAAATAATTTCCATCTGAATCAATGCACTTTTGCCAACGTTCAACAAGCTTTCTTATTCCACCAGAAAAAAAATCCGAATCCCTGGACTCAATGAAATCACGAAAAGAATTTTCAATGTCGTCCTGGTTTTGAAAATTTTTCTCCCTCAAAAAGTTGTCCAGATGCCTGAAAAAGTGGAAGTCTGTAGGAGAGAGGTCAGGTGAATAAGGCGGATGTTGGAGAACTTCGTAGCCCAACTCGTGCAGTCGTCGAAGCGTTGGTTGTGCAACGTGTGGTCTGGCGTTATCGTGGAGCAGGATCGGCCCCTTCCGATTCATCAATGCTGGGCAAAGACGTTACAATTTTTGATTCATGCTGTCAATTTCTTGACAGTACTTGTCAGCAGTTATAGTCTCACCTCGATTGAGAAAGCTGTAGTGAATAACACCAGCAAGATGACGGCCCCGACCTTCCTTGTCTTCGAGGTCGAAATCTCCTCTGCGAAACTTCTGGAACCAACGCTGCACCGTGCACTCATTAATAGCCCCCTGACCTCACACTTCATTAATATTACGAGCCGTTTGCGCAGCGCTGCGCCCTAATTTAAATTCGTAAAAATAAATTTGACGAAAATCGCACTTTGACATTTTCGATTCAAGACCTTTGAACACACTGAACAAAATGATTTTACTAAACAAATTCATGGTGAAAGAGAGGGTATTAGATAAGGTTTGTTTTGGTATAATAATGATCAATGCTAGGATTAGCTTTGTTTACACAATTGGAATTAAGATATTGCAATAGAGGAAACCTGCATTAATTTCGCATCAACCCAATATTAAAAAAGACGCTAGTGTCTCCTATCATTATGTAGTGCATCCATGAATCAAGAATAATCAGTTTTATCTTTTTATTATTACAGGTTCCCCCAGAAGACTGCATTCCATTTTGGCCTTATGGTAAGCCCGACTCCTCAAAGCTCCAAGTCAGGATAAGTGAAACCGTAGAAACTAGCATTTCATTCCCATTCAATAAGTCTAACAACCATGTCTTGAAACTTCCCAACAAGGTACTTAAGTTTTGAATATCTTTTGAAATTTCTATCGTATAGGAAGTTTCTTAACTGTTGTTCAATATGTTTCAATCCAAGTATGGAGCGATTGATGTTGATATTCAACTTAGCGACGGTGGTGCCTATATATCTTTATATCCTTATGAAATTGGTATGGCGCCCGTTCTCATCATGAATCAGACGAACCACGTCGTTGAATTGTGTGACATGTCGGCCAAAGACAAAATGTAAGGTTATAAACTGTATTATTATTTAATTATCAATAATTACTTCTTATATTTAATACTCGTATATACGATAGTATTGTTCTTTAGTCATTTTTTTACTTTTACTTACTAAGTATGTATAGTAAGGGGAAGTATTGCGATCGTGAAAATTTTTGAATTCCAGTTTTCAACGGAAATACACGTTTTAGGGTCCCCTGAGTCCAAATAACCAAGTCCCACAAAAAGGTGTGTGTGTGTGGGTGGTAACTCATCGGCGGAAACGGTAAGTCCTATGAAACTCAAATTTCATATTTAAGACAACTATACGCCCGAGACGTGACGAAACTGTTTTCATCAAAATGAGCTTACCAGAAGAGGCACTTTTTACCATGCATTTTGCACCTTTTTTCGATTTTCTCGAAAACGGTTCTGACGATTTTGATTAAACTTGCTATAACGATGTAAAATTTAATGGGCTTTAATATCATGTAGGTTTTATTCTGATTAAAATGGTCTGACAGGGCTTAGATGCCAATATTTTAAATTTGCTTCCCCTAAAGGACCTTTAATTTTGTAGATTCAATAAAAATAACTATATTATCTTGTTAATGCTGATGAAAAACAGATAAATATATTAATTCAATATAATATATTCAAGTATATTCAATATTAGGATTTAACTTTAGTTATAGTTTTAAACAGAGACAATTTTTTTCCAATTAACCAAATCTGGTAAATTAATCAATGATTATACATTGTTTCCTTGAGAACATATGTTTCAGAATAAATAATACAACTGTATAAAGGTTAAATTATCATAGGTAGAAATAAAATAATCGGCAGTCAGTCGTTTAAAATAAAATACTTATCCGTTTTTCATCTATGCTAATACGATGATATGGTTAATTTTTTCAAATCTACAAAATCATCATTTTTCCCCATTTCTACTACTGTTGTGTGGTGTACACCGGTGTCCTCTACATGGTACTTGAGCACTGAGTGAAGCGTATCATGAATTATTTTTTAAGATTTGTTTCCGGTACCTCGAGGCAGTCAGAGGGACTCGCCTCTGAGTTGAAATGGCTCATCCCCTCTACATCCAGACAGTACTTCCTTGGGTCATTTCTGTGCCAAACTATAAAAGCACAGCATCCTTCCTATGTCTACAGTCCTCTTCAATTTAAATCTTCCGTCCACTTGCTTGGAAAAAGATCGCACTTCTCCGATCTTTATACCCCATCCCACAGAACTAAAGCCTTCGATTGATCCTTTCTTGCCCGTTCCACTGCATTCTGGAATTCCATTCCTTCCAATATTCGTCATACTTCTTCCTTATCCACATTCAAATATTGAATTTTTGATCATAAGAACACAATCATTACAATGACTGAATATCTTGTTTGCTTGTTGTTTTGTTCACCATTGGTTGTTTTTAATTTTTCATTCTATTGGGTTGTGTCTCATGAAATGTCCGTTTTCAAGGTAAAGTATTTTTATTAAAAATATGAAAACAAGATAATTTTATTTGAAGTATTTACCTTCTTTTTCTACACATTTTTCCCAACGTGACACCAACTTTTTTATCCCCGGACTGAAAAACTCTGAGCTTTGAAGTGAAACAAAATCTGAAAACGCACTTTTCACTTGATCATCATTTTCAAAAAGTTTTCTTTTGAAGAAGTTGTCTAAATTCCTGAACAGGTGGTAAAGTCGGGAGAATATGGTGGGTGCGGAAGAACATCGTAGCCCAGTTCTTTCAATTTTTGCACGGTATGTTTTGAAACATGGGTCTTGCTGCCGCTCAGTGAGATCATGAGGTACCCATGTATCGAGCTTTTTTACTTTCCCAATACACTTTAAATGTCTGGAAACGGTAGATGCACTTGCATTTAGTTGTGCTGAGAGTCTTTTAACTGTTTGGCACGGGTTTCCTTCTACTGTATGTTTGAGGACATCGTTGTCTATTACGGACAGAGGTCTTCCTCGGGGCAAGTTTTCCAAGTTGGTATCCCCAGCTGAAAACTTAGCAAACCAACGGCGAATGGTCCGTTCATTAACACTCCCTTCCCCAAACGTCTTGCAAATATTTCTAGCGGCCTCAGCTGCTGAATGGCCGAGTTTAAACTTGTACAAAAATATTACTCGAAAATTGCGTGTTTCCATGGAGGTATACTAAAAAAGTGGCTAATTGATTGGGAAGCTAATGTTTGTAATACAAAGGTAGAGTATTAGTAACTGTTTACTTTAAATATGTAAACATTCGGAAGAAAACAACAGAGACCTGCAAAATCTTTTATGTATTTCAGAAACTATTAAAACGGACATTTCATGTCAAACAATCCAATATTGTATCAATTTATTTATTTTTTTATTATGTCTTGTATATTTATACATTTTTCTTTCTTAATCTTCTTTACCTATGCAAATAATTCAATTTATTTTATGTATTCTAACCAGATGTGCTATCTTTATTTGTAACATTTATGTTATTCTTAAGAGGCTATGTCCCAGAATAAAATAATTTTATATTCTATTCTAAAAAGTGATTTATTTAAATTATTGTGGATAACCAGAAATTCATTGCAATTTTTAGTTATACCTTGAATCCGAGGCAGAAAATGCTGTTCACGTGGGAGAAGGTCGTTGATAATCACCAGATATCATTTTGTAAAGGAGAGTTCACAACTAATCTTAAAGAGGTAATTCTCTATTCATAACATTTTACATTATATATCCATTATCCATCATTTTAATTAGTCAATTGCTCATTATTTTTTTAGGATAGCATGGGACCTTTTGTCTTGCGGGGCAACGAACAGCTGTACTGGAGCACATTCCTCTACGGGCCTCAAAGAGTCTTCCTCATAACTGACTCTCAGATCATCGCTGCCGAATCCATTAACCTGTCTGATTACGAAGTTATCTCCAACGCGATTGAGGTAAGGTTACAAGGCATCGGTCTCTCCCTCGTTGACAACAATAAGAAGAGAGAGCTCCTCTATATAAGTATGTCCAGGTAAGATTTTTTAAATTATTATTTTCAGGTTATCTATATTTATAAAAGAAAGTACCATCTCACTCAATTTTCTGGTCATCCCAGTATCTCAAAAACCACTTATGGTGAAGATGAAATTTTTTACTGTCTGGATGTGCAATAAGTATGCTATCTGCGGCATTTCTCCGAAACTGCTCAACCACCGAATTACTAGGGCATATGATGATGATCGTAACACCTAGACGTTGATATCGGATTGTTATTTTTAAAATGGCATCCGATTAAAAGTGATTTAATTCAATTACTCAGTTATTTTTGAAGATAGAGAAAAATTTTATTTGTGTTTTTTAACCAAAAAACTGCCAATAATTATATAAAATATATAAGAAAAAAATTGAAATTAACCCATAAATACGTTCATAACTCAGTTATTTTTGAAAATAGAGAAAAATATGTCTACAGTTTTAGAGTCAGTAAAGTGTGTGTTTATGAGAGGAGGTCTAGGGCGTTCCAGGATACTCCCGTTCATAGTTAATTAATAGTGGATGGGCTGTATGTCTAATGAATGAAAATGAACAGTGGACTGTATAATAAATGGATATATATTTGGTATTATTTGGGTTACATGATATTAATGAGTGTTAGTGGTTATCTTATTTTCAATTGTACAGATTCTTTCTGAGCCCATGGGCTTCAATGGGGTTACTCCATAATGCAGAGTAACTATTCTGGATAAAACAAATGCCTAATTATACTGGGGAGGAGGAGGGGCTCATGTGCTCACCATCACTGTTTCTATCTTCCTCTCTAGACTCATCTGGTAATCATCTTGAATTTTCCTGCATCTTTTGACAGAGTTATATATTGCTTCAAGATGCCACTAGATGGCGTTGTGCCCCTTGATAGTGATGCTGTCCGCTAGAGGGCAGCACTGAGATCGTTTAATGACAGTGTTTCCTTAACAGTGTGATAAACAAAAAATGTATTAGTGATTTTTAACCAAAAAACAAAAAGAAACTTCAATAATTATATAAAAGAAAAAAATTGAAATTTTACCTTAAATATGCCATAACTCAGTTATTTTTGAAGATAGATAAAAATATATACAGTTTTAGAATCAGTAAATTAGAAAAAGTTGATCTATATATTCAAGTCACAAATTATAATATCTGTGATTCCACCAAAACCCGGTTATTATTGAAGATAGACAAAAATCAAAAATATTTTTGAGATCAAGACACCGCGATGAGCAAAGATAAAAAAAAAATCTTATATGTTCAAGCCACAAGTTATAAGAGATGTGATTCCTTTATAACTCAGTTATTATTGATTATGGAAAAACAATGTAAGTTGTTCTGGAATCTGGAAATTTTATTTGTATGAAAATCGAAAGAAAAAACTTACTTTTAATGCTATTCCATTGAGAATCAAATTTCCTACAAATTGAAAAAAGAATAATTAAAATTGGTTTAGAACTAGCAGAGATATATCATTTTGAAATCAGGAGCAGTGATATGCCATTTTCCTTTGAATTATTTATTGCTTTTCATATTAGTTAATTGCCTATAAACAGTTATACCCTAATATAGTAATTTGTAAATAATAAACCATTGTATAATGATTTGCAGCTTTTTAAAATTAATTTTAGCGACCAAAAGTCTAGTCTGCAGAACTTGCATATAAAATCCAAGTTTGAACCTATGGTCGTTAGGTTTACAGTGACCAGTTAAATGACTGTAATGGTTTTTAAGGGAGGTTCTGCTCATATTGAGTAAACCCTTCCTTCAACTTTTGCATGGACCTTCTTGAAACAAAAGAGAGTGTTTATGTCTTTTGTCCAGTGTTATTTAAATATCTCCCTATATATGTGCCTGATAGTCCGTTTGACAAAAGTAAGGCTTAAGCCGCGGATGGTTTTGGGTGATAAGTTTGTGAGCCTTTCCTGAATAGAAGTAGTACTTAGTAATATTAATTTATACAATTATTTTAGAGTTCTTAAATTTATTTTAATTTATCTAAATTTAATGTGGATTTTTTTTTTTATGAAGCTCTGACGTGGCATGGGAAGCTCGGAGGCTTGATAAGAAACTGTATAAAAAGCTGTCCGCCAGTGACAGTGCTGCCATCGAACGCTGCTACAAGGACTACCTGGACTCCTGTAGCTACGGCTTCGATACCAATCCTGTCATCAAAGTTAATAACAGGATTACGGTAAGAGATTTTATTATTTAATGATGAATTTTAAATATGAAATAGTTTAAATTTTTCTTATTTACTCTTTTTCAACCTGAAAAGTTATGGTGAGAGTTATTTTGAAATATATTGAGAATAATTAGTGAACAATCCATTAGTGACACACTATTTAGAGTGGCACAGATCTAACAGGTAACATGCCATAGTATAACAATTTTTACAATTCGTTCATGAGTTTTGTTGCAATTGCAAACTTTAAGAGGCTGTTGAGACTGATCAACTTATTTCTTAATGGATGCTCTAAATGGTCAACACCAAAAAGGCTGTACCATAGCCCTGAGTGCCTATCACATCAGCAGGTTATATAAAAAGATGTTTCATCTTCTTGTCAACATATTTTAGTGTACAAAATGTTGGGGGAGCCTGATATAGTTTCCTGGATGAAGATGAACAGACTGAGATGGGCCAGACGTGGTGAGAATGAGTGACAAGGACCCTTGTTAAGATATTGCTTGAGGGAAAGTTGGACCGTAGCAGAGGAAGAGGGAGACCGAGACTGCGATGGTCAGATGCTGTGGCACAAAATGGGAGGAGTATCTTAAATATCCGTGACTGGAGGACAACTGCATTAGATAGAGGCTCCTTGAAGAGGCAAAGATCCACATAGGGGTGTTATGCCATTAATAATAAAAAGTCTACATAGTCCACACAGTAGAGTACTTGAAAGTCCAAGCTTAAACATGTGATAGTTCGGTTTTCAGTGTCCCGTATCGATAGCAGTGATAGCTTTCAAAGAGGTCCTACTCATACTTAATAGACACTTAAGTCCTAAATGCAGAGCTTAAGCAAATATCGCATATGAGATCCGGTGTTAGAGGGGTAACTTGGGAGCCTTTTCTGGCCAATGAGTCAACTTTTTCATTGTGATAAGATTTTAATATAGATGTCAATTTAAGATAATATTTTTTTCTAAAATCTTTATCTCTCCAATGGTACATTATACATCAATGTTACTGTTCTTATATTTAATAAAAAAATGACATACCATCATTTTTTATCTTTTCTCTGTTGGTTGGTTATGAAATTTGATCAACTTGTATGTTTAGCCGTTTTGTTTTTTTCTATGCTAACAATATGATATGGTTTTGTTTTTTGTGAATCTATACAATTAAGGATACTTAAGAAGCAAATTTAAAATATCTATATTTAGGCTCTGTCAGAGTATTTAAATCACAATGAAACCTACAAAATATTAAAGACCATTAAATTTTACATCGATATAGCAAGTTTAATCCAAATCATTCTAGCCATTTTTGATAAAATCGCAAAAAGGTGGCAAATGCAGTTCAAGCTAGACTGACCACTTACACACTAAGACCTTTTTTACAGGACTTGGTCATTTGGACTCATGGGACCTTGAAACATGTATTTTTGGTGAAAACTATTCATGATCCCTTACTTTATTTTCCATACGTAGGTAAGTTAAAGTAAAAAAAAAATTAATTCCTGATTTTAATGCAAAAAAGTCAGCAAATTAATTTGTTTAATGATAAGTAATAATAGAGATTTTTCTGTATTCTTTAAAAAATTTGAGAAGGGATATATTAATTAGATAAAAATGATAAAAATTGAGGAAGATCAAGAAGGCGCGAGGTGATCGGCCAATGAGAAAAAGGAATCAAAATGCGAATAGAGCACTCCAAGTGAGGAATCTCTCTCTTCTGTTGTGACCATGGATGAAGCAAGACGGCGAAGACTCGTGATAGGATTATACCACTAACCATCAAATCATTGTGATTTCAAACAATCATTAGTGAATGGAAGAATTACAATTTGAAGTACAACTAATTCAGATAATTTATAAATTTTTAATATATTCGAATTTAAATAGTTTTTAAGTTATGTTTTATATTGTAGTATATTTCTTGAAGAATATAAGTTTGTTTTTAACCTTAGCAAAGATTCAGAGTTATTAATTTGAAAACCCTAAAACTACCATGCATTATTCATTTATTTAATTTAAAAATAAAATATTATAACAATATTATGTTTTGGAGATCAACGTCTTCCCAGGTTTTTTAAAGGAAAGCAGCTTTATTAACTTATCATAAATTTTCTTCTTTTCCATTTCCAACAAATTATCAATAATTAATGCCAATTATTATTCAACAGGTCGATTTCAATGCGATGAAGATGACTTTACCATCGGAAAAAGAAATCAACCGCTGTTACGTTGATGGTGTCTGGATAAACCTCAAGAATTCCCAATACTTGACGAGGCTGCATATGAAGATCAACAGCGTCCAGATTGACCAACAAGTCTACGATTGTGTTTTTCCTGTAATTTTTGCTCCAGTCCCTCCTCCGAAATCTGTAATGGCCTTGCATAGTAAGTCATTTTTTGCATAATACAACCCTTCTTAGTGTGTTCAATTTTTATTGTTTTTTTTTTTACTTCTATGCTTCCAATCACTAAAAGCAGGCTTCTTGGTAAAGAGAGAAGTCTTTAAGCAGGTCAACAAGGCTGTTTACCAGATGTAGAAGTATGAAACCAAAATTTCCCTATAGATCGTGCTCACTATCAGTTTAAAGATTGTAAGACCGCTTCTGTAGTGCTCTTCTCCCTCTAATAGCTGATGAAGTTTGTCAACACACAATAACCTAAGTTTCATTCACCAGCATATTTTTCTAATACCTCAAACATGTCGAGTTTTGTGCATACAAACTATGATTTGCGGACAGCATTGGTTTTCTGCTACCATTTGATTATGTTTGATGGGATCAAAAGGTTATAATATATTATTAGTTACTAAAACCAGACAAAGCCGCTGATTCCTACCAACAACAAATGATTGATTTAAAACGAGCAATAAGTGAACAAACATACACAGACAAACAAGTCACGGATATGATCAAGGCGTATGATTGAGAAATACTAGCGCATACGTTCTTTTCTCCAGACTTGGCTGCGTCTGATTACCATCTATTCGCATCATTGGGATATGCACTTGCTGAACAACACTTCGATTTGTATGAAAATGGCTCGACAACTGGTTCTCTTCCAAGGAAGAATTGTTTTTTTGGCGTGGCATTCATAACTTGCCAAAGAGGTGGGAAAATTGTATAAATTCCAGACTATTTTGAATAAAATATTTTTTATAATTTTCAAATAACAGACAATCAATTTTTTTTTTTTTTTTTTTTAAATTATGGTTTCATACTTCTACGCCTGGTATACAAATACATTCCCTATATTAACTTATGCAATTTGAATCTTGGACTATAAGCTCAAAGCACTAAAGCCAACTTCAAGCTATGCATATGTGGTTCCTGAAGAGAATAGAGGGAAAAACAAAGAGAAAAACAATCATAAATGCCACAATAAGAAATAATAAGGCTGTCAAAAATATCATTAAAAAAAAAAAAAAAAAAAAATAGGATATGCTGGTTTAGCCATGTGAAAAGAATGCAGAATGAAAGGATAGCCAAAATGAGGCAAGAGAGGAAGGAAGGAGGATTAGAAGACCCAGAAAGACATGGAAAGGTAGCGTCAGAGATGGCTTTGGAGTGGAGCAGGCATGCTCAGCTGGTCTAAGATCGAGGTGCTTGGGTCAGGTTTAAGAAGGGGTGGGCAGAGTTAAGAATGGCACTATCTGTGGCAAAAGTTTCAACTTTATTTTATTTAACTTCTGAATAAATTCTGAAATCTGTTTTTTCTATTTGCTGCTATTTTATACATTAATAGCTATTAAATAAGTTATGGTAAACCGAAATAACCTAGATACCTCAGACAGCTGACACAACCGACAATATGGCTGCCTCTTGTATAGTACTCTATTTGGTAGATTTAACAAATATTGTGAGTATTATTATACAATATACAAATATATTTATGTAAAAGAATACATAATATAAAATATTTACATACCAAAGGTATAGCTGGATTTGCCTGAATAGAGGTTGAAATTTTTATGGCATTGAGACAATAATTTCTAAAAAGTACAATATCCATTCGAAGAAATTTTACAGGAAGCATAAACTCACTTATTAATTTGCTTCTTTTCACATAAAAATCAAGAATTTTGTTTACTATTTCAATTTTTATAATATGGAAGAAAATGTTTTATTATGATTTAAAATAAAATTAAATATGTAATTATTACCTAATATTTAATTATTATTAATCATGCTTTTAAAGGACTTGGGTTTTGTTTTGTTTTTTATGAAAACAGATGACTTATTATATTGAGGATGTTTAGTCGACATAGGGAGAGGCATGGTCTAGTAGATAGAGCACTGCACTAGTCTACTGTTCTCCGGGTCCTGGGTTCAAATCCCGGCTGTGGCAGAATATTATTTATTCTGTTATTTCGGCTGAGGGGGGACCCTTGGGTTTGGAGATCCTCCTGGGGTAGACCCAGCCTCTACAAAGTTGTACCCAAAATGGGAAAAACCTGGAAGCTGAGAGTAACCAAGGCCTAATTACCTCATTGCACAGCCGTTGGTCTAGAAACATTATGAATGTATTGAGCCCAAGACCCTTATGGTTTGTAGAGGTACATGTTTATTTATTTTTTTATTTATAGTCGACTGTTATCATAGTCAAATTATCATATGAGAGAAGTTGGTTGAGGGTGCAGTCAATTTAACACACAATTAAGCGTAAACTTAATTTATTGGTGCAGACGTTTCGGCCTAAATTATAGGCCTTCTTCAGGATGGTTGTGTGAGCTGAAAGGCGTCAGTCAACAACAATGGTCAACAGTCAGTCAACAAATTATCACAGTTGTATAAACTGATTTTATCCTCGACATGGCTCTCTGACTTCCTGATGGTGGCTCACATGTTTGAGCAGAAACGTTGGTAAAATTAAAATATTTTTCACAAGACTGACTCATGATAATTTCTGACCATGACTATAAGATGACTTATTTTAATATGACTAAACAATTAAAACACAATTAAGTTAAAGTGTCAGTTTTGTAAATAAAATTCCTTTAGTATCGTATCTTTTGGAAATTAATATCTCAGTTTTTCTTCCATTATAGGTCAACCTATATTAAGGTTGGATACAATAATTATAATTATTGATGAGGGATCACTTGTAGCTGGGTGGCTAGCATAACAGCCTCCTATGCCAAAGGTCACGGGTTCGAACCCGCAGGTGTTCCTAGGATTTTTTAATGGGAGTAAAAAATCCTTAATTATGCCGTCCTTCGGAGGAGACGTTAAAAGGTGGTCCCGAGCCTGTGCAATGTCAGATACTCGTTAAAGATCCCTATCCTAATAAAACCTGGATAGGCAAAATTTAGGACTCCCACTGTAGCATCGTCCAATTAGCCATAGTAGCATAAAGTGACGTTAAATAAATAAACAAACAAACAAACAATTATTGATGAGTTTTAAGCTTATTGAGATCTTTTTTTTTTCTTTTACAGCTCCAAAACCGTTTTTGGAAGTGAGTGTGGTTAAGATGAGCAATCAGTTCAGCCACCTTCAACAGTACAAGTATTTTGGTGTTTTGATTCAAGAGTTCCACTTCAGGGCAGATACGGGCGTCTTAGCCAACCTGATGTCTTTCTTTGAACCCTCAGAAGTCTCAGAAGAAACTGAGGTAATTATTGAGTTTATTTTAATAGAGATGATAAATACTTATTGATGTTTGAGTTGAATTTTGTAAGTCTTCAACCTTTTATAGATAGCGCTGATGGACGCAGATGTTCGTAGGGCTGAGGAGCCTTTGAGCTTCTTCGTGTTGCAGACTTCCCAACAAGAATTGAAAAATTATTACAGCAGACTTCATTTGTCTCCATTGAAGGTGAGTAAATTATTTATTTATTCCTGTTCCATAGTATTTGCCTAAAAATAGTTCAAGACAATTCTATGATAATCTTCTATTGAACCTAACACCATTGCAAATAGCAGTATAAACTCAAGCACTAAACACTGCCTACAGACTCTCTAAGTTAGGAACAAGATCTAACTCTCTGGTATACCAGGGTTATGGTAACTTGTTCAGAAGGATTGATGAAGATTTGGTGCTTGCCATGCATTCTGATCTTCAGACGAAGAAATATATGGCCACACTTTACTGTATAGTTATTTACACTGACGGAATTAGGTTCAAAGGCGGGAATATGATGAATGGGTAAACCCTTGGGGGAATATCCATCTCTCTAGGTAAACATACTTCAGTCTTTCAGGCTAAAGTAATGGCGATAAATTAAATATCTGTGCTCAAACCCTAATTTCAGAAGAGATAAGAGACAGACTTATAACTATCCATACCAATAGTCAAGCCGCTATCAGAGCTTGGGTAGCTATATGACTTGGTCCAAACTAGTGGAGGAAGAAAAAGAAATCTCAACACCCTTTCCCTGCAGAATAAGGTCCAAGTTGATCAGCTGGTCACTCAGGCATCTTAGGCTATGAGAGAGTTGATAACCTCGCTAGGAGGGGTTTTGCTCAGTTTCTCACACCTGAACCTGTGTGTGGAATAAGCCTCAGCTATGCAAAAGGTTTGATCAAGGCAGCTGCTAACAATAGATCCAGGCTATATTGGAGCAGTTGTTGTACCGTCTCGAGCATATAATTGTTTTAAATATGAAATTTCAGTTTTGTACGACATTTCGTTTTTGTGCTAGGTAAGTGGAAGTAAGAATAAAATCTAATTTTGTTATGTTAATAGTTGTAAAGAAAATATACAGATAAGTACATACTACTTCAATTCTTAACACTGCCTAAATAGATATTTCTAAAAAACAACAATTTTTAGGTTTTATTTCTTATATTTCTGTTTAATTTGTAATTTATCTTTTTTAGATGCATGTGAGCTTTTCCCTGAGCAGCGGGGAGAGTTCTTCAGGAGGGGAGGGCAGTATGATGCCACCGATAGTCTCCGTTTTCATGCAGAGTTTTGGTGTGACCCTTACGGATGTCGATGATGTCATATTCAGGTAAAACTTGATAAACTCTATTCTTTTACTTCAGGGACTTTATCCTTTGTATACGCTGAGCTATCTGTGGAAGAGCAGTACTTTCAAGTGATAACTCAAATTGTAAGGGTGGTTAGATTAAAAAAAATTAGTGGACTGTATAGATTTAGAAAAATAAAATAATGAAAGGTAAAAGATGAATCACAATATATTTATTAAACTAAAATACATATAAACAAAATAAGAAACAAAATTAACCTAATAAAATTGATATAAGAAAAGATAAGAAACAAAATTAAACTAATTATATACTTAAACAGCTGTAAGAAAATGTAGGAAACAAATAAACCTAATTGAAAATATTGAAGAAAATATGAGAAACAAACTTAACCTAATTAAATATTTAAAGATGTAAAAAATATAGGAATCAAAATTAAACATTTTTAAGAATGATAATTAAGAAATTAAATGTTCCAATAATGGTTAAAGATATTCTATATTCACGTGAACGAAGACCAGGGCAGTTCTTCCAAGTTCCAAGGGGAACGATGACAAGATGAAGAAAAATGTTTGCAAACGTTCAAAACTTTTTGAGAGGAGACATGGGTCTATATACGGCACAGCTTCACCGCTCAGACGCTACCTTAGTACTCGACTCGCCTCGAGTCCGTGATAAAACAATTGAAGTGCGATCGTCTTCTACCATCTTTCTTTTCTACTGTTTTTCAATTTCGTGGCAAAAACTTTTAATTATATTTAAAATAACTATTTTTAAAAACAAATATGACATAAAAATAGATACAAAAAAATGATCTTATGATAAATATCATAAAAATTATGAAGTTATCTATTTTCGATTAAAAAACCATAAAAACCTTATCAGGCCATAACATATGGTGTGAACATCCTTACTTGTTCTTTCAAATCTTATTTAAATTTAAAAAAATTCAGAAAACCAGTGAAAAATGTTTCTTTCGTAAAACTCCCTTTATCAGTTACTTGGTCAATGTTCCTTGCTTTTTCTTGGGAATTAAACAAACACTTTTAGTGAATGGAGAATTAGCAAGTTATACAGTTATAGTTCTGTGGATATGGATACAAATGTGGATTAACAGCAATGGAGATATGTCAATGGAAATCAAAAGTAGAATTGAAATTGCAATATCAGTCTTTATCAAAATGAGGAAACTTTTCTCCAACAGAAATCCATCAATAGAACTTAGAGCCAGAATTTTGAGATGTTAGGTATTTTCTACTTTGCTAAATGGGATGGAATCCTTGATGATGAAGTAAGTTATATAAGCTTGGATGATATACATGAAGATCAGTGAATTTGAAATGTGTTCCTACTACAGGATATTAAACATACCCTTGGTAGATAAGGTGTCTAACATAATAATAATAAAAAAAATTAAAAAAAAATATTCTGGAACTATGTCCCTTGTATTGTATTGTACAGTACATATTTATATTTATGTCTGGCCAAGAAACCAATAAAATTAATTTTTATTTACAAATGTGAAAAAATAAATAAATTAATTAAACACAAATAAGACCTATGTACAAAAATGTTGATGATACCAAAAGATGTTGGAAAAGGTGAGATTTGAATGAGAGAAGAGAAGAAGTATGGCGAATATCAGTAGGTAGGGAATTCCAGAGGGGTGCGGAGTTGATATAGAAGGAATGATCAAAAGATTTAGTTCTAGGGGTGGGGATGTAAAGGTCAGAATGGCAGATCTTGCTTCAAGAAAGTGGACTGAGTATTTTGGTAAAGAAAATATTCCCTCTGTATAGATGGTAGGAGCCACTTCACTTGCTGTCTAAGTGAGTCACTGGAGACCTTCAAGTTACCAAAGATGAATCTTCTGAACATGTTCATGCTACGCTTGAGTCTATCCTTGAGTACATTTGAGAGGCTACCATATACCACTCAGCAATAATCGAAGTGGGGGAATATTAATGAGAAGACAAGAAGGTTACGGGAAGTGGGAAGAGAGAGAAGATGCCGGGAATGATGAAAACAACTTTAGAGTGCTTATAATACAAGCATATACTTATATACAAGTATTAAGAAGAATGAAGAAAGGTCAAGAAGTTAAGGAAGGTCAGTATTTGGGACACCTTATAAGAGGAGAGAAATACAAAATGATCCAGCACATCTAACAGGGAAAGATAGAGGAATACCAAGGATGAACTGGATCCAAAATCTCAAACATTGGTTTGACTGCAGTAGCGAGGAGTTATTGAGAGCCGCCAATAACAGGAATCATATTCCATGCTGATTTCCAACCTTCGATTGAAGAGGAACACTAAGAAGGAGAAGATAGTTATTGCTATAGCCGTTCCATCATGGGTTGCCTTTACATTTGGGCTGAGCTCCAGAAGACCCCAGCCTGCCTTCATCTCTTCCACTCTTTATATCTACCTCCTTCTGGGTCTTTCTTGTCTCCATCTTCCTGGTGGTTACTAATTCATAACTCGCTCTGGCCATTGTTCAGCAGGAATTCTTCTCATATAGACTTATCTCCTTAACCTCCGCTGTCCAATTTTATGATTCACACACACAAGGGCCTCCATCTTTTCCCCAAGGATGTCGTATCTGATTTTGTCTATCCTTTTTCAACGTAAGCATCTTCTCCAAAAGTACATCTGCTCAGATTGAGTATTTTAATATAGCTGAGATAACATTCCCCTGGAATTAGCTAGTGTTTTTTATATATAGTGAATATATTGCTTTACTATTATTTATATATTCTAATTATTTTTTAATTAGGTAAATTTATAAAAACTTAAATGACTTCTCATAGAATCAGCTGTTTTGAGCGACATTCCCTCTTCGTGACCCAGTCGCAGCTGATAAGAGAGGTGCAGGGGCACTACGTGAGCCAGATCTTGCAGCAGCTCTACGTAGTCATCTTAGGCCTGGACGTCATCGGCAACCCTTTCGGTCTCATCTCTGGTTTGAAGACTGGTGCTACAGATTTCTTTTATGAACCTATTCAGGTGAGCTAGATTATTTTAACTGCCTGATATTAATGTAATCTACAAATTTATTTCTATGTATATTTAAAATGATATGATAGGTTTTCACTATAATGAAGGGCATTCTTTTCTGAAAGTTTATAAGTAAAATAAATTGCAATTAAGTTTTTTATTTGAAGGGAAAATTGATTTATCTGTAATCAAACCTTAAAAAAATTATTCATGAATTATAAGCAGCAATATAGACCTATAATATACTGTTTGAAAGCGCAAGATTTTAGAAAAATTAATATGCATTAAAATAAGTCATACAAGTTAATAAAAAGTTGTTATAAACGCATAAACTGATGAATATATGTATATGTTATTTGAAATGTTGTGAAGAGGGATAGTATTGTGATTCAGTATTGCCACTGCAAAGTATCATACAGGTTATATTCTCCCATACAGTACTCAAGATTTTAGAAAAAATATTACTTACCAAATCGTATGTCTATCTATCTCCATGGTGCTACAACCCTGAATGGGCCTTGGCCTCCTCAATGAGCCACCGCCATCATTCTGCCCGATTCTGTGCTGCCGCTCTCTTGCTTCCGATTCGCAGCCTTGGCCTACCGGTTCATTGGGTACTGTGAAGGGGAGTTTGCAAAGCTTTTCTGGGTATTTCTTCCTCTTAAATCCTTTTGACATGGCCCACCCAACTGAGCCTACCCAGCTTTATAAACTTAAGGACATCTGTTTCTCCATATTGAGGATGTATAGTCGACTGTAGAAATTATTGTAGATGTACAAAAGAGATACATATTAATGTGATAATAAAAAATAAATAAATAACAACTAAGAATTTTCTGGAGTATTTCCTTTTCTGTAACATAAAACAATCTTATACATCTTGCTTCCACTGGTAGTTTTAATATAATGTAAATTGAAGTTTTATTTATTATTATTTTTTTATTGTTTATAATTACTTTAGGGAGCTATCCGTGGTCCAGGAGAATTCGCAGAAGGTTTGGTGCTAGGCGTGAGATCACTGTTCGGGCACACGGTTGGCGGTGCAGCTGGTGCTGTGTCTAAAATGACTGGTGCTTTAGGTAAATTTATTTTTGAAATCTCTTTTAAATCACATTTTGATACATTTATGTTATCAAACCTATAAAAAATTAGATTATTTCTTAAATGAACATGTTCAATCTAAGAGTGAACCAGTTACCACTGCAAAAGAATAATTTATGAACCATGTCTAGAAAATGACATGTCTACTAGTACTTCCCTAATTTTAATAATTGATTTGTAAATAATTTTTCATTGCTTAATTAAAAATAAAAAAGAACATGGTAATGTATTGGGCTGTAATATAAGTTTGTAGCGTTTTTCAGTATTTTAATTTAATCCTCT
Source organism: Piezodorus guildinii (assembly GCA_023052935.1). NCBI lineage: Eukaryota > Metazoa > Arthropoda > Insecta > Hemiptera > Pentatomidae > Piezodorus > Piezodorus guildinii. The sequence goes on along the minus strand of CM041297.1, from coordinate 140,952,025 downwards.
TTGTGTTTATAAAATCATGTTTACTTGGTCAATAATGTTTACATAATCTAAAAAAGATTAATTAAGATGCTTTTATACATTAGTTTCAACTGAGATTCCTTATCTTTTAGTGATATTTTGCTTGCTCAAAATGGAAGATAAAAAAAATTCATTTTCGTCATTAAGTGATTTTACTTTCACTTACTATATATAGTAAGGAAAGTATTGCGATCGTGAAAATTTTCGAATTCCAGTTTTCAACGGAAATACACTTTTTAGGGTCCCCTGAGTCCAAATAACCAAGTCCCGCAAAAAGGTCTGTGTGTGTGTGTCTGTGTGTGTGTGTGTGTCTGTGTGTGTGTGTGTGTGTGTGGTAACTCCCGGGCGGAAACGGTAAGTCCTATGATACTGAAATTTCATATTTAAGACAACTATACGCCCGAGACGTGACAAAACTTTTTTCATCAAAATGAGCTTACCAGAAGAGGCACTTTATACTATGCATTTTGCACCTTTTTTCAATTTTCTCGAAAACGGTTCTGACGATTTTGATTAAACTCGCTATATCGATGTAAAATTTAATGGGCTTTAATATCATGTAGGTTTTATTTGGATAAAAATAGTCTGACAGGGCTTAAATGCCGATATTTTAAATTTTCTTCCCCTAAAGTACCTTTAATTTTTTAGATTCAATAATAATAACTAGATTATCTTGGTAACGATGATGAAAAACAGGTAAATATATAAATTGAATAAATTCGATACCCAACTAAAGGATAAAACAGAAAAATATATTTTTAATGAAATTCTTCGTTTTTGAACATAAGAGCAGTAATATACATGTATGATATACCGTTGGAAAGCTAAAGATTTTAGAAAAAATATCATCTCATACACAAGCTTTTAGAAGTTAATAGAGAGTGATGAGAAGAAGATAAAACTAACTGATTATTTTAGATAATAATATAATAGATTTTTTAATAAAACACATGTTTCTATATAAATTCAATTTGATTAATTCCTTAATAGTTTCACGTATTTTTATCTTTAACTGTATTTGAAAATTCTTTCATTGATTTTAAAAATAGAGGTAAGTGAAAGTCGTGTGTTGCCCGCACCAGATTTTTTTATTTCCTAAAAGTAAAATCCGCTGCACAGACTGACTTGAAAGACTCAAAGCGCTCAAGTGGTCCTTCAACTGTTGATGATGACCAAATTCAAGCATTGATTACAGACAACAGGATATCGCATAATATAATTGATTTAAAATATTTACAATAATCTGAAGTTTTTATTGAAATTACCAGTAAAAAATGCTATGAACTTATTTTACAATCCAATATTATATAACGGTTTCTTATTTCCAATTATTATATGTTCATCAAATTTATAAGGTTGCTATTTACGCCAAATATCTAGTCACTTAGGAATTTGTTTTCATGTTTTATATACCTTTATTTTGTAGGTAGTTAAATTATCTTTCAAATTAGAATAAGTTGTGTTCAAAAGGATGTATAGTTTTTGAGTAATCAAAGAGATAAAGTATTAGTATTTTTTTTTTTTTTTATGATCTGTATTAAGAAACAAATACTACTATGTCAATAATAATCACTGGAGGATGCGGCGCACTGGCCGGGACGGAATACCCTAAGAGGCATGACGACGTTGCAAAGGTCTATCACCAGGCGATTGGTTTAAAAAGAAAGCTGTTAAACGACTCTATACCGTATTATCAATACAAACCTAAAGACCTCATTCAAAATGAAGGAATAAAATTGTATTGGAACCAGTCATTCATAACTGATCACACAGTTATCCACAACCGGCCTGACATCGTTTTGATTGACTCCAAGAAGAAAAATGCTGAGCTAATTGATGTAGCTGTCCCGAATGATGGCAACACAAGTTCAGTCACTACTGAAAAAATTCGCAAGTATCAAGCTCTAGCAGCTGAGTTAAAGGAACTGTACAGGCTGGATAGTGTCACTGTGAGGGCGATTGTGATATCCAGCAATGGTCTGATACCAAAGTCCACAGTAGAAGCCACTGAGCGGTTGGACCTATCTACAGCTGTCATGAATGAAGCCCAGAAGGCTGTACTGCTGAACACAGCTAGAATTGTTAGGAGTTTCTTAAACATACAATAGTATCATTTCACTAAAAGCACCTGAAGTGGTTGGAGTTAATCTCCCCCTCTCCAGGAATATTACTTTATAAGAAGTGCTGTAAAATAAATAATAATAATAGTCTTTATTGATATACATATAAACATTCAATACATTTTTATTTACATTTTTTCTTCTTTCTTTATATACCTATACATTTATAGACCTTCCTTTTCAGGAGTTTAAAGTCTTTAACGGTAACTACCCGTACTTGAGTTGAAGAGTTCGCTCATCTTCATCTTCGAAAATTCCCTGTCCTTGGCTTTTTGTGACCATAGCACTCCTTCTTCCTTTTTGATCTCATCGACCCACCTTCTTCTTTGCCTGCCTCGGTCCCTTTTCTCATCTAATGGGGTCCATTCAGTCAGTATTTTCGCCCAGTTTTTATCATTTTTCCTCATTAGATGGCCAGCCCATTGCCATTTCATCTTTTTCACAAATGTTATTGCATCAGTGACAATGCTAACCTTTCTACTGTGTCAATAGTCGTATACCAAATATTTTATTTGCTTGATTTTTTTTTTTTTTTAACATTTTTTCTTGAATAAAATTCTTATCAAATTGAATATCACTACGTTTATACATTTTTTCTACAGGAAAGGGCTTAGCAGCGCTAACGTTTGACGATGACTACCAGAGGCAGAGGAGAGAGATGCAGCGTTCCAAGCCGGCGACGATGCAAGAAGGGTTCGCACGAAGCGGCAAAGGGCTAGTTATGGTACGAATTCCTTTATCTCGGGCAATATCAAGAAAATAGTGTGGAAAATTATATTTTCCCCTTCTAAGCTTGTTCATGATATTACCTACTTAATGATGTATTACTACTAATAATCAATCACCAGGTATAGAAGTGTGAAACCTAAAATTTCCTATAGATGGTGCTCACTATTAGTTTAAAGACCGAAAGACTGCTTCTGTAGCGCTATCTTCTCCCTCTAAGAGCTGATGAAGTTTGTCAACACACAATAACCTAAGTTTCAAACACCGGTATATTTTTTTATAACCTCAAACATGAAAAGTTTTGTGCCTTCGAACTATGATTTGCGGACAGCATTGGTTTTCTGCTGTCATTTGAAGAAAACTGCTGCAGAATCGCATAGAATGCTTGTTGAATCATTGGTGAACATTATCTTAGCAAAACTCAACGCTTTGAGGGGTTTAAAAAATTTATAAGTGGTGATTTTGAAATGAGAAACGAGGAGCGTGGGAAACCCCTGAAAAGAGAGACAAGGACTTGCAAGCCTTATTGGATGAAGGCGATACTCAGACTCAAAAAGAACTCGCAGAATAATTAAATTTGATGCAAAAAGCAGTATCTCTTTGTCTGAAAGCTATGGAAAAGATTCAGAAAGTGGGAAAATAGGTGGGTACCACATGAACTGAATGAAAGACTGCAAGAAAATCGAAAAACCACTTGTCGAATGCTGCTTGTCAGATGTAAAAGAAAATCATATTTTCATCGAACAGTGGCAGGGGAAAAGTGGATATATTTTCAGAATCCAAGTATCATAAATCATGGGTGAATCCAGGCGAACCATCAACATCCACTACAAGACCTAATCGTTTTGGAAATAAAACACCCCTGTGTGTTTGTTGGGATCAAAAGGGTATAATATATTATGAGCTACTAAAACCTGGAGAAACCGTTAGCACTGATCGCTATCAACAATAAATGATCGATTTGAATCGAGCAATACGTGAAAATCAACCGCAATATGCAAAAAGTCAACATAAAGTCATTTTTCTTCATGATAATGCCCCCTCACACATAGCAAAACAGGTCACGGATATGATCAAGGTGTTCAATTGGGAAATGATAGCACTCCGTCTGAATACAATCTGAGATGGCAACTGGTTCTCTTCCAAGGAAGAATTATTTTTTTGGCATGGCATTCATAATCTGCTGAAGAGGTTGGAAAAATGTATAAATTCCAATGGAGACTATTTTGAATAAAATGTTGTTTATAATTTACAAAAAAAAAATTCCGGTTTCATACTTCTGCACCTGGTAAATGACTTCGTATTTTTTAAGTTGTGTTAAACATAATGTAATTTTAGGAGTGAAATTAATTGTAATTTTGAGAATTGTAACATTTAGCATCCTATTAATTATATACTGGTTTAACCATGCTTTATTTTCATTTTTACTTAAAAATAATAATAAGTGATTAAAATATATATTTAAAATAATGTGGTATATAATAATTATATAAATATTTAATTGTTTTCATTTATTATTATTTAAGGGTGTCATTGAAGGTGTAGGAGGTGTCGTGACCAAGCCAATATCCGGCGCTAAACAAGAAGGTGTATCAGGGTTCTTCAAGGGCATGGGCAAGGGAATGGTAGGCCTCATCACGCGACCTACGGCTGGCATCGTAGACTTTGCCAGCGGTTCACTTGGAGCTGTCAGAAGGTTAGTTTAGAAATCAACATTTTCCACTCCAGTGCTTTTTTTTCATATGAAATTTAAGAAACTCTGGGGATTATAATGCAAAAATATGGGACCCCTTTATCTTTTGAGCAGGTAAACTTTATACCTATTGTATATGTTGTCACTCCCATGACATCCAATTTATTTGAATTATCTATATGTCACCGGAGGGGCACCAACAGAGTGGTAAGGGTTAATTATTTCTTTAAAATTTATTTATGTTGTACCAGTCTAATCTTCTGTATGAATTGAGTTATTTTATTTTCTGGATAATTTTAAATATTTAAATATGAAATATATAGTAAGGGAAAATATTATGATCATGAAAATTTTCGAATTCCAGTTTTCAATGGAAATACGTGTTTTAGGATCCCCTGAGTAAAAAGGTCTGTGTGTCCATGTGTTTGTGGTAAGTTCAGCATGAAAACAAAAAGTTGTACGAAATTGAAATTTCATATTTGAGACAACTCTATGCCTCAGATGTAACAGCAACTTTTTCCTTAAAAACTTTCCGGCTGACCGGAAGATATACTTTATACTATGCATTTAGCACCTTTTCGCGATTTCTCAAAAATTACTTTAACGATTCTGATTAAACTCCCTGCATCGATGTAAAATTGGATGGGCTTTAATATCATTTAGGTTTTATTCTGATTGAAATATTCTGACTGGGCATAAATGCCAATAGTTAAAATTGTCTTCCTCTGAACTACCTTCAATTTTGTAGATTTAAGTAAATTAAATGAGGAAGATGGTTGGGGATGTGGTCATAAATTAGATACACACATTTAAAATAAGTGCTATTTTAATTATGTGCCGACGTTTCGGCCTACAATGTGGGCATTCATCAGGGCTAAAAGAAAACAAGATAACAACCAATGTAATTATAGACTTAATAATGCGTTAGGTATATAATAATAATATGACAGTAATAAAATATGGGAACATAAATAAAATTAAATGTAAAATGATAATAAGATGACAGTTATTAAGTATAGAAATAAGGTGACAGTTATAAAGTGTGGAAATAAACAAAATTAAGATGATAGTTATAAAGTATGGTAGTAAACATAATTGAGATGATAATATTGTAATGAAATATATAAAGAGAGACTAAGCAAATGAAGATCACTTCAAAATTGTTAATATTTAAAATTTTAATTGTTCACATATTTTTCATTTGCTTAGTCTCTCTTTATATATTCTCATTACAATATTATCATCTCAATTATGTTTACTTCCATACTTTATAACTATCATCTTAATTTTGTTTATTTCCATACTTTATAACTGTCACCTTATTTCCATACTTCATAACTGTCATCTTATTATCATTTTACATTTAATTTTATTTATGTTCCCACATTTTATTACTGTCATATTATTATTATGTACCTAACGCATTATTAAGTCTATAATTACATTGGTTGTTATCTTGTTTCTTTTAGCCCTGATGAAGGCCCACATTGTAGGCCGACACGTCGGCACATAATTAAAATAGCACTTATTTTAAATGTGTGTATCTAATTTATGACCGCACCCCCAACCATCTTCCTCATCTAATTTCTCAACGGTCAACAAAACTCCATCATTATAAATATATTAAACATATCATATTGTTAGCATTGATAAAAAACGGGTAAATATATAGTTGAGTGAATTCGATATTCAATGAAAGGAGAAAAGAGCAAAAATATGTTTACATTTTTTGTGTTTTTGAACATAAAACAGTAATATAGATGTATAATACACCGTTGGAAAGCTAAAGATTTTAGGAAAAATATTATCTCATACACAAAATTGTAAAAGTTAATGGAGATTGATGAAAAGCCGATAAAACTAACTGATTATCATAGATAATAATATTATTTATTAAAACACATGTTTCTATTGAAACTCAATAACATTAATTATTTTCATCTCTAACTGTATTTCAAAATTCTTAAATTGATGTTAACAATGGAGGTAAGTCAAAGTCGTGTGTTGCATGGGCCAAATTTTTTTACCACTATATCAATGTAAAATTAAATGAGCTTTAATTTCACGACGAAACACTTGCCTACCAAGTTTTATCGATAACAACCAAATTCCTCAGACCAGTACAGAACATTAACTAGGACTGACACTCCATCGAAAGATGTCTTGGGGCCAACATGTCAAGATGAAAAGACCATCGACTGAAAGTACTATACTCTCTTTTATCTAAATCATCAAAATTAAAAATTAGACAGAAACTGAATACATACACATACCTTCTTAAGCCAATATGGACTTACGCTACACAGATTTTTTTTCAGCAAAAAAGACTCATAACGACAGCTCCTTGGTACGTAAACAACAGAACCCTAAATACAGACTTACAACAACCAACAGTTGATGAACATATACGAACACTGTATTCTCGTTTTCTCTGTAAACTTAACAGACATGACAATAGACTGATTAATGACATGTCAATAGCTGAAATGCCAATCAGAAGAAGGCTAAAGAGAAGCTGGATGAGGGACCTCCTCAGCTAGATTAAAGCCTTGGAAGGGTGCTGCTGGGCACTTTACTTCCCCATGCCTACTATGCCTGATCTTAATTTGTACAGCACATTTGCTGATTGTCAGACATCTTCTGACAGGTGTAAATAAAGATTTGGAGAGAAAAAAATTTCATGTGGTTTTATTCCCATTCAAATGGCTTGTTTAATAGTTTTTATTATTTTTGATAGGATTATTATTTGTCACTAAATAAAAGAGATAAGAAAAAAATCTGGTGCGGGCAACACACGACTTTCACTTACCTCCATTATTAAAATCAATAAAAGAATTTTCAAATACAGTTAGAGATAAAAATACGTGAGATTATTAAGGAATTAATTAAATTAAAATTCTATAGAAACATGTGTTTGATTCAAAAATCAATTATATTATTATCTAAAATAATCAGTTATTTTTATGTTCATTTCATCACTCTCTATTAACTTCTAAAAGCTTGTGTATGAGATGATATTTTTTCTAAAATCTTAGCTTTCCAACGGTATATCATACATGTATATTACTGCTCTTATGTTCAAAAACGAAGAATTTCATTAAAAATATATTTTTTCTGTTTTATCCTTTAGTTGGGTATCGAATTTATTCAATTTATATATTTACCTGTTTTTCATCATCGTTACCAAGATAATCTAGTTATTATTATTGAATCTAAAAATTAAAGGTACTTTAGGGGAAGAAAATTTAAAATATCGGCATTTAAGCCCTGTCAGACCATTTTTATCTAAATAAAACCTACATGATATTAAAGCCCATTAAATTTTACATCGATATAGCGAGTTTAATCAAAATCGTCGGAACCGTTTTGAGAAAATCGAAAAAAGGTGCAAAATGCATGGTATAGAGTGCTTCTTCTGGTAGGCTCATTTTGATGAAAAAAGTTTTGTCACGTCTCGGGCGTATAGTTGTCTTAAATATGAAATTTCAGTTTCATAGGACTTACCATTTCCGCCCGGGAGTTACCACACACACAGACCTTTTTGCGGGACTTGGTTATTTGGACTCAGGGGACCCTAAAACGTGTATTTCCGTTGAAAACTGGAATTCGAAAATTTTCACGATCGCAATACTTCCCCTTACTATATATAGTAAGTGAAAGTAAAAAAATTGTCATTATTATTATTATGTATTTCCAGAGCAACTGAAGTATCTACTGAGCTTCCTCGTAAAAGAATCCCTCGCTACATTCGGCCTGACGGACTGATCAAACCTTATTCCGAAGAAGAGGCAGAAGGAAACAAGTTCCTTCAGGTCAGTATCATAACATTTAAAATATTTTGTTCGGTTGGTAAATATATTAATAGCTTAATCAATGTGTGAAGAGTAACAAACCTGAAAAAAACACCTTCAGACACTTTTTTTTATTGTGGCATTCTTCTTCCAATCAAATAATATTCTGACATAGATATATGCTAATCCTGGGAAAGTAATTGATATTTTTAACTGATTTTTTTTTTTTTTATCTTTACAGGAACTTGATAAAGGAAAGTATGCAAAGACTGATGAATACGTCTTCCATATGCCGATTGGCTACGCAACAAAATACAAAGATGTCCTCTTACTTACGGACCGTCGAATGGTCTACCTCGCCTACAACGAGATATTTGGAGGCTATCAGGTAATTTATTTGAAAATTATTTTGTCATCATTGATTGACTTTGTATTCTGTTTATGACATTCAAGGATTGAGTTATTATGGGTATGTCAACATCTTCTGCTGGGCTATTGTAAATTAGACAGAATAAAGTGAAGTGAGAATGGTTGACTTTGTGTACATAATGGAGAAGTTAGTTCAGGGTGCAGTCAAAAGAACACACAATTAAGTATTAACTTAATTCACTGACGCCGATGTTTTGTTCTAAATTATAGGCCTTCTTCAGGACGTTTGAAGGAGAGCATCACAACAATGAAGCAATAATCACTAAATAACAATAATAAACAATGATTTTTGCTTCATTGTTGTGATGCTCTCCTGTCAATTGACATGGGGTCAATTGACTCTGTACCGCACTGAGCATGTTAATATAAACAGGTATTAATAATCTATTTCTTTAAAAACTGTAATCCTACATTATTTTCTGGGCAACCCAATAATAACACTTTCATTGTACATAAAAATAATTAAAAGTTCAACTGATTGACTGATAGTTGTATATGTTTTATTTAATCTTACCATAAAGGCAGCACTACACGGTGATAATTAGTGTATGTGTAGGTGAGGTGAAATTCGTGAATCATAGATGAGCTGAAAGTGAATATCATATACTTCCAACATATAATAAATATTCAATTACCGAATTTTCTATAAAACTTCATAATATATTTTTTTTACCTTTTATTATAAATTATGATTTATTTCTTAAAATCGAGTTTCTACATTTAAAAACATGTTTTCATGATGTTTATATTACACTTGTTTATTTTGATATAACTTTATCATACAGTTTTTTTATATTTTTTTAAAAATAATACTTAATGATATAGGATTTTTCTAATAGTGATATTTGATTTCATTATCCAAATTATTTTTTAAAAATAAGTCTCTCTCTTTCCTGAACCCTCACTAGACTTGCTTTCACCTCACCTTCACATACCCTCTTTCTGTAGCGCTGCCTTAAGTGCATGTCTATGTAAATTTAAATCAACATAAAATAAAATAATATATGAAGAAGCACACATGTTTTATTTTATTCTATTGTTTATTTTACTTCAAGCTTATCTATTAAGTTTTTCTGTTTAGCTGGAGTGGGGACACACATGGTCGGAAATAAGCAAAGAGCCAGAAGTGGTGAGCGATGGAATCAAGTTCTGGGTCGACAAGAAGCCCACCATCAAGACCTTCTTCACATCTCCCGACGCTGGCAAGATTTTGTTTATCGACAATCGTTCTCTTAGAAAGGTGAGTATTACGCAATAATAGTTGTTAAAAGTTTTTAAAGGCTTTCCAAGGTTTTACCTATTTAAAATCATCGAATGACTCACTAGGATCAGAAGAAGACTTGTGTTCATAAGAAAATCTATTTTTTAAATAAAAAAATCTGGTGCGCACAACACATGACTTTCACTTACCTCCTTTGTTAAAATCAATTTAAACAGTTTTTAAATAAACTTAGAGAAAAAAATAAAATGTTAAAGAATTAATTACAATGAATTTCTATAGAAACTTGTGTTTTATTAAATTATCTTTTATATTATTATATATGACAATCATTTAGTTTTATCGGCTTTTCATCATTCTCTATTAACTTTTAAAAGCATGTGTTTGAGATAATATTTTTCTAAAATCTTTAGCTTTCTAATGGTATATTATGGATGTATATTACTGTTCTTAAGCTAAAAAACAAAAAATTGAATTAAATTTTTTTTTTCAGTTTCCTCTTTTATTTGTTTTTCAAATTCTCTCAACTCTGCTCAACATGCATATTTAGCTGTTATTTATCATTGCTAACAAGATAATATGGTTATTTTTATAGAATTTACAAAATTAAAGGTACTTTAGAGGAAAACCAATTAAATTATAGGCATTTAAACCCTGTCAGACTGTTTCAATCAGAATGAAACCTACATGATATTAAAGCCCATCCAATTTTACATTGATATGGCTAGTTTAATCAAAATCATTAGAGCCGTTTTTGAGAAGATCATAAAAAGGTGCTACATGATGGTATAAAGTGGCTCTTCTGGTTAACTGATTTTGATGAAAAAGTTGCTGTAACATCTTAGGTATTTTAGTGTGTACGTCTTTTCGTTTTTGTGCTAGACTTACCACACACTACACACACAGACTTTTTTGCAGGACTTGGTCATTTAGACTCGGGGAAACCTAAAACGTGTATTTCTGGTGAAAACTGGAATTCAAACATTTTTACAATCGCAATACTTTCATTTCATATATTGGTAAATGAAAGTAAAAATATACATTGCTTATATAAAATTTAAGATACACATATTAGTTTTATATAAATAAATTAAATTTTTTTTTCTTTTTTTTTTCTTTTTTTCATTTTTTTTTTTTTTTTTTTTTTTGATAGATAACTGTTTTTTATTTCTTTAAGCATACAACAACAAAACAAATATTACAAATATAAAAAACATTTGTAGAACTATGGTCTTTTAGACCGTCAGCCCGGAGCCGATCTGAAAAGTTTTACAAAATTATACAATAGTCAAGCAGGTTACTTACTTATTCTATTCACCTTCTAACTGTATTAACTTATAAATGAAAACTACAGAAAAAAAATAACAATAATCAATCATATCAATAATATTACACATTAGAGTTTTTTTTTTTTTTCAATTATAATTAAATTCCTTAATAAGCCTATATCTATAAGGTCATGCAATTTTACAAAAATTGTACACAGACACCCAGTTATAACCATTGAGACATTTTATCACATCATCAACTTTTAGAGAACTCTTTCCGAAACAATTTTTTCTAATTTCAGACAGAATCGGACATGCAGCCAGGAAATGAAATGTATTTTCTGTTTCTTTTTTATTGCACAAAGAACACATCACACTACTATTTGAATAAAATCTGTTGTAGTTGAGATAAAGAAGTTCACATCTGACTTTGAATATCCATTTAACCTCATTAAAGTTTATTTTATTATCAACAAGGTAATGTGATCCATAATCATAATTTAAGTTTTTATATAGATGCATTTTTTCCGAAACTGAAGCCTTTTGTACATATTTTAATCTGTAAATTTCTGTTAAAGATAATCTAAATTCCTGTAGGATTAAATCCCATTTATTTTTATTGTCAAGTTTAATGTCTATGTCAATATTATGTTTTTCAGCTATTTCTCTTAAATCCTTTATCCAATATACCTTTTGTTTAACAACTTCATTGTTTAATAAATATGGTAGCCTATTTTTTGTCAGGTTTTTAACTTTGATAATATAACTATGCTGTATTTTTAAGGTTTCTATAAACATTGGAACTATTTTGGTTTCTAAATGTATTAAGTAGGAAGGGGTGGCTTGCGGCAAGCTAAATAACTTCTTAATGAAGTAATACAGAAGTTTTTCACATTCAATATATTCTGTACTTCCCCATGCTTCGGCACCATATCCTATGAATGATTTAAAAACAGCATTGAATACTTGAATTTTAGAATTATAGGGTATACTATTGTTTAGTAGTAAATTTTTCCATATAGAGTTTATTGCAATTTTAGCTTTTGATAGCTTCTGCTGCAAATGTTTTTTCAATGATAATGTAGGTGTAAGAACAACACCCAAATATTTACATTCGTTTACTACCTCTATTGCTTGCATCTTGAAAAACCATTTTTCGTTTCGGGCTCGTTTACCTCCACCATTTCTGAAAATTACTATTTTGGATTTATTCAAATTGACCTCTAAATTCCACATTTGACAATATTTTTCTAGATCATATATCATTAACTGTAGAGTTTTAGGATCAGTAGCTACCAGTGTGATATCGTCCGCATATGCCAGTAATTTTATTTTTCTTCCATTAAAGTTTATGCCACCGCACATGTTGTCTTCTAAATCATTTATGAAGCATGAAAATAAAAAGGGACTTAAAAACACCCCGTCTTAGTCCGTTCGCGGTCTTGAATTGGGAGGTTAAGCCCTGTTGGCTCCAAACTCTTGTTTCCGCTTCCTCATATAGGTTTTTTAGTATACGGAGTATTTTATTAGATATTCCAAGTTGACTCAGTTTATAAAATAGTGCCTGTCTATCGATTCTATCAAAAGCCGCTTTAAAATCAATAAATAAACTATACACTTTTCTTCTTTTTATTTTTAAATTAAGTTTTACAATACTCATTAGGCAGAATATATTATCAATAGTTGAATATTGCTTTCGGAAGCCTGCCTGGAATTCTTTAATTATATTATTAGCATCTGCCCATTCAGTCAATCTTAGATTAATTAGAGCAGTAAATAGTTTGCTAATTGTATTGCCGAGTGTTATACCTCTATAGTTATGTACTAAATTTTTATCTCCTGTCTTATGCAATGGTAAAATCATATATTCTTTGAAACACTTAGGTACCTCTCCCACATCTACAATTTTATTAAAACATTTTAACAGACAACTTAAAAAATCATCCGGTGCATTTTTATAGAACTCGTAAGGGATACGGTCAAGGCCAGGTGCTTTGTTTGCTTTTGTCTTGTTTATAATGGCTTTTAATTCAGCTAGAGTAAAAGGATTATCGAGAAATGCGTCCTGTAGCAGTGATTCAGCATATTGTATACATACTGGGTTTAGTTGTTGGTTGTACATGTCATTAAAATAATTTTCCCATTCCTCAGCTCTTATCTCTTTACCTATCACGAAATTCTGATTTTTAAATTTTTTAACTAGGTCCCAAAAGCCTTTTGTGTCTCTTATATTTTTAAACTTATCTATAGTTTCATTATAATGTTTTTTCTTTTTTTCTCTGCATAACTGTTTATAGTACTTTTTATGCTCACTATACAATAATCTGTCTTCCGGTGTATTATTCTTCCTGTATCTATTTAGAAGTATAAATGACTGTTTCCTAACTTTTATACATTCCTTGTCAAACCAAATTTCTTTTCTATTTATTTTCGAGCTTTAGCTGCTATTTATTGATGATTGTTTAATAATATTAACTAATGACTCTACTGTATTAATCATAATATCTTCTTCCATCAGCATTCTAGTTGCCATATTTTTTGTATTTTCCATTGATATTTTTCTTTTATTTCTAATGCCCAATTTAACTTTGGAGGTAATTTTACCATTTTTTCACAATTTTGATTTAATTCCGTTTCTAATGTGACCACTAAGGGCATGTGATCCGAGAATATTTCATTTTCCACTTTAAAATCCTTTATTAATGATAATATGTCCCTAGAAACGCAGCAGTAGTCTATTACTGATGATCCTTTTGAGGTGATAAATGTAAACTCTCCCTTGGAATCACTTTTCACTCGGCCGTTTAATATTACTAGATCATGTGTATCCAATGCTTCAACTAACTTTTTTCCTCTTTTATCCAAAATTTTATCTTTTGAGTTCCTATGTGGGCTAACGACTGTAGTTTCAAATTTTATGCTATTTTTGGGAAGTTTTTGTATATATCCTGTTCTGGAATTCATATCTCCTATTACAATATAATTTAGGTATTTTACGTCTAGCATTTTAACTAACATCAAAAAATCTTCCTCCCATTTATTTAAATAAACCGGTATTAAATGAACTACCCTGTGTTTTATCCTCATTTTTATAACGTGCCTGTCCAAAATTTGTGTAAATACAGCAAGATTTTTTATTTTTCTCGATTCTTTTATACCTATCACACAACCACCACTCGCTCTACCAAATGTTCCTTCTCTCGTTGCCGGAATTCATTTAAGTTCGAAATTTTCAAAATATTTTTCAAATTTATCGATATTATGTTTTTCTACAAATGTTTCACATAGAAATATTAAATCAAAATTTGTAAGGAAGTCGAAAAAGTTTTTGTTTTTAGAGCCTAACCCATGAACATTATAAGATAATATCTTTAATTCCCCTAACTTTGCGGAGCTTCTGTTATTTACCTGTAAGCCATACAGCCTATTAGATGGGTATTTGTACATATCTTCTTTCTTCTCTTTACAATTCGATGCGTCGTGAGATTGCCGATTAAAGTTCCTTTGTAGATCTCCTTTTTTCAACTTTTCTTCAAACTGGCTACTGGTATTGTTTTGATGTTTTGTCACGAAATCGAAACTGTTCTAATTTTTCGCCCATTTTTTTCCGTTTATTAACTTGAGCTGGTGTTGAATTAGATGAGGGCCTTCCTTCGCCAAAATTCGATAAAAGTTCTTCGATCTCTGAAATGTGATACTTATTTTCCTTAAGTTTGAAAAACTTTTTCTTATATGTAACAGAGGGATCTAAATCATATAATTTTTTTAAGTAGGAATATATACGTTTCCCTTCTTCTCTTTCTTCAATTGTTTTATCATGTTTTAACACAATATTATTTTCTCTAAATACTTCTTTCTTCTTCATTATCTCTTGTTTTACTAAATAACTATTTAGGGAAATTAGGATTGGTCTGGATTTATCATTTATTTTCTTCCCGAGTCTAATCTATCTATCTATCTATCTATCAAAATTAAATTTTGTAAAAATGTGTATGAGACCAGGACCAAAGTAAGTAATTTTATAAATTTAATTATTTGAGTAAATTACTCTGCACTTTTATTTTGATCATTTTTACTCTCACTTTTCTATATATGAAATTTATAGTAAGGGAAATTATAGCGATCGTGAAAATTTTTTAATTCCAGTTTCAATGGCAATACACGTTTTAGAGTCACTTGAGTCCAAATAACCAAGTCCCAAAAAATGGTGTTGGTGTGTGTGGTAAGTCTAGCACATAAACTAAAATTCGTAAGGAACTGTAATTTCATATTTAAAATAACTATACACTCAAGATATTCCAGCAACTTTTTTACTATAATCAGCTGACTGAAAGTGCTACTTTATACCATGCATTTTGCACCTTTTTACGATTTTCTCAAAAACGGCTCAAACGGTTTTGACTAAAGTCGCTATATCAATGTAAAATTCAATGGTCTTTAATATGATGTAGGTTTCATTTTGATTTAAATAGTCTAAAAGGGCTTAAATGCCAATATTTTAAATTTTCTTCCCCTAAAGTACCTTTAATTTTATAGACTCTGAAGAATTACCTGTATCATCTTATTAGGATTGATAAAAAGCAGCTAAATATTAAAATTGAATGAATTTGATTACTAACTAAAGGAGAAAAGATTGAAAATATTTTTTAAATGTAATTTTTGGTTTTTTGAACATATGAGCAGCAACATAAGTGTATAATATACCGTTGGAAAGCTAAAGATTTTAGAAAAAATATTATCTTTTATACAAAGTAGTAAAAGGAAATGTAAAGTGACAAATAGGGTATAAAATTATTACCGAGAATTATACATAACAATTTAATATTGCTAAGTTATTTAATCTAAATCATGTTTTTTACGAAACTGAATAAACTTTTATTTAAATTAACTTAAACATTTTTATATTAAGTTTCTTTAATATTCAGGGTGTCTAGCAACAGGAAAAACCGGGAAAAGTCAGGGATTTTGAAAACATATGAAAAAGTAAGGAAATCGGTACTTTGGTCAGGGAAAATGGTCCCTAGATAACATCGTTTCTTCTTCACTCGGACAAAAGTTTCAATATGCCTACTTGTTGATTCAAACATTAAAGAAAAGCTCTTAAAGTTTATAGAGATAAATCGATTGTAAATAATTTGTAAAGAAATTTGTAGGCAGATTTGTAAATATTGATTATTACTAACAGCAGTTTCCAAGTTTATCATAATTCATTGGTAAGTCAACTTAAACAACTACAATTTCAGCTGTTATATATATTATATATATATATTTTTTTTTTTTTTTTTTTTTTTTTTTTTTGTAATCTAGTATACCAGATTAATTATAATTATTCTGTGTTTTGTCGATTTTCACCAAGATTTGGCCTGGTAAAAAACTTCTTACTATATGGAAAAGTCAGGGAATCTATTTGAGCTGATTTGCTAGACACCCTGATAGTTCTTAAACTTAATTTAACAGTCTAGGTATGTGAAAGTTGTGTATTGCGCTCACCAGAGTTTAGTAGAGGTGTTCATATTTAATTATTCTGTAATAATAATTTATTTAGTGTATGGAATGTAATAGCAATTTTTTTTTTTTCCAGCATGTGGTTTCGCTGATGAACTCAATGATTGTGAAAAACGCTACAACTGTTGCTAACAAAGGAAATTCCTCAATGTCGATTTCATCCTCAGAGGTGTGTAAGACGTCTAAACATTAGAAATATAGTTAAGGGAACTTCTAAACGCTTATTGTGTCTATAACTGCTGCCATTTCTATTTAGGGATCAGTTTAAAAAAAATTAAAGTGCCTCTTTTAACAATATAGGTATTAATACATGATATTATATATAGATATCTATACTGTGTATGTTACATATCATATATATAATTATCATGAAATGAAAGATCTTTTCATTGCGGCAAGCCATCGTAAAAGCCTGTGATTTTAATAAATGTATAATCAAAAAATTAATCTCTATCATTTTTGTACAAATGAAAAGCTTTAAATAAATCCAGAAAATTCTTACTGGTATCTTTTGTAGCCTTAATAAAGTTTTATTAAGTTTCTCTAAGAATATCTATAAGATCTATACATTTTTATTGTTATAATGTACTGTTCTTCATCACAGTAATGGATGTTTTGTATAGTATTTTAATTTTAATATTTGTTAAGAAATAAATCAAAAATATCGTAATTGTTATTAACAATTAAATAATCGTATAATATATTGGCGAAGAGCTTTTAATTTATGTGAAGTTTATGTTTATTTTTGTCACACGTTTTATTAATAAATTGCTTTTGTTCACAAATCTGTCATGTGTTTATTTGAATTTTTGAATGATTAGCTTTATATTTTACTTTTATAGAATTATAATTAGGTGTAATTATATGAACATATTAAATATTGAACAGTATGTGTATAATCGGGAGCAGCGTGGTCTAGTACACTAATCTACTGTACATCGGGTCCTGGGTTCGAATCCCGGCTGTGACAAAATATTATTTATTCTGTTATTTCGGCCGAGGGGTGATCCTAGGCTATGGAGACCCTTCTGGGGCACACCCAATCTCTACTATTGGGTACCCTAAATGGGTTAAAAACCTGGTGGCTGAGCGTGATCTTGACTGAATCATGTGGTGTTTTCACAGGCATTGGCCTATAAACAGTACGAATCTCCGTATGTACTGAGCCCAAGACCCTTCATGGGTTGTAAAGGTACAGGTTTCAGGGTTTTTTTTTGGGTTTTTTTTTTTTTTTATTTATGCATATGATGATGGGTGCAGGTTTTTTTTTTACGGTCAGCGAATGAAAAATATTTATTGTGCAACCAAAATTCTAGTCAGTTGTCAACATTCTAAGGTTGGTTTCAAAATAAATAATTTTCTCTTTTTTTCAATCCTTCATCCACTGCCATCCCAACTGTTTCATCCTTAATTATTTAATTATGTTAGGATGGTTGACTTTATATAAATATTGAGAAGTGTATTCGGGATGCAGTCATCAAAACATTTAATAATTTAAAATAAATTATTTATTGTGCCTATGTTTCGTCCTAAATTTTAGGCCATCTTCAAGGCGATTAAAGGAGGGAGCATCATTGTTGTGACCATAACATCACATGATGACATCATTGTTTGAAATGAAGTTAAAAAAAAAAAAAAATTTATTCTGGGATCAAGTCACCTTAGAATAAAGACAATGAACAAAAAGAAATCCTTATGGTCTGGTTAGATTAAAAAAATAAAATATCAACTATTCAATATATCTATAAATCTTTGCAAATTTATACACACGTATATTTACATGTATTTATACTATATTTTACAATGGAATGGAAGATTGAAATATGAGTAGGTAGTGGAAGAGTTGATGTTTGAAGGAAGAAAAAGAGGTGGCTTTACAGATATAGACAGGCAGCGAATTCCAGTTTTATGTGATGGGGTATAAATATTGATTGATTGGGGTCTAGTGTTCAAGGAATGAATATCAGAGTGGAGGGTGAGGAGCTCAGTTATGTAGCTTTCTATCTTTTAAAGTTTCGATTAGGTAAGAACCATGGAAATATTGCTGTCGAACAGAAGGATAAAAGCCATTTTATGTTGGTATAATAGCCATAATTACGTCTTCCGGTCACGTCTACGGGCTCCGAAAATAAATCTTATAAAGCAGTTCATACGACGTTTTAATTTAATTTCCAGTTCATTGGTTAGTACTCCATAAACCAGGCAACCGTAGTCAAATTTGGGAAAGATAACAGAGGAAACAAGTAGCTGATGTGTTTTTAAAGGTAAAGATTCACGGAATCTTTAGAGCTGTTTGAGTATGGAAATGGATTTTCAGGATGTTTAAGATGCATGGTTATTCCACTCTTTCCTCTCTATTCTCAGGTAGGTTCATGGCCTGGCTAAGATCTTTCCCTCTTCCTTAGCAAAGTTTTTCAATGTACTCCAGGTAGGACATCCTTGGTCGCCCCCGAGGCCTTCTCCCATCTGGCACGTAATCCATGGTTTTTAGGGGATCTCTGTGTTCCTCAATTCCCTTAGAGAGGATCTGGTGGCTAAACGCACCCCTACACTGATATGGCACTATAGGGAGAAGCCAAAGAAGAAGAGAAGGTGGTTATTCCAGGACAAGTTTTGGTTAAATAAAGATAACTCCAAGGTTTTTAACAGTTTTCTGGAACAGAATAGGGACTTAGTTGAGGAAGAGTAATGGGTAGTATGGAAAGGAGGAGTTCAAGGTTGGTTGGAGCCGATGAGGATTGCTTTAGTTTTACCTGCATTAAGCTGCAGCTTGTTTTTATCTGCCCATTGACAGATTTGATCTAAATCATACTTTACTTTATGGGATGCTTCTATAAGATTAGAAGGGTTGAAAGAAAAGTATATTTTGTAGATCATCTGGTATATCATTTATATAAATCAAAAAAAGAGTTGGTGAAAGGGAAGAACCTTGAGGAACACTACGTGAGAGGAAGAGAGGAGATGAAGGGTATTAGCCAGGGATGATAACTGTCTGCGAACGATGGGATAAGAAGGAATGAAGTCGTTTCATGGTACTATTTGATAAGGACAAGTTATGGAGTTTGGATAGTAGAATCTCATGATCAACGCAATCGAAAGTTTTGGTAAATCGAATAGGATTAGGATTGTTATTTGTTATTTTTGTGATCTTCCTCCTGAAGATGGCCTAAAATTTAAACATTGGCACGATCAATTAAGTTTTTACTTAATTAAATGTTTTCATGACTGCATTCCAAATTAACTTCTCCTCAACACATAAAAATGTGTATCGGTAATATGCTTATAATTTAAATATGCACCAAATATCCTGTTTCATTTCTTAAAACATTTTTTTATTTCAATTACATAGCTCTGTATTTGTAATTTATGAGATTATCCAAAATTAATGTTATTGTTGGTAGTTATAAACAAGATCAAAATAATTCTTGGAAAATACAGATTTCATTCAGGTCCTGATTTTATTTTTTAAAAGAAGTGATTATAAGAAAAAAATAATTATTTTGAGGTAAGTTTATTTGTCATCTTCATTTGCTTCTGATCTATTTTCTTTCGTAACTGCTCAAATCAGAGGTTCCCATTTCTCTAACCTAAATATCCTTCATAAATTTACAACTAACTCCATCTTTACAATAGACATATAGAAGAGGGAAGTTATAAACATTTATTTCAACCCCATTCATTTCATTTCATAATTTTCATGGAATCGCATAATTTATTATTCTGTTAATTTATTTTCTTGTTATTGAAGCATAATAACAAAATGCATGAGAAGAATGAGCTTGTTTTGTATTTTATGGATTAACATTCTGTTCGCATCCTTTTAAATTTTCTATTTGAAAGTGTGATCTTTTATATTGATGTTAAAAAAATTTCATTTTATAATTTTCCAAAATAGCTAATTGTTTTCAAATAATGGTATGTATTATATACTTTATTACATCAGGTTCAGAACAAGGTTTTATTAAACTTATTATATCAAATACCAAATAGTTGACTCCTATTTGTATTTACTTTCTCTCTTTTTCAGGCCAATATTCATTTATATTGGGTTGTCCAAAAAGTTCGTAGAGATTTTCAAAATAAAATTTACCTTTTATTTTTTCTACTAAAAATGAATCACAAAGCTAATGTTTATTTTTATGCCTTTAATCGTCATGGAATTAACTATGTTTACCGACTGAATTCAATAAATAGTTTATTAAAAACCAACTTGAGTGACTATTCAGTCTACGCTAGGCCCCATGTGTCTTTAAGGACTTGGCAAAAGTTATTAAGCTTCTGATAGGAGGTTTTACCTCACCCACCGTACTCATCAGTCATTGCTCCATTGGATTTCTATCTTTTCCGTTCTCTCGAATAATTTTTACAAGGGAAATCCTTTCAGAAGATGACGTCAAAACGGACCTTTTATTGTTCTTCAGGAGGAAGGACAGTGATTTTTGGAAAAAAAGGGGTAAAGGACCTTCCAAGACGTTGGGAAAGGGTGATCGCTAATGGTTGTAACTATTTTGTAGATTAAATAAATAAATTTTAAGCTGTTCATCAATTTTAATTTTTGTCCAAATTTCTCTACAGACTTTCTGGACAACCCAATTTAATTTTCTAGTATAATTACCTTTATCTCCAATGTAATTACTTTTACCTTGTTCTAATAAATAGAAAATCATAGATCTTTAATTTACTTAAAATTTTCACTTTTGTTTCCGCACCCAAAAAAAAATTGAACTGACAATGTAATATTTTTACTGATCACCACTATGCATGTTTCTTATTTGATTTTTTTTTTTTTTTATGCAATTTATTGTTTTAATTAATTTAATCTACTGCCATCTCTTGCATGTCATTAATCCTAACCTAAATATTAAAATTTGTAAACATTACTTTGGGAACCTCTGGCTTAAATATAAATTAATTTCTGAATTTTTATTACTTTTGATCAATGTAAATTCACTTTAATAACTTTACTGCACAGAGCTTTGTATTAATTTATTCTATTAAACTAACCCATGTAGTGTTGAAAAATTATTTTTATCTTTTATTAATTAATTATTTAAGGTGATAAGTTGTTGGTGGTATTTATTCATGGTAAACTGATATTTAAATTATTATAGGAGAATATATAATATTGAACTGTTGGTCGTTTATTTATAATGAAAGATAAGATGGTTCGGGTGACATCAATGAATATTAATGTAAAATTATTTATTCTAAAACCAATGTTTCAACCCACATTTTGGGTCTTCATGGGGGAAAAAAGTAACAAAATACAATGTAAAGGTTTGTATAGAGGAATAAACAATATTGTCATGAAAAATTAAAATAAAAAGATGAAAAACAGTTATTATTTCATTGGTGTTCTGGCACAAGGGTTAATAAAGTTAGTTGATTAAAGTTAAGATGACCCTTATCTTAACTTTAATCAACTTAAACACCTATGGTGTAGTGGCTAGCATAACAGCCTAAGTCAACATAAGTGATTGTTTTTATGAAAATGAGGTTTTGGTCTATTTTCGAGACAAACAAATCTATTTCTTATTAACTCAATCGTTATAAATGAAATTATGATGTGAAAATGGTTGACTGTGTGTGTATATTAGGAAGAAGATAATTCAGGGTGCAATCATCAAAACTATTAATTTAGTAGAATAAAATTATAAATAAATTAAGTTTTCTACTTCCTTCGAAGGGTTCGAATCATAGCTATGGCAGAATATTTTTTATTCTGTTAATTCCCCCGGGAGGGGACCTTAGGCTATAGAGAACCTCCTGTGGCAAACCCATCCTCTTTAAAGTGGGTACCCAAATTGGGGGAAAAATATGGCGGCTGAGCGTGATCAAGGCCTAATCATACATTGCACTGCTGTTGACCTAGAAATAGTACAAATCTCTATATTTACTGAGCCCAAGACCCTTCATGGGTTATCGAGACACTGTTATTTTTATTTTTTATTTTTTCTACTTCATTAAGTGTTATGATGACTGCACCCAGAATCAACGTCTGATAATATAGTGATTCATGAATAAAGAAATACTTAGACAGGATTTAAAATGAGTTTCAAAACTTCGGAAAATCGTCCTGTAAACTTTACATTCCAATACATAAGCCCTTTTGCACAAAAATATCCGTGATTTAATACAGCAGTTATATTATTTAAGAGAACTAATGAAGTAATGAGTTGGTTCATTCATTGTAAAATGTGTGACATTGAAAATGAATTGTGAAAACAGTTAGTTGATTAAAGTTAAAATAAGGGTCACCTATGGTGTAGTGGCTAGCATAACAGCCTTCTCTGCCCAAGATGGTGGGTTCTAACCTGCAGGTGGTCCTAGGATTTTTTTAATGGGAGTCAAAAATCCTTAGTTATGCTGTCCTTTTAGGGGACGTTAAGAGGTGATTTCAAGCCTATGCAATGTCAAATACTTGTTAAAGATCTCTATCCTAATTAAACTTGGATAGGCAAAATATAGGACTCCCACTGTAGCATCATCCGATTAGCATAAAGTGATTTTAAATAAATAAACAAACATTAAAGTTAAGATATAACAGGAAGGAATTAGTCTTGGTGGTAGTCAGTAAAAGAATCAAATAAATAGTTTTATCTATATATTGTTTGCAGACGTTTCGACCTCCATTGTAGGCCATCTTAAAAAGATAAAAATGTTTTGTATAGAGAAATAAATTAATTTGTCATAAAAAATTAAAAAAAGAAAAAACAGTTATTATTTCTGTGGCAGTCGTGAAAAACTAGATAACTTGAGTTATATCAAAAATGAGTTAACTTCACGTATGCTCCCTCAGACCTTCTCCCACGTCATGTTAAATTGGTTTGAGAAATTTCTTGGTGTAAGAAATTTTAGGTGGAAAGAAAGCTTTAATTAATAACTCTATTTTGGTATTACGTAAAACTTTAAGTCGCTCACCTGTTAAATAAAAGATTTTGACTTAACCACTTATTCACGACATCACAGATTTTATTTCCTTTTGTATCTTTTTAGCCTGATGATGACCCACAATAGGGGTCCAAATTTTGGCAGACAATAAATAGTTAGAACGGGGTTACCTGTAGCATGGTGGTTTGCATAACAGCCTCCTATGCCTAAAGTCCTGGGTTCAAACCTTGATGTGGCCCTAGGATTTTTTAATGAGAATAAAAAATCCTTAGTCATGCCGTCCTTCGGAGGAGACTTAAAAGGTGGTCCCGAGCCTGTGCGATGTCAGGTATTCGTTAAAGATCCCTATCATAATTAAACCTGTATAGGCAAAATTTAGGACTCCCACTGTAGCATCGTCCGACTAGCCACAGCAACATAAAGGGACGTTAAATAAATAAACAAACAAACAATAGTTAGAACTGTTTAATTGTTTATTTTATTGACCACCATCTGGACTACTTCCTTCCTGTATTTTTCAACAGTCAATTATGTCCATTATAAAATGACAGTTTAATAAAATAATTAACATCTGTGATTAATTATGTTTACATTAATTCATCATTATTATATCCATTTTCAATTTTACAAAGGATGTATTAATTCTTAAGTAATGAATAGGAACACCTTCTGAAACTAGGCTTTATTTAATGAGAACAATGAGTATTTACATAATTGACTTTACACACACACTTTTTAACCTTTATTAAAACAAATGACATAACAGACAGGGACTAAGTCTACCACACTGTAATCCAACAATAACAGTTTTAGATTATATTTTTATAGAAAATATTTATTCTTCTAAACAAATCTTTATTGTATCTTATTATTTTTAAGCCCTGATTAAGACCCAAAATGTGAGTTGAAACACCAGTTTCACATTAAATAGTTTTACACTATTTTTGGTAAACACTTATTTACTATCTACCAAACCATCTTATCTTTCAATCAAGAGTATTTGTCACTATTGTTATATGCTTATTTATATTACAATGATTGTTCTGCTTGATTCTGTTATTTGAATGGATATAACTTTTTATCTGTACTGCATGAAACTAAAATGAACATAGCTTTTTTAAAAAATAGTCAAATTATTAATGATTTTTACTTCTTCTTTAGGTCTTGCATTGGATTTTTTTTATTGCATTGGCTGTTATCAGCGGTGAGAGCAATGAACTGATGAGTTTTTGGCTCAACCGTTTATCTAAAAAGAGAAGTTTGAAGAGTAAACAACAGCCGCATTAGTTTTTACTGAAAGCATTATTTATTGTTATTTACGATTTGTCAGACTGATAGGTTTAATGTTGTTTTTCTGAATTGAATATTTTTCTAAAAAATTTAATCCAATACTGCACAAAGGATCTTGAAAAACCTTTAAAAGGTTATTCATTTTGTTATTCACATCAGTCATTGAATCAGGTTCTGAAGATGATGAATACCAAAAATAAGTCAGTAACAGTAATCTCAGAAGATAAATTCAAAAAGTTCATTATTATTTTAGAAGTTGTTTGGGGATGCGTTTTCTAAGTAGCCCTTTTAATAAGAAATCTTATTTATTCCATGCTGATTTATCAGCCTATTTAATACATCATCAGTGCTAAGAAAAACAGAATATAATTCTTTGCAATAATAACAGTTCTTAGCCCTGATGATACCTTGAAATTTAGGCTAAAACTTCATCACACTACGGATTATTATTATTTGGCGTTACAACAATGATGCTGAGTCACAGCCTGCCCCAGTAAAGAAATCCAGCCTTCCCTATCCCTTCTAGGGATCTTGCATTGGCATCCACTCCATCCTTTCTGGGAAAATTAGGTCGTCCAACTCTTCTTTTTCCATAAATACACTCGCTCAGCACTCTATAGGGGATTTCGTCTTGCTCCATTTACACCAAATGATTAGCCCAGCAAAGCCTTGACACCTTAATTAAGGTACAGACATCCACATCTCCATTTATTGCGCTTAATTCAATATTTCTTTTCCTTCTCCAAGCACCTTGCACATATATTTTTCTTTCGAACCTAAGAAGGCTAAATAATATTTCTTATCTACAGTTTATTCAATCACCGCACCCCTGATCAACTTAACCTCTAATTCACTAAATTGTGAACTATTTTTCCATCATATAGTCATTAAGTTTGTAGATCTTTTCAGAAAATGTTCTTTTTATTAATTTTTGAAGTCCTCATCAAATTAAAAAAATATAATGATCTTACTTACCAGTTTATTGAGATAAGATGTTCTATCTAAAAGCATTTAATGCATTTTATGATATTTATGGAATGTTTAAAAGATTATGGTTTTGTTTAGAATCTTCCTTGATGACCTAATTTCATCTCCCTTTTTTTTTCTTTTTTAATTTTTGTTCTTAATGATTACATTTTTTATAAATAGTTTCAATTCTTAAGGAATTCAAAGTGTTATTAGATGAATTCATTAAACCACTCTATGCCCTACTCATTTATTTATTTTTAAACAGCTTTCAGATCAAATAAGTTGCTCAAAAGTTTTTTTTTTTCTGTTCTGCATAATAGAATTAATGATAAAAAGTAAGTATTAACATCTAAAATTATTGCTAGTTATATATATTATTTTTGGATCACCATGCAAAATATTCTGTTGACAATAATAATTTTTTCCATGAATGTTTTTGCTGAATAAAGTGCATTTCAGCTTTTATAATTTATTTTCCCAAGTGTTCCTATTTTTAAACCATATATTAGAGACATCCAGTGAGTTTTAAGTAATGATTACTTAATAATCATTTAATTAAAATCTCTTCACATTGATTTTATATATATATATATATATTATATATATATATATATATATATATATATATAATATATATTTTTTTTTTTTTTTTTTTTTTTTTTTTTTTTTTTTTACAATATCTATATTTACTTAGATGAAATGGTGCATATAGAATTCTAACCAGAGTGGAAAAGTAGAGATTCATTATGTGAGACTGTCACAAAATAAATTTTAACTCGCCCACACTGGATTCAAACTAGTGCCAAGTGACTTTGATTTTGTCGAACTCAGTATGCCTTTGCTCACTTGACCATCACAGTCTCTGACTCCTATACACTAAAATTTATTAAACATGACAGGTAAAAAAACTTATAAGAAAAAAGAGTATAAGAAAATTTTTCCTTGACTGGGAAAAAACAATAGATCTTGGATATGTGAATCTATTATCTATTGATTTTCCCAGGCAGAAAGAAATTGACTTTGCAGATGGACTGGTAGATTGATGATTAATCAAAATAAACAAAGTTGATAGAAAATAGAGTTTCAAATGCAACTTTTTTCATTCAAACCGATATACCTGCTAAAATGTAGGTCCTAATGACAATTGTTAAATTGTCAATTCATATTCTCCAATAAATTTATGATAAAGAAACTGTCAGAAAATTTTCAATCTAAGTAATACCAAAAGTTTTTTTTTTTTTTTTTCCAGAAACAATTTTTATTGAGTAATATTACAATCTGTCCTAATTAGGACATTATTAATAGTGATCAAGTACAACATTCATAAAACATTCACACAATTTATACAAAACAATAAATTTAAAAATAATAATACAATATACATATATACAAAAAAAGAATCAATAAGAATATGCACAAAAGTCACTCATACCTATATACAATCCTCAAGCATACAGCACGTGAGTGGAGAATCTAGCCAATACTAGAGCTCCAATATACATGTTTACAAGAGGTCTCGAGGCCACTGCCGTTTCAACCATCTAGGAGGATGGTAAGGATGTGTGGAGTTGGATAGGGATTGAGCTAGCGGATTGGTGTGATGGATAAGGTTCTGATGGATTTTAGATGTTATAAGGGAGTGGAATGGAGTTAAAGAGAACTGGAGGGCAGGATTGTCTTCGAAGCGTGAAGGTGACATGTTTGCATTTTGATTGATTGACTTTGATTCTCCATTTGTTACACCAGTCTTCAATTTGAGAAATGTGTGTTTGGAGGCCTATGGATGCAATTTCAGGATCTAAGTGAGAGGATAGGATGGCTGTCTTATCAGCATACGTTGCAAGGAAGGTATTAGGGCAAACAGGAATATCAGCCGTGTATATATTGTAGAGGATAGGACCAAGGACACTGCCTTGAGGAACAACAGATTCAACTGGATAATAATTGGAATATTCTGCACCAGGAACTGGTTTGATGGATAGGACCGGAGGACTAGGTATAAGGAATGGGATAAATGGTTTTTGAGCTTAAAGAGTAATCCCGGGTGCCACACCCGGTCAAATGGTTGTGTTATGTCCAGAAATGCACCCAAGCAGTACTCCTTGTTTTCTAGGGCAGAGGAAATATGGTCAACAACTCGGAGCCCTTGCTGAACAGTTAAATGTTGGGAACAGAATCCAAACTGATGAGAAGGAATAGTGTGGGATTCTAATAATGGTAATATTCGCTTGAGGATTTTTTCAAAGATTTCTGAAAGAATTGGGAGTAGGCTAATAGGTCTATATGATGTCATAGTGTTAGGAGGTTTACCTGGTATTAGGAAGAGGGTTATGATGTAATGTTTCCATAAAATGTGAAAATGGGTAGTGCGTAGGATGGAGTTGTAAATATATGTAAGGAATACAATGGCTTTAGATGGAAGCTGCCTGAGGATTGAGATCGTATCCAGATTTACGAAGTGTAAGTTTCCGGAGATGATATTTGACCTTAGATGGATTAACTGCTTTAGGAGGTAATGAAAGCGGAATTGGAGACTGAAGGAACTCTTCCACTACTGTTAAAGTTAAACAATCAACAATGAAAGTAACAGACTGCCAACCAAAGGACATATCCATTTAAAATTATTCCATCAAATGTTACTTAAAATAACACAGTAGTACTCTTAGGATTAATGATAAATGCGTGTAATCTTATTCATTGACATATTGACACAAAAACTATTCTGTCAGATCCCTCCAAGAACTTGGAGAAATCATGGCTTCCTATATCATGCAATAATAACAATAAGATGCATGGGCATTTACAATATTCTCATTTAGGGGAGCCTTAGCCCCTGTCCCCCTATCTATACCCATAATAATTTAAGCTTAGCAAATCCGAAGATTAGACCGCCAACCAGACAGATATATGGTGGTATCATTGATGAATGGAACTGTCGGTAGGTGACGACCCCAAAAGGAGATAATCTAAGGAAGTATTTCCCTACCGTCTGATCAAGACTGGAAAAAACTTAGATCTTCTCGGACTACTGGGTTTCAAAGTTCCTCACGGGGTATGGGAAAAACATCAGACCCCTATGCCCCAGTTGCGGGGTATCCAGAGACTGCCGAGCAATTCTTCTTGCCTGCATCGCTTGTGAGACACTGAGAATGAAACTCTTAAGTCCTGATGGAGAGCGATAATCCTCATCTGGTAACCAAACCAAACTATAAAGCCTTTGTGCCCTTGGGCAGGAAAAAGCAGAAGGCCACCAATCATCTGCAGATTACAACGAAGATTGAATATAAGCCGTGCCTCAGCCATTAATGTAAATAGTTTCATAGCAGTTGTGGGTTGTATCTTGGTACTTCCCACAGCTGCAAGTATTGCCTTCAAGACAGGGAAGGATTTAAATAAATAATGGTGATATCGCCATACTAATCTTTACCTTCACTATTTCCACCAATGGCTATCACTATAGTCCAAGCCAAGATCAGACCACATAATCATTCCGGCTTTGTCTTAATCTACCTCTCAGCCCTCTACCAGTCAGTTCAGGGCTTAACTTCAGTAAGCAATAGAGAAATACTAAGTAGGGTAATACTAAATAAAAAGATCTATAATAAATATACATTTAATTTATGATCGATCTCAACGTTTTCAATTTATTAAAATAAATGGCAAACTATTAAATAAGTCTTATTGACACAATGCAAAAAAATAAACATTTTATTTTACATATATACATAATAAAAGAATTAATCACATCAGAAATCTAAAGCTCCATCCAAGAAAACTAGGGCATCAGCGTTTGTAATGGCAGAATCCACATCTTTCTTCTGGATGGTTTTCTTTTTAGCAGAAGATGTGAACGAATAAGCATCTTTACTTAGAAGTTCTATAAATAATTCCTAAAAAAAAAAATGAAATAAAAATCAGAAGAAATCTGAATTGGTGAGTAATTATGAATGTATACAAATGACAGTTGAAGCAATAATAAAAAAAAAAATAGTCAGGATTAGGTCAAAGAGTTTTGCTATATTGGGTTGAAAAATAAATTTTGGCATTTTTGACTGGTGATTTCAATAAAAACTTTTGATAATATTCTGAAAATATTTTTAATCAATTAAATATGACCTACTTTGATATATTACATGTTGCTATCTTTCACCATTTCGGTTGAGAATTCGGTCATAATCAACAGTTGAAGGAAAACCAGATTTCTGGTTCTGAACTGAGCAAACCATTTCACTTATGGATGGTGCTTTCTCCTAAGGCATCATCACCATACATACTGTAAATTTTTTTAACCATCTGTGCAGCAGATTTTCCTTTTAAGTGATAAAAAATCATTAAATGACAAAAATTAATTTTCTTTTCATCCATTTTGAGCAACCAAAATACCACTTGAAGATAAGGGATCTCGGTTAAAACTGAAGAATAAAAGCACCTCAACTAATCCTTTTTTAGAATATGCAAACATTATTGGCCAAGTAAACATGATTTTATAAACAAGGAAATGATTAAATTGAAATATTAGAAAACACTACAAACTTATTTAACAACCTAATATTTTTGCATCCGAAGCTTGTCATCAGAAGGATAAGTTCATAAAGAACACTAGAATAGTGTTAGAATATGGCAGTGTTTACTTCCACAAACTTAGTTGTCCTAATGAGGGCTTAAAAGCTAAGACCAAAAACATTGGAACAAATATGATAAAACCTTTGACTGAATCCTGACTGTTTCTTCTATAAATGAATGAATGTTAATTTATAATTTGTAAAAACTTACAGTAGCTTTAGCTATCAAGAAAACAGCTTCTGATCCAGCCATATGAACATCAGGGTCCATTTTAATAATCTGTTTGATCCTAGCCAAGGGAAGATGTAAAGGCCTATACCTAGTGGTTTCTTCTTTTTTATTACTGGTCTTATCTGCTACTGTACCAGACTTCTTTTCTACAATGGTTTCCGAATCGTCTTCACCTTTAGAAGGATCTGGTTGAAGATTGGACACATTAAGGTCACTTTCTTCTGTATTCACTAATTCTTCTGTTCTCGAATCCACTTCCATTTCAGCAGACGGCTTGTGAGACCGTGCTTCAACAGCATCTAGCTCATTATCTAACAAACTATTTAGCAGTTCGTCTTCTTCCATAATAAAATTTAAAAAACTTGTCTTGTTCCGGATCTGTATGTCAACAAATTTTGGCGCTACATTATTCAAGCTCGAGGTTACTCTATCTTCTCAAAGAGGTCGAAACTGAGTTTCAACTACTCTTATAATGTAAAAGTTTTCACTTAGTATAATTAGAAACATTAGAGATTTGTTGTTTATTTATTTAACGTCACATTATGCTACTATGGCTAATAGGACGATGCTACAGTGGGAGTCCTAAATTTTGCCTATCCAAGTCTTATTAGGATAGGGATCTTTAAAGAGTACCTGACATGGCAGAGGGTGGGGACCACCTTTTAACGTTCCCACCGAAGGAAGCCATAACTAAGGATTTTTTACTCTCATTAAAAAATGCTAAGACCACCTGCGGGTTTGAACCCGCTACCTTTGGCATAGGAGGCTGTTATGCTAACCACCCAGCTACAAGTGATCCCCTATTTTTTCCTACAAGTGATTCCCTATTAGAGAGTTAAACTCTATGAAAATAATAATAAAAGAACTACATTAACATTTGTTTATTTTATGTACGTTTGCTGAAAACTAGGTTGACATCTATTTTGTTGTAGTGCTTTGATCTTTTCTTTCTGGTTAGAATAGGTTAGTTAATTGTATATTATGATTGTGTTTGTCATGATCGGAGGTCGAAATATTTAAAACGAAACAGAAAATCTGGTGGGCGCAACACACAACTTTTCCTTACTTCGGTTGTTAAATATATTGAAGAAATTTTTAATAAAACTATAACTCTTGTGTTTAAATCAGTTAGTTGGTAATCTAACAATCAGCTAGTTTTATCCGCTTTTCAGTACTCTCCGTTACCTTTTACAACTTTGTGTATCGCATAATTTTTTCTCAAAAATCTTTGGTTTTACAATGACACATTATGCACGTATTGTTTCTTTATTTAACGTCCATTTATGTTATTGTGGCTAATCGAACGATGCTACAGTGGGAGTCCTAAATTTTGCCTATCCAGGTTTAATTAGGATATGGATCTTTAACGAGTACCTCACATCGCACAGGCTCGGGACCACCTATTTACGTTCTCTTCGAAGGACGGTATAACTAAGGATTTTTTACTCTCATTAAAAAATTCTAGTACCACATGCGGGTTTGAGCCCGTGACCTTTGGCATAGAAGGCTGTTATGCTAGCCACCCCCTTATGATTGTTCTTTTCTCTTTAGTTGGTTATAATTAGTTCAATACAAGATAATATGTTTAAATTTTTCGAACTTAAAAAATGAAAATTTAAAATATTCGCATTTGAGCCCTATCAGACTATTTCATTGAGAAAGAAACATACATATAAAATCGATTAAATGTTACATCGATATATCGAAATTAATCAAAATCGTTAGAGCCGTTTTGTGAGAAAATCGTAAAAAGGTGAAAAACGCGTAGTATAAAGTGGCGTAAGTTGTCTTAAATATGAAATTTCAGTTTCGTACGACTTTTTGTTTTCAAGATAGATTTACCATTTACACATACAGACCTTTTCGGGCGACTTAATTATTTGGATTCAGGGAACCATAAAACGTTTATTTCCCTTGAAAACTGGAATTCGAAAATTTTCACGATCGCAATACTTTTCCTTACTATACGTTTCATAGGTAGGTAAGGGAAAGTAAAGGTTTCCTGTAAAACAACTAAAATGTATGTATTCAACAACCCACTTCTTCCACAGCCCGTTTTCACTTCGAAGTGTCAATATTGATCAAAACAGCGTGTTATTATAAGGTTAACAAGGCAACACATTCGGGTTATTCCCATTTTCTGGCTCTGATCGCAACATGTGATCTTGTAAGTGGCTTTTGTAAACAACTTACTACATACAACCCTTCACCATCAATGCAAATTCCAAAGGACTTGAAATGAGTCAATGATTCAATCTATCTACTTTATTTATTTATTTTATATAAGTCAATGTTTGTGTCCAAAGGACTTGAAATGGGTCAATGATTCTGACTCAATTTACTGATGATTCAATGAGTTACTGTTAATTATATCATATCAAAGCTCGTTTCATA
The DNA here is from genome assembly GCA_023052935.1 of Piezodorus guildinii. Lineage (NCBI taxonomy): Eukaryota > Metazoa > Arthropoda > Insecta > Hemiptera > Pentatomidae > Piezodorus > Piezodorus guildinii. The sequence goes on along the minus strand of CM041297.1, from coordinate 140,918,918 downwards.
TCAGCTGTATCTCTTAAAATGTTAAATTTATCTGTATAGAGCATGTCTAATTCTTATTAAAAGCCAAGGTATCTCAAATATTTTACGTTAAGGTAATTTAAACTTATTTACCCCGAGGGGTACGTGGACCATTAGTTGGGAACTATTGTTTTATTGTATTTCTACTCATTTATAAGCATCACCCATTCCTAGTGTTCAAACACTTATTAGTTTTTTATGAATGTTCTTGTTTAAACTTTTGTAATTTTATGTACACTTTCTTGATCATAAATGATGACTTATAGAATACTATATAAGAATAAAATATGATTGAATCACTTCTTGCAGCGCTAACGAGTGCTTACGTAAGGTCAGTCCAAAGGATGGCTGGAAGTTAGCATGCAATTGATAAAATAAGTATTGGCTGAAACTTGTTGATCGCTAAACATGTACGTATTGTTTACGGTTAATAAAATGTAGATTAGATAAAAATAAAAATAAAAAACACTATTTCATCATGTCTGATTTTTTGGTTCCTTAACATTTCCGCTTATTCGGAGGCAGTCATCACGGTTTCGCCACGAAATTATTCCTCTACGAAACTAATTCCAACTCAAGAATAAAATAGATGGTTTCCAAAAAAAAAAATATATACTTTCTCACAAAAATTATTATTTACTCAAACAAATAAAATTGCTTAGATTGTAATTATTGTAGTGTTAATATGATATATGAAATATGAATTTAGTCAGCGAGACATAGAACTTGGATTTTCTCTGAGCACCCTTGCACCAACTATTCCATCTATACCTATGCAGACGACACACCACTATTTCTTTTCAGAGAGATTCTACTCTAACTTCCATTTCTAACATCCTTCGAGCAACGTGAGCTTTTCCCTATGGAAAGGTACATATCCAACTGAAAATCGACTACTATACAGTATCTACAAAATATACATACGTATGATATCTCGGGCCATATTAGGATAAAAGACTCACGTGGGACATACATATACAATTAAAGAGAAAATAATTTACAAGACTTTACAAACAACTATAAAAACTACAGATTATTACTAAATTTACAAAACAAGCTCCTAATCTTCACAACTCTATTCAGTACTATTTGGGCAAATGCTGCAGAATTAAGGTGTTCTAAAAAACACGTACATACAAACGACTCAATCCAAAATTCTTGAAAAAATTGCTCATGATCATGGTATGTTTTAAATAACATGGTTTGCTATTTTCTAAACATGCCAACATTAAATATTACATTCGCGACAAATATAAGATGATACATTTCATTCATTATCAAGATGATTTTGGATCTTGTTTCTTCACTTCTTCCCTGTTACCAGGCCTACCCCAAAGAATAATATGAAGAAAATGGCTGATTATAATAATGATTATTATTATGTATTAAACTTCTACAAGGAAAATTCATGATTTTTGACTTTCCATTCAGATTATTACATTGAGTTTATGCTTGTCATGGTTCATTACTGCTCTGAAGATGCCTTACGTGTTTGATACAAAACGCCGGCAATTAAAATATTGTTGACAAGATTTTCTCCTGATCATTTCTACATATTATCGTTTCAGTATAGTTTTCTTAAAGAAAAGTATGCATATTCATAATATCTTTACCTTCTTCATAATATCACATTAATTTTCAGTTGTAATTTCTAAAAAAACAATTATGCTTTGTCATCTTGAAGGATCTAGTGTTTTCAATATCAAATTAAAATCTTGATTAATAATGTTTTTAGAAATATTTGCATGTGTAGATATATTGCATTATAATTGATAATATATTATTTTTTTTTATTCAAATGATATTAAGGTAGCAGTGTTACTTTTCTTTGGATTTGTATTTTATTAACAATAACGCACTAAAAAATCTCACTGTGTAAGTATAGCTGTTATAAATGATTTTCATTAAACAAATTGATTATTATTCTCTATTTTTGGTTGTCTTTAACTTAAATTTAATGGTTACTTAAAAAACAAAAAAATAGTAGAGAACCATCAATTAAATATATTTCTGGTTTAGGTCTACACATATTTGTTTCTTTAATTCCATTGTTTATTTTGAATGTTACTGTAATTACTAGGCAATTACCAATGTTTTAAGCTTTCTCCTCTTCTCCACTCCAAGAGGAGAAAATATAGTTACAGAAAAACCTCTGTAGTTGTTAATTTTAAAATATTTATTTCTTTTAAATTTTTATTGGTTGTTACCTTGTTCTTTCTCAGTTCTGATGAAGACCAAAAAGTTGGCATACAAATATATTTAGTTTACTTATGGGTTCATCTACTTCATATTTATTCCTTAGAAGAAATTTCAAATATATTCAATGTTAGTGTGAAATAAAAACTTTATTCTCCAATTATAATAATCCATTCCCAAATTATTATAATTATTCTGGAATTTCCAGGGTCGCCCTACCTTCAGGTCATTCCATATATTATGAATAAATACAAAAATAAATTGACAATTAAAATTAAATCTAATGAGGTACATAATTTGTATTGTGAATTTATGCCAAAATAATTGAAATAATTAAGATAACATAGTTAAAGGTATGGATTTAGTGTTTGTAGTTATTTAGATGTAAGTCATAATTAACTGATATTGTCATTATATCAATAGTTATTGAACCATGCTATAGAACTATATATTAATGTGATATCTATATTTATAAATGAAAGTACCATTTTACTAACTTTTGTGGTCATCGCAGTATCTACAGTATCTATATCACAATGCTTGTGAAGCTGAAATTTTTCATGGACTTTCTCCTATTGCCTAGATGGGTTTGAGAAAATTCTTTCTCTTGTTAATTGCTAATAAAAGTATGATCTGCTACTAAATAAGAACTTTATTTGTTGTAAATATAAATATTTAAAGGACTAACAGATTGACCAGTTATGAAATTATATGTATTGTTATTTTTATGTCTAAATACAATACAAAATGATATAATTGCAAGCAAAGCTGTGGATCGGATTTAGTATTCTTACTTTCACTTACCTATATATGAAATATATAGTAAGGGAGGAAAGTATTGCGATCGTGAAAAATTTTCTAATTCCAGTTTTGAATGGAAATACACGTTTTAGGGTCCCCTCAGTACAAATAACCAAGTCCCGCAAAAAGGTATGTGTGTGTCACACACATCATCTTATTAGTATTGATAAATAACAGATAAATATGCAATTGGAGAGAATTTGATAAACAACTAAAAGAGAAAAGTGCAAACATATTGTTTTATAATATAGATGTACAATACACCGTTGGGTAGCTAAAGATTTTTGAAAAAATATTATCTAGTACACAGAATTTTAGAGTTTAGTGGAGAGTGATGAAAAACCAATAAAAGTAACTGATTGTTGTAGATGAAAATATAATAGATTATTTAATGAAACACACATTTTTATTCAAATTCAAAATAATTAATTCTTTAACAATTTATTTGTATCTTTAAATGTATTTGAAAATACTTAAAGTGATTTTAACAACAGATTTTTATATATTTGTTTTTGATTGTTAAAAAAAGTATATGAATTTGATTTGAATAGTAATTTGTTTTTTTTGTAATAATTCATTATAGATGGAATGTCCTGAAGATTTGGATTTTTATAACAATTGTATTACAAATAATGACAATGGAAGAAAAAAGAATTGTTATTTCACACTTGTATTGTGTTTAATTATATAGATGACCATACTCACAATCAACTTATCCAATAAAAGGTCTGTTCCCACATCAAATACTTCTTCCTGTAGGCGCATGCTCAGCAGAAGAAGTAGTCCAGGTGGGGACCAACTAAATATCTCATCCTTTAAGTTCGTGCTACACGTCAAGAGAAGAGGCAAGTGAAAGCAAGTGCTTGTGAGTTCACGACAGAAGGTGAAAACACATTTTTTTAAGTATTACTTTTAAAATAATCCTATAATTTTTTATTTTTTTTAAACCTGTTCCTCAACAAATTATACCTCTATCTCTATGAGTTGTAGAGGTACTAGTTGAAGATCCTCATCTTGGGCTGAGTACATATAAAAATTTATACTGTTTCTAGCTCAATGACCTTATAATTAGGTGATTAGGCCGAAATCACACTCAGCTGCCAGGTTTTTCTCCATTTTTTGAGTACCCACTTTAAAGAAGTTTCATTTGCCCTAGAAGAGTCTCCATACCACAGTGCCGCCCACGGCTAAAATAACAGAATAAATAATGATCTGCTTCAGCAGAGATTTGACCCTGGGATCCTGAGAAAATTAGACAAGTGCTCTATTCACTTGGCCACCCTCCCCATTAAAAAAAAAAAAAAAAAAAATCCTACAATATCATTGTATATTATTTGGAAAAAAAAACAACAACTAAATGATATAGTTAGAACAAAACAGGTTGTATTATACACATGATTTTTTTTTTAATTTAGAAAACCATTTTAAGGAATTAAACATTATAATAAAAGTTAATTAAATAATAAAGCTGTATAGAAAATACATTGTTGCTCATTCATTTTAACATCACTGAAGGACGGCATAACTAAGGATTTTTTACTCTCGTTAAGAAATCCTAGGGCCACCTGCAGGTTAGAATCTGCGACCTTGGGCATTGGAGGCTGTTATTCTGACTACTATGCTAAAGGCGACCTCAGAAAATACAGTTATTCACTATCATCAACTAATCACACATTTCAATAATTTACTTTCCTCTACTCTCGGTGTGTAGCATGGCCTTTATTGAATAGACTTAGAGTTAACTATTTTAAAGATAAGGACAAAAGGATTAGTGGGAATAGGACAAAATATGTCTAGTGTGCATTGAAGAGACATTTAATACCTTTCTATATACTCACATGTCTATTTACCAACATGACATAATATACATATATAATAAGTTGAGAGATTAAGGGTTACAATGTACTTAAACATGTACGTATCGCAATGGAACTCATTTTTGTCAGGTGTCATAGTGACACACTGAGTGCTTTCGGGAAGTTTTTTGTGGAGTTCCTTGCAAAAACAACTTTTCTCTAATGTTTCAAATATCTGTTTAATATTTTAAATCTCTCTTAATTTAACAGCAATGGAATGGTTAACTTTTCTGGAGAAAAGATTGTACAGAGCTTTTTTTTTTTATATTAATTTTTTTTTAATTATTTTTTTCTTAATAACCGATTAATTTCATATATATATATATTTATTTTTTATATATACTTTAAATACAATAGTGATACTAAAGCGATAAAAATAGAATTATAGAGATGCATAAAACGCGAATGACGTGTGTGCCCACCACAGCTGTGCTCCGGAAACTTGCTGGCTGTGGCAAGCTGAGCCCCATACACGTTGGTCGCGTTTTCTAATCATGTCCCTCTCCCATTTCCGGTTTGGGTGGGGGACAAGGCTGGATTTGATAGCGGGTAACATCTACTTCTATAGCCGACTCTGCCAGGCCCTGCGTGGCCGTTTCGGGGTATCCCTGCTTCTTCGTAACTCATCAGACCTTTCCGTAACTCTCATTTATTTCAAACGCCCTCTCCATCATCTCTTACCATTTATCCTCACGCTCAAGAGTAACATTGATTCTTCAGACCTATTATTTCCCGACTCGTAACCACAGAAGGAGCGCTGGACCTCCGAACTATTTCTGAAACAAGCACAATTGTCCTTACAAGAAATACAAATTTTACTAGCATGTAAATACTATATGATTTCCTGTCAAGGACATTTATGCTAGTTTAAGATATGATCCGGCATTTTCTCATATGGATCTTTCATTTTAACGTTCATTCTTAAATGTAATTATAACTCCTATATCCGACACGTTATAAATTTTTGTCATTTTAATTTTTTTTTTTTAAATCACGAATCTCAATTAAATTACTCAACAAAATTTATGAAAACAAACTTGAGTCGAAAATGATAATGTCTTTCAAGAATGAGAACAATATAATCTAATCAAAAGCTATAAAAAATATATATATGTATCATCTAAAATATATACTAAAATATAGACAAAAAACAATATATAAAAAATCACAAACTTGAACTTTCATTAACATGACTAGAATAAATTGTTGTTGAACAATGAGGTATAGATTTATTTTCCATATTTTCTCGTTTTTTTTTCTCTCTCTCGAGTGACGACTTACAGCATTGCCGCCACCTATTTCCCCTCCACTTCCATACATTTTCACTATAATTTTGTTTATATTTACAAACAGCTACACCATAAGATGAGTCATGTTTATTAAAAAAATTTATATTTGCTTTCTAAACTCTGAAAGGTTAGATTTCATATATCAAATATGTGTATATATGTCAAATATATACACATATATATATATTTTAAAAAAACAATATAGAATTAGCATCTACATTAACAAAACACATTTTTCTTTCTGTGTTACAGTAAATATATGTTTCTACTCAGTAAAGTTTTTTTTTTTTTTTAATATTTTAACGAATGTAAAAAAGTTGGATTAGGTACATTTTCAAAACACATTTAACGACCTACTACAATTGTCAATAATTTTCAGCATACTCCAACTCGGAAAACCTGATCGAAATACTCCATTATAGATTTAATAATAGTAGAATTAAATTGTGCTTTTTGGTAAAAAATTACCATACTTTATCGTAATAAATACATTACAGTTTACAATATTTTTTTTTCTATATTAGTATTATTTTTAATTAACATTATTATTATTATTTATTTTTAATAAGATTACACCCATGAAGTTATAATGAAAGGAAAGGGAAGGAAACCGAACTGAAATTGGAATAATAAGAAGCATCCCTTTGACGGAGGTCTCAAGTTATATACATATATATATATTCGACAATATGTATATCGAAGGATGAATATGTGATTGGACTTGGATTGAAGACAGGACTTGCAGGAGTTGGCTAGAACTCGTTGTTGTGGTTGACGTTGTCGTTTCCTTCGAGGACGACCGGGATACTTAGCGCCGCGGCTCCTTGCCCGACCGCTCCCTGCTGCATGAACGGCTCTGTGTTCCGTCTCTTCATCTTTCCTTTCATCTTCTTCAGCATGGTCGCCTAAACAACAAGCGACAATCATTAAAAAAAATAAAATACAAAATCATCAATACTTAGTTACCATAAGTATCGTATACTGGGTTGTGTGAAGCATGAAATGTTGTATTTTTCATATCTTTAAAGTTTCTGGAGGATTGAAACATCTGTTGATTCTCAGGAAACTACATATTATCTATAACAGTGGTTTCCAAAAAAATACCCCTTCATACAATGATTTCAATGGCATGGTACTCCTAAATCCTAAATATTATTTATATGTTTAGATTTTTAGTGGGCTACACCATAATCAGAAAAAAAAAAAAATTTTTTTTTTTTTGATGATCCTAGAATTTTTAAATGGAGTGAAAAATCCTTTGTAATAATACCCTTCAGAGGAAACGTAAAATGGTGGTTCAGAGCATGTGCTAAGTCAGTTACTCGTTAAGAATACCTATCCTAATTACACCTAGGTAGGAAAAATTTAGGGCTTCCATTTTAATATCATCCAATAGGCCCAGTAGCATAAAATGACTTTCAATGAATGCAAATCACCTAAAATTTAAATCAGATGAGGAAGATGTTTGGGGGTGCGGTCATCAGAAACACATTAAAAAGTAGTACTTGTTTTAAGTCAGCTCCTTATCGTCATTGGTTATTACCTAACATCTTATAATCTGTACCTCATCACCACTACTTAAATTTTTCTTTTCCGGTCATACTTATATCTTTTTTCACTTTCTGTTACCTATACCTTTCTTATTAATTCTGCAGTTTTTTAATCTCAGTCCACTGTTTTATACTATTAATATATATTAAAAAAAAATTAGCCAATCCTATAGTTTTTCTTCAATAAACATTCGAATCAGTAAACATAACAAAGCTTTTTTAGGAAAGCTTTAAGGTATTTTTGTCTCTAGTTTCTATATTCTCCGTATCATGCAAAGAGTTAACAGCAAACAATATCACTTCTGTAGACAATGTCTTAGAGTCCCCTTTGTATTTTTTCGATAAATATTAGGCCGTTTTACCAAAGAAATTCTTGGATATATTTTTTTAAAACAATTTATTTAATCCAGTTATCGCGACGTTTCAGCCTCTAGGGCCATTATCAAGCTTCTGTAATCAATTAAAGTTTCATTGCATTTATACATTTTCAAAAATTCAACTACAACACATAATAAATTATTTTTAATAATTATGTCACCTACCATGCATATCCATCTTAATTATCTTTTCATTTCACCGCTTTTCAGCAGCTTCGTCATAATTTTTTTAAAATATCATTTTTCAAAAAAAAAAAAAAAATCAGTTAACCACCAAACAGACGTAGACAACCTAAACACCTTTTATGCAAGTACTATCGACAGAGTAAATATATAATTCCTTTGGCATCCCACCCCAAGTTCAGTCGCGCACGAGAACACCTAAAAGGCGGCCGAAAACAGTTAAGTAAGTTGGAAAAAATGTTTCTTTACTTTTTTGAATAAATAGATCCCTTTTTCAATTTATGATGAAAAATAATATGATATTTTGAATACAGGTTTTTTTTTTGAAAAATGATATTTTAAAAAAAATATGACGAAGCTGCTGAAAAGCGGTGAAATGAAAAGATAATTATGATGGATATGCATGGTAGGTGACATAATTATTAAAAGTAATTTATTATGTGTTGTAATTGAATTTTTGAAAATGTATAAATGCAATGAAACTTTAATTGATTACAGAAGCTTGATAATGGCCCTAGAGGCTGAAACCTCGCGATGACTGGATTAAATAAATTGTTTTAAAAAAATATATCCAAGAATTTCTTTTGTAAAACGGCTTAATATTTATCTAACAAATATTCAAACAAAAGAACAATTACGACAATGATGAGAAAAACTTTGTATTTTCTTTCTTATTGATTATGTTCTATTTTCACCGCTCATTTCTTCCTCCCTCTTTCCCCATTCATATATTTTTCCATTATATATCCCCACATATAATTGTTAGTTTAATATTACATTACTTAAAAAAATTATTAAAAAAAAAAATTTTCATTCATATCGTTTCTCGTTTCTATGATTATGATCTTTTTATATACTACCTATGTTCTTTACTATGTTTTTTTATGTCTAATCAGCAATACTTGTTGCTACACCACAGGTGATCCCAATTCTTGAATTTAATTTTAGCTTAAAAAAACTTTTTTTTTTTATTATAAAAATGTATTTGTAGTAAAATATATATTTTTTTATATGTATACTTATTCAATGCTATATTACGATTTCAGCATACATTAAGTTTTGTTTATTCATTTTAACGTCACTTTTTGCTTCTATGGCTAATCGGACGATACTACATACTTGTATACTAAATTTTGCCTATGCCTGTTTTACCTAAATGTTAGTACCTGACATCGCACAGGCTTGGGACCACCTTTTTACGCCTCCTCCAAAGGACAGCATAACATAGGATTTTTTACTCCCATTAAAAAATCCTAGGGCCATCCCCGTCCCCCAGGTTGGCATAGAAAGCTGTTATGCTAGCTACTAAGCTATAGGTGACCCCTACATTAAGTGTTATAAATCTAATATTATTACTCACTTTCATTTTTAAGTAATTAATTATTTATATCTATTGAATTCTTGTATCCTTATCTCCAAAATATTTCTCAATTTCGTTTTCAAAAGATGATAAACTGTTTTTCTTTTTTTTTTAAATAAATTTTTCATTATATTTGCTTGGTTACATGTTAATTTGTTTACTAATTATTTATTCCTGTTTACTGTTAAGAATTGCAAAAGAATATAAATTATAGTTATTTTTATATTATTTTCAAAAATGTTGAAATTCCTAAATATAAAAATACTATTCCCTTTCATTTTCAAGTACTGAACATCTTGTAATTAATTACTGTTTTCAAACATGCACCAAACCAAATAAAACATATATTGTTACCATAAGAAAATATATTGTAAATACAACAAAAGTATAGAAGTAATTTAATAGAATAGTTAAATTGTTCAAAATGAACCTTCAAAACAAGTAAAGCCAAAAATATAGCTTTAATATTCAAATTTATATGCAGTCTGTCATTATTAATTTTTGATAGGCAGAATCATATTTCTAGACTAATATTTATACTTGGATTTATTTATAATATTTTAAATTCTGTAAGAATAATGCACTTTAAATAGTTGTTGTTATTTTTATTGATTTTATAAATTCACTGCAACACTTCTGATTATACATGGTGCAACTTACAGCTTTCATGAATGTCTTAGGAGGAACGAAGGCTATACAAAATCTAATGCTTGTTTGTTTACACGAACAACAACCGATCAGCATGTTTTTGGCAAAATAACAGTACTGCTATATGTATATGCTATTTCTATGCTGTGTAAAAAGGAAAGGTATTGAAAGTTTAAGTAAAATCTGCTAAGTGGAAATGAACTAAAAATTCAGGAAAGAAGTTATGTATACCATATATGGCACAACTTAAGCACAGAAACCATTGTAAGTTAATAATAATAATCATCATCATCATCATCATAATCGTTTCCTCTTCTACCGCTGTTCAGTGTGAGGATCCTGCCTGTAGAGTCTGGACCATATGTCTCTTTCCTGTGCCAACTCCACTCTCCTACTCCAGTCTATCCCACCCCTCCTGCATGCTTCCTTTACACCGTCCTCCCAGGAGATGCGGGGTCTTCCTCTGGGCCTTTTTCCCTCTGTGCGGGTCTCATACGTCTTCCTGGCACTTCTCTCCGGATCCATCCTAAGAAGATGTCCAAACCACCTCAGTTTGTGTTCCTCTAGAATGGTCTCCGCCGGTTTGACGTCAAGGTTAGCCCGTATAGTGGCGTTCCGTATCCTATCTCTCCGTGTCTTTCTCTCTATTTTTCGGAGATACCTCATTTCCATGGCCTGGATTTGGCTTCTATGTTTTGAGGTAAGAGTCCAAGATTCTGAGGAGTACGATAGAATAGGAAGAAATCTCGATTTATATACGACTAATTTGGTCTGTTTTGATACCTCTCTTCTCCCCAGAAAACCTCGCCTTACCATACAAAACATCCTCCCTTAACTTAAGCACAGAAACCATTGTAAGTTAATAATGATAATTATAATATTGTATCTGAAATTTATTTATTGAGTGCAATTTCTATAACCTTGATTGTATTCTACTTTTTTTTGCATATTGAGTCACATAAGTTTGTTAACATTTTTGTGTTAATCTTGACCGCGTACCAAGGATGTGTTCCTTTTTAAATATTGGGTTATAAAATAAGTTTGTAACGATTTTTACTTTTAATTTCAATAAAAACTCCAGATTCTTGTAAATATATTTAATAAATTATATGATTTGGTGATTTAATAAAAAATCAAAGATTCGAATTTGGTCACCATCAACAGTTGAAGGACGACCTGAGCGCTTTGTGCCTTCCAAGTCAAAATTTCTAAGCAAACCACTAACGGACTCTGCTAAGCCATAATCTCCATACACACTGAAAAGTTTGTGCAGCAGATTTTCTTTTTTGGGAAATAAAAAATCATTAAATGAAGAAAATGAATTTTTTTTTTATATTTTGAGCAGGCACAATATCCCTTAAAAATAAGGAAATACGGTTAAAACTTGCATAAAAGCACCTGAACTTTTTTTTTTTTTTTTTTAATTCATTTATTGAAATTTACAACTGTATGTTCATACATCAAGTAAATCGGCTACAATGATAATACACATGAAAAAAAAAAAAATGAAGAGAAACTGCCCATTGGCAGCACTCTAGTAGTGAATCTACACAAGAAGGTCTCGAGGCCATCTTCTTTTCAGACGCCTCGGCGGATTGTCAGGAATTGAAGTGGAAGCAAGGATTGAAACTAGTGGATTAGAGTGGGAGTGGAGTTTTTCATGGAAGGAGTGATACCTGGTACAGGCCAAATCAGCAACATATGGAACATTAAGGTCTTTGTGGATGATTTTGTTGGTGACAAAGTAAGGAGCGTTAAGGATTTTGCGAAGGATTTTGGATTGTAAGGATTGGATACAGGAATAGTTTGATCGTTTAGTAGAGCCCCAAAGCTCAACTCCGTAAGTTCAGATAGGCCTTATGATTGTCATGTAAATTAGTCTTTTGTAGTAAAAAGAAAGGTTAGAGCGTCTGTCAAGTAAATGTTGAAGTAACCGAAATCGGCGAGCAGTCTCTTGTCTTTTCAGTCTTGTGTGCGGATTCCATGTAAGACGTTTGTCAAGCAGGAGGCCTAAATAACGGATCTGTTCAACAGGGACAAGCGGGATATCATTAAAGGACACTGTAGGGCAGGATGTCATAGGTTTACGACGAAGGGTAAAAGTAATCTGGTGGGATTTATTGGAGTTGATTTTAATTCTCCAATTCTGACACCATACCTCAAGGTCTCTGATGTGGGATTGGAGGTGTTGAGAGGCAATACTAGGATCGTTATTAACTGATAGCACGCAAGTGTCATCGGCATAGGTAGAAAGGAATGTGTTAGGATGGGTTGGGTTATCAGCTGTATAGACTGTGTAGAGAATGGGTCCTAGGATACTGCCTTAAGGAACACCAGCAGACTGAGTAAAAGTGGATGAATAGGAACTATTATGGTTGATTTTAAAGGTTCTATCAGAGAGGTAGGACTGGAGGATGAGGAAGTATGTTGGATGGAGGAATTTACGGAGTTTGTACAGCAGTCCCGGGTGCCAGACTCGGTCAAAGGCCTATTCCACGTCGAGAAAGACTCCCGTGCAGAGCACCTGAACTAATCCTTTTTTTAGAATATGTAAACATTATTGACCAAGTAAACATGATTTTATAAACACAGAGAGGATTAAAGTGAAATATTGAAAAACTCTATGAACATATTTTACAACCCAATATTTTTAATTTGCCAAAATAAATTTATGAAAAAAATATATGCATGTTTTTTTAACATAATTTTATTTTATCCAATAGTGTACTATTTATATGTTTTTTAAATAATCGACGAAAAACCCTCTGTGCATGAGCATTTATGAAGATATGTTCATGGAATAAACACAGTGAAACTGGAAGGATTAAAAAAATAAAACAAAATAAATGATGAATGATGATTGCATGTGATGATACTATCAAGATGAATTCTAAATAGGACATCTATCAAGGTTGAAATTATAATTTATGGATTATTATATCATCTTGAGAGATGTACAACTTAGAAATCATCTTTTAAAATTAAAGGAAATGGTTATCGCCGCATAACAGCCATTATATCAGAAATTCCATTTGTATAGATTTAATAAACAATTTATGTACTTAAGTACAGAATATATATTTTTTTCAAAATGGAGGGTAATGTTGGAGTTTTTGAATTTGTACGGAATTCAGCAGAACTTATGATATGTTTGTTGTGCAACGATAACATTTCACAAATGATTTTTGATATACAAAGAAATAAAAATAATGAAATGGTTAAGAAATAAATTGTGGTGTTACAATTGCTGGGTGTTAGTCCGTTGCATGGCTCTTTGACAATTCCGGATTAGAGATGTTAGGCTCCGTGTTGCGACGCTTCATCTTTGTTTTCTTCAGCATCGTAGCCTATCATAGTAAAACTTTATATGTAAAAAAACTAATTGCCATTATATTTTGTTTCAAAAAGCTGAATAAAGCAAAAAATAGGGAAAGCGTATCAATATCAGTAAACCACGTGCTTTGCGAAAATATGTGCTCCACATCCATATCCTTCACATCTCGATGTTCAAAAGCCAAACCTATGTATTCCTTGCAAACCATGCAAAAATAAATAAATTCATGTCTATGCAACATATAGATATAAAATGTTTTTTTCAACGATAATATTTCTGAACCAACATCTGAACCTTTCTTAATGCGTTTCAAACCCATCAATTAGATTACATTAGCTAACATGATTTTTAAAAATACGTATGTTGATGTTTCGGGACATTCTCAGGCTGACTGGTGCCCATCTGTTGTTATAATTAGAGAAGAACCTAAAAACTTCATCTCAACAACCCATAAAGGTATTATATCTAACTTTTGGTAATAAAGATTAAGTAAGAGAGTATTTAAAATAATAAAATTAGGAGATACGGGAGTGTCATATTTGCTGATACTGAAAATGGGAGAAAATATTCAAATATAGCTAGCTATAAGCGGGAAACTGACAAGGAGAGAATCTCAAATGTGTTGTACCGATTTTGATGAAATATTTTCAGGCAAAACTAAGCATTAAACCATTAGGATCTGCAAAATATCTGGAGCCAACCCTCCCCTGGAGTCACACAAAAAAAAAAAATAGGAAAGATTATGCACAAAAAACACATTTTATTTAATATCTCTGGTTCTAGTAGTGAAAGCAGAAAAATAATTTTGGTGTCAAAATTACTCTATTTCAAAGCAGAATAATGAGAAAAAAAATAAGTCATTAAAATATTTGAATCTTATCCTTAGAGGGGTGTGGTCTAGTGGATAGAGCGCTAGTCTACTGTTCTCCAGGTCCTGGGTTCGAATCCCGGCTATTACAGAAAATTATTTACTCGGTTAATTCAGCCAGGGGACGACCCTAAGGGTATGGAGACCCCATGGGGCAAAAAATCTGGTGGCTGAACGTGTGATCAAAGCCAATCACCTCATTGCACGGCCATTAGCCTAGAAACAGTATTAATCTCTATATATACTGAGCCAAGACCCTTCATGGGTTGTAGAGGCACAGAATTTTTTTTTTTTTTTTTTTATCCTTATAAAATAAAACAAAATTTTAATAAAAAATTGTAATAAACTTGAGATTACTTATGTTTTTAGGGTTATAAGCAAGCATAAGATTTAAATATTTTAATGGATTATTTTTTTTCATTATTCCGCTTTGAAACAGGGTAATTTTGACACCAAAATTATTTTTCTACCTTTACTAGAACCTGAGATATTAAACAAAATGTGTTTTTCGTGCACTAACTTTCTGATTTTTTTTTATGCGACTCCTGGGGAATGTTGGCATCTAATATTTTGCAGATGATAATCTTTCAATGTTTAGTTTCACCTAAAAAAATATCATCAAAATCAGTGAGAAACATTTGTTGAGTGTAAATATTTTGAAGTTGTATGAATAAATGTGTTCTTGAATGAATGTATGTATTGTATGAATGTATTGAATGAATGTGTCTTTGTATGAAAATGAATGTATTTCTATCCGATTAGCCCCAACAGCATAAAGAGATGTTAAATAAATAAACAAAATGAATGTGTCCTAATAAGTTGTGAAAGCTGATCGGGATATTTTTTTTTTCATCCCTAAAATAAAAATTTATCTTAGCCAAATAATTAAATTTTTTTTTGAACTTGCCATTTTTAAAACCTACAATAAAGTAAATAAAAATATGTATGTAATTATTCTAATTAAAAATATGTAGTGAAAAAAAAAGAAAGAAAAATGCAAGAAAATATAAAAAAATAAAAAAAAAACTACAGGCTCTATAAAGGTAATGGGAAGAGAAAGGTTTATAAATAAGAATGGTTTTTAAGGAAATAAAATAAGCAAAATGAAGGAAACTATATTAAATTTCCCCATTTTCCCATTACCAATGGACTTTTCATGCTTGATTAACACTCTTGAAGGGTTGAAGCATTGTGTCATTATGCAAAAAACATGCTTGAAAAATCTTTTACATTATCGTGTTTTAAATGTATAAAAAATTAATTAGAACTAAAACTGCTTAAAATTTCTATTAACACTTTTATCAGGTTCAATTTTTTTTTGTTTGAAGAGTATCAAGGGCAATAGGACTAACAGAAACAGCATTAGCACTCTGGATAACTATAAACACGGCCACTGATAAGAAAAGTGACACTTTGGAATAGATTACCGGATTAACCAGTTGATATTAGAGATGGTCCAAAAAAAGAGTATCACTTAGGCTGAACTCATAAATACGAATTTTAATGTTATTTGTTTCAGGATGATAATTAATACTAAGTCAACTTGAATAATTATGGTATTGATAACCAGATGTTCAATTTCCTATTTTTTATTTTTATTTTATAAATAATTATCAAGCTATTTTTAATTATTTGCTGATTTATAGGATGTACATAGAAAAAGCTCAACTTTAGGACTTTTTATATAATTTATTGTTTAATAATTATTTTAATTTTATAAATGTTTTATTACAAAAAAAAGAAAATAAATGATATATATGTAATAGTTTTTTTGATTTATCTGCTTTACTAATTCTAACTAATTTTTTTTCCTGATATGCATTCTATTTTGTGTGAAATTTTTGATATTTATTTCTAACTCTAAGTCCCTCCCTACATCAATTGGATCAGATTAACTTTTTATATATCAGATGCACAGGGCATTGATGACCGTGATGAATTGAGCTAAAAAAAAAAAAAAAAAGAAAGAAAAAAGAAAAGAAAGTAATAATAATAAAAGAAAATTGATAAAGAATTCGTAAAGCAGAATATTAATTATTTTTATTAATGACTTGGTGAAATATGATATGAGATTTTAGGCCTGAAACTTGACTAGCATCTAAAACTTGTGAAAAATTGTCGCTCTCAAGCGAGATATCTAGCGCCTTTTTAGATAACTAGGTGTTCCAAGCTTGCCCCTTATTGAGATTAGGGCCATGCTACATAGTTAGATCAGAGGTAGGTGAAAATTCGTTAAAACGAGGTACCGTGAGAGTTCACGAAAGTGGAGGAAGGCTTTAATATCATTTAGGTTTCATTTTGATTGAAATAGTCTGACATTTTCTTCTTCTAAGGTATCTTTAATTTTGTAGATTTGAAAATGTTAACCATATCATTTAATTATCATTGATAAGTAATGTAAAGTAGGCTACTGGGGAGTTTAGAAGGTTGCACAACACGGAATTGCGGAACTTGTATCCTGTGGATATAATTGAGCTGATTGCATCGCGGAGACTCAAATGGGCGAGTAAAGTTGTTGGGCTCGATGACGAGCGGATTCCGAGAAAGTTGGTATTTGCTGATCTGACTGGTAGGCGCCCGAAAGGTAGGCCGAAGCGTAGATGGGAGGATTGCGTCAAGGCTGATCTCAGGAGCTTGGGCTTGATTGGTGAACATTAGACGAGTCTGTGTAGGCAGAATTTGGTGGTATCGGCATCGAACCTTCGGGTTCGCTAAGCCTATTATTATTATTATTATTATAAGTAATGGCTAGACAAACTAATTGAACAAATTTGATAACCAACTAAAGGAGAAATGAGCAAAATATTTTTTTAATGTAATTTTTGGTTGTTTGATAATAAGAACAGTGATATAGATGTATAATATACCGTTGGAAAGCTAAAGAATTTAGAAAAAAAAATTATGTTATACACAAAGTTTTAAAAGGTAATGGAGAGTGAGGAAAGCTGATAAAACAAACTGATGACAGACAATTATTTATAGATTATTTAATGAAATACATGTTTCCGTTGAAACTTAATGTAATTAAAAACGTAATTAATTCTTTAACAATTTATTTTAATCCCTAAATTTATTTAAAAGTTCTTAAATTGATGGGGGTAAGTAAAAGTCATGTGTTGGATTTTTTAAGAAATCCTATTATATCATTTTTTTTTTTTTTCCTGGCGCAACAGGCCTTGTAGGCCCTTAGCCGCGTGGTATAGACTCCTGGGAGAATATACTCACATTTATTGATGGAATGTTTAGGGTAGGGTCATCACTCCTTACGCCTATTTTTGCGAGTTGCCACCAGTAGGCTGACGAGTATCACTACCCGGGTTAGAAGCTGTGAGTGAGTACCCATTTAATTATATTCTTTTAAAAGTCCCGCTGGAACTGGGACTCGAACTCACAACTCTGGCGTGAGAGACTAGCGTGCTAGCCACTCAGCCACCAGCTCCCCAATATCATTAAATATTAATTTTTTCAAAAACTAAATGATTGATGTTATTTCAAAACATACACATAATGAAAATATGTTTTTTTATTGCAGGAACTCCATTTTATGATATTAAACATTATTTATAATAGAAGTTTTAAAAAAATAAATTATGAAGTTTTATATGAAATACAGTAATTGAATATTTATTGGTTAAAAGTGTGTGAGAGTGTATGATAATTCACTATCACCAAATCTCATAGTGTGGGCAATGTAGCGCAGCCTTAAAAAGGAGGCAAGCTTGGGGCATGTGGTTACCAAAGAGGAGGTTAGGGCGCCAATTTTTCACAGGTTTAGGCTCTAGTAAACATAGCCTAATGAAATTAACAAAAAACAAAAAAAAATTTTTTTTTTATGGCTTATTTTTTTCTAAAAATATAATAAGATAATATTGAAATTAAATATAAAGATTAATTTAAAATTAAAAGATTTTTTTTTTATTCAATACTTGCATTTTACCAAGAGTAAAGAGTTTAAAGTCGCGGTAAAAGCAGAAAATACTAAGTTAATGTAAAATAATAGTAATTATATAAATCTTTGCCCAGAACTGCTTTGTATATACTTGAATACTTTGATGGTAGAAATTATTTTTTAAAAGTTATTCCGTGATAATTAATTATTTCTAAAATAAAATAATATTGTACCTTGAGCGCTGACTTGAGGACAACTACATCACATGGCGCCTGAACCCAAGGCTCGCCGTCGACTTGCACTGGCATGTCAGCATGGATGTGGATCTTTATATGTCCTCCCTGAAAACAAAATTATCATACAAACTATTAGTTATTTGGGTATTGTTTGATTGATTTTGTATTTAACATCACTTTATGCTACTGTGGCTAATTGGACGATGCTACAGTGAAAGTCCTAAATTTTTCCTATCTAGATTTAATTAGGATAGGGATCTTTAACGAGTAACTGACATTGAACAGGCTCGGGATCACCTTTTTACGCCCCTTCTGAAGGACGGCATAACTAAGGATTTTTTATTCCCATTAAAAATCCTCAGGCCACCTGCGGGTTTGAACCCGTGACCTTAGGCATAGAAGGCTGTTATGGTAGCCACTATGCTAAAGGTCTGTATGTGTATTTGTTAAGTATAGACAAACTAATTTCCATTATAACCCACTAGTTTCTATCCTAGAATTCTGTTCTATTCCAGACAACCCTCTGAGGCCTCTAAAAATAAGATGATCCCGAGAACTTGTTTAGAATATTTACCGTAGTGCTGCCAATCGGTAGCTTCTTCAAAAGTCTGATACATGTCTTTTGTCTATTAGCTTATTTACTGATTGTATTAAGTACAATTATCATTCTTAATGAATAAAATTTTAAAAAAGTAGGGAAGTGGAAGTTGTGTGTTGGGTGCTAAAATTTACAATTTTTTTTTTTTTTAATTGAACCAATGAATACAGCGAAATATATCTATATTCCCAGAACACCAGCAATTCCTATATCATGATTATACTTAATTATTATCAAAATGATGGTTATTAGAAAAATATTATGTATAATTTATTAAAATTCTCAATATTTACCTGTGCTATTCTCATCGCTGAGCGCATTCCTGACTGGATCTGACCTAAATGAACAACACCCGTGACCCCGACCACTTCCAGCATCCCATCCCAGTGGTTAGGTTTCTGAAACTGTTCTTCTTTTTCCACACCCCACGGATTCGCTCCAGACCCCCAACTGTTCAAAAATAATTATAAAATAAATAAATAAAAATTTGTTAATGATTATATCTGAGAGAAAAAAAAAGAATAATTTTTTACCTGAGAATGTTAAGGATGATAATTCCTTCGACGGGTGGAAGATCTACAAGTTTACCATCGACTTCCAACCTAATCTCTCTCTGCAAGTCCTTGCACATTTTCCTTCCAACCATTTTCCTCAGACCCATCTTTACATAAACACTTTTATTGTGCAACCTGAATCAAGAAATATATTAATCAGTATATACAATTTTTAAATTATTAAAGTCTATAAAAAAAGCAATGATAAAAGCAAAAAAAAGTTTTTTTTTTTTTTTTATTATATAATTTTTTTTAATGAAGAATACCTCGAATTGAACTTATTAGGATTTTCCTCTCTTGCATTGTGGAAGTCCAAGCAGAGATCAGCATCAATTCCGATTCCAAAGTAATTGTTCATTACCATTACTGACGATACCTCTTCACTTGTTGAGCCTAGCAATAAATATTAGTATTTTGGATTAATTTGGTTTAAATCAAGCATACTTCATTTGTAAAGGAAACTAGTAGAAGTTAGAGCAAACCTTAATATTTTTTTTAAAGAAAGTTTTTCCCTAATAATTATTGAATTTAATTAAGCAGTTTTGCATACAATAGATTTGCCGACATGTTACAATATTCAGGAATAATCGTAATTTTTACTTGTATATAGAATATGTACAATAACTTATATTTAAACCCACTCATCTTTTCAAAACGATTTTCAACTATTTGGCTCCCTAATGAAAAACCGGCTTATGCTGTTTTTTTAAAAACGTAAAAAGATCTCGGAGGATGCCCATCAAGTTTTTTTAATTGTCATTCAATAAGATGGAGTTTCACCTTATAACTAAACCGTACCCAGGTGTGCTAGACTACCAAGCCAAAGTTTGCTAGTCTTATCAGGACTTTTCAGGCAAAAAGAGGTATTTTCTCATAGCCGCTCTCAGAAATGTGAGGTCTGCAAGCCAACTGG
This sequence comes from Piezodorus guildinii, assembly GCA_023052935.1. Classification (NCBI taxonomy): domain Eukaryota; kingdom Metazoa; phylum Arthropoda; class Insecta; order Hemiptera; family Pentatomidae; genus Piezodorus; species Piezodorus guildinii. The sequence continues at coordinate 140,898,248 of CM041297.1, read as the reverse complement.
AGGCTACTCACAAAAAAGGTGTGAGGATTGTTGAACCTACACTATAAAATATTACCGAGAACCCCGATGTAGTCTATTTGGAGATTACATCTTGTGGCCAAACGTCAACATGGCCTGCCAGGACGTTAGAAAAAATTATTGGGAATGTGCATTTTAGGGATTTTTAAAAATATTAACCTAAATAGATTTTCTATATATGATAAGTCTGTTAGCTTGCATTGAAAAAACTAACTTATTAATATCAAGTAAGAGATTCATGGAGATTTGAGTACTTCCCGGTCCTAAAAAAATATGTACCCCAGCACTTAACAACAATGGACCACATAATTTTCACCATGTTCTAGAGCCATTCAGGCTTCCTTATTTTGTCTCTAAAATGAATTAATGTTTCTTTATAAAAATACTAAATCTGTATCACGAAAACCCAAGAAGAGTCTAAGGTTCAAAACTTAATAAAGACCATACTTTTTCTTGGCCATCAGTTGTAAAAATTGTAATTTGGACAGGATCTCACCGAACCAAGTTTTCCCCCAATAAATGAGAACCATTTGATATAGGTACTGAATGAAACCAGATGAGTATCATGATCGAAGAACGAATCGACATCTAATATGGTAAAAAAATAACAGTTTTTAATGAGCTATTTATTCGAATTGAGACCACTTTTAGTGAATTGGCAGTAAATATTTCTAGTAATGTAATTAATACAGTGAAAATACGACATCATATTAGTTATCAATGATGAATTAATCAAAAGATACTCTTTTTGAATAATATTAATAGTCTTAGCCTACACATATTTGTCCAATGATCACTGTCTAAGCCCAAGTCTCTGAAGTCTCTGAGGTCAAATTTAACACAATTCTTCCATCGATGCCTTGGCCTACCTCTCATTTAGCGCATATTAACTTTTTAGGATTCGTTCTTCACTGAGCTTAGCAACTTTACACGCCCATTTGAGTCACAGTGATACTATCCACTTAATTATACTAATAGGGTACAAGTTCTGTATTTCCGCTTTGTTTAACCTTCCAAATTTCCCTGTGGCCTCATCTCTCTTTGGACTAAATATTTTACATAGTAGATTATTCTCAAACACCTTCATCTTTCAAAGTAACCAATCATGTTTCACATTTGTATAGGACCGTTCGTTGGGGCAATGGTTTTATCAATTTTAACCTTTTAATATCTTGATAGAGGCTGCAAGCAAAATAATTTTGCAACTGAATAGTAACACGCACATCCTGCCTTAATTGGGACTTAATTTCCTACTGGATTTCGTGTTTTATAGTTATCAAAAAATGTAAATAATTAAATTTTTTCATGAATAATTTTTTAGTTTTGTCGATTTACTCAGGATTATTTTACCTTGAGTATTTCTAAACTATTCTAGTAGTTTATTATTATCTACAAGGATACCAGAGTGTATACATAAATTATAATTCACTAAGCACATAGCATATTTCAGATATTTTCTACAGTGTGGACCATTATTAAGTTATCAAATGGACAGTTTAGGAAAATATTGTGAATAAAGATCGTGAACTTTATTTCTCTGGCGCGACAGGCCATGTAGGCCCTTGGCCGCATGATGTAATCTCCTGGGAGAATATTTTCACCAAATTTCTCAATGAGATTTTATAGGGTAGGGTCATCACTCCCTACGCCTATTTTTGTGAGTAGCCACCAGTTGGCTGACAGGCCTCACATACCTGGGGGAGAGGCTGTGACTGAATCCCCACTTAATTATATGCTACTAAAAGTCCTGCCGGGACTGAGATTCGAACTCACAACTTTTAGCCTGCGAGACTAGCGTGCTAGCCGATCAGCCACGGCTCCCCTCGTGAACTTTAATATTGATTATTTTTTAACATTTTCAATTTCTTTTATATTGAGTTCAATTATTAAAGATTTAACTTTGATTATACCTTGTTCAATATTACTCGTCCCATTATAAATTTATTTAATTATAATGTATTTTCACAATATTAAGGTAAATAGTTATTAGAACCTTAGTTTTTGAGAATAATATCAATATTAAGATTGCACTAATAACTGTCGATTTATTTAAATTTTTGTTATTCTTCTACATTTCTATTGTAAATAATTATTATATCAAGGGAAACTATATAATTTCTACTGAACAAACACGTGCCATTTAAATTAAAGGATATAAACGAAAACATATCACTGATCTAAATGGTTCTTTGCTGACCATTTTGATACCATTATGCACAATAGTTCAAGCCAGTTTTTCAAAGCTTTTAGAAACTCTAAAGAACTAAATGTTCCAATATAGATTAACTATTTTTGTGTGCATGTTGTTGGCTTTTCAGGTCTAAAAGTAATTTAAATATTTTTGATTTAAAACAGAACATAGTGAGGAATATAATTTCAAAGTCAAAATTTTGTTGTCAATGGCCAAATGTTAATGTATTCAAGAATGTTATCAATTTATGAATTTTGGAATTAACCTAGAAAATGTAAAAAGTTTTCATCCAATTAACTTTCCTTTGTTAATGCACTATACACACTAGACTTTTGATAATTGGCAGAATCAAGTATTTTTAAAAAATTAGAATTAACTCAAGAAAAAAATAAAAGAGACTAAAATTAGCTGTGAATTAAAATTTTATTTCAGCCATATTGTGCTGAAAAAAAAAATCAATGTATAATATAAAATTGGCTGATAATTAACTTCACCACTATGTTTTTTGCTTTCACTTACCTATATATGAAATATCCCACCTGAGATAAGTGGCCAAAGAATATCTGAGGTGGGATGATTGTTGTTCCCTGTGCAATATAATTTTATTTTAAAGACTTTTTCGACAACATTTTTAAATTATAAAAATGGATTTTTAACTTGTCAGACAACTCAGTGAGTCCTGATGATGGGGAAGGCCCCCGAAACGTTGACTCGTTAAAGTTTTTCTGTAAAAACTTTTTTTGGAAGATAATAGAAACCTACTGTTTTAAGAAAAGAAAACATTGTTCTATGTGCTGCCGAAACGTAGTGCATCATAATAAAATAAAATAGTGATGAAGTTATTTATCAGCCTCCAATTTTATATTTATACTTTGACCTTCATCTAAAATAATCTATACCTAATCAATGTATAATGATAATAAAATAAAAATTATAAATTCTTTATAAACACTATTATTCAGATTTTCATTTAAGAATATCAATGTTTTTTCTCATCAATTTTCTTATATAGGTTGTTTTTTTGTTTTTTTTTTAAACATAAAATCATCTTTTTAGTTAATGCAATAGTTGGATACTTTACAAGTAAAATAATTCAGATTTATGTTATGTTTGGAGCAAAGTAATTTTAGTAAATTAATAGCTTAAAAATTACCTGGAGTCTAGTGTATATATATATATATTTTTAATTTTTGACCATTCCACAATAAATAAGAGCATCGGTTTTATAATAAAAGTTCTAACATATTATTGTCTAAAATGATTATCATGAATGTTGTTACAATACTAAAAAGTTTTGGACAATAACTTAATTGATTAAATTGAACATTTTATATGTATAAAAAAGACTATACAGATCTAGAAATCAATATAAAATTTGATTTAATCCTCTACCGTACAACATAAAACAATTATGTTTCATTTGTTTTCGTGTTGAATTTTCAAGAAATTTCCATTACCATTAAACCCTTCAAAAGACATTGGCTAAGTACTTGAAGAGGGAATATATTATACTTTAAACTACTTTTTAATCTTATGATGTGGTCATCATTAATATTAACATCAGGTTTTTCCTCTGAACATTTTATCCTATAAGCGAGTCACTGGATATAATAAAATAGTTCTACAAATGAATTAGTGGCGGAATTTATAACTTTTTTTTTAAATAAAAAATTATTGCCCTCTCAACTTGGTAAACCTTAAGTTGAGAAACAAAGCCTGTTAAGTGAATTCAATTTAGTTATATATATTTCCTGAATAGTAAGTTCTAAGGGGAAAAACCCCTATATGATCCATGAAGATTTTGGGTTCAGTGCATATAGAGAGAGGTCATCTGTGGTGTAATGACTAGCATGACAGCCTTCTATGCCCAAGGTAAGGGGTTCAAGCTTCTAGGATTTTAGATTTTTAGGAGTTTAGGATTTATAGGATTTTTTAATTCGAGTAAAAAATCCTTAGTTGTGCCGTCCTTCAGAGGGGATGTTAAAAGGTGGTTCCGGGCCTGTGTGATGTCAGGTACTTGTTAAAGATCCCTATCCTGATCAAACTTGGATAGGCCAAATTTAGGACTTCCACTGTAGCATCCTCCGATTTGCCACAGCATCATAAAGCGGCATTAAATGAAGAAACAAACAGCCATACATTGTAATATACCCATTTTTTTTATAAAGTATAAAATTATTTATTTATTTATTATTTAAATATTATGTTAGGCACGCTAACAATGAGATACAAAATAGAATAAAAATAAAAATTAACAACTCTAATTTGAATGTTTGTTTGTAAACATAACCTCCATTTTGGATGCAAGGGACACCCCAGGTAATAGCCCAGGTAGAAGAAAGATACCTGGTCATAGTTTAGTTTGGATTTAAAGTCATGACCTGAGAGAGAAAGAAGCTGCTGCTGAATATGAAGAGGAATCATGGTTAGCCTGCATATTGTTTGTATTATTATTTCGTTGTGTAAACATTTGTGCCTGATTGTCAAGAACCCATACCATACCCTGAGAGTAAAATGAGTTATAATTAAGTAAATATTCTGTGAATTAATTTTTTTTAAAAGAGTATTTTTAAAAAAATAAGCATAGTACAACATATTGGTACTTGTAAATATTTTGATGAGATTAAGATTGGTCATAAGTTGGAATTGTCAAACGGCAGTGATAATTGGGCCAAGAATATGCTCTGTCCTCAGGTTGTTTATCCAAATTTAGTGTATCCAGAGCATGTTTACCATATGCTAGGACAAGCATTGTATGCTATTCTGCAAATCATATTTCATAGGCACAAAACTCGACTTGGAAGGCTGTTATGATAGTCATTACACAACAGGTGGCTAGAGGAGGGGGAAAATAATTTTTAAAAAATTATTTTGTTTGTTTGTTCATTTAACGTCACTTTATGCTACTGCGGCTAATCCAACGATTCTACAGTAGGAGTCCTAAATTTTGCCTTTTATTAGGATAGGGATCTTTAACGAGTACCTGGCATCGTACAGGCTCGGGACCACCTTTTAACGTCCCCTCTAAAGGACGGCCTAAATAAGGATTTTTTACTCCATTAAAAAATCCTAGTGACCACATGCGGGTTTCAACCCATGACCTTTGGCATAGGAGGCTGTTATGCTAGCCACCCAGCTACAAGTGATCCATTTTAAATTATAAATAAATAGACTATTCGGAAAATAAAATATATTGTTGAATATATCAGGAAAATTTATTTCCTAGTTTTTCTTTTAACCGAAGCCCTATATTTAAGCAAATAAGATTGGTTAGATTGGGTTGTTGTTTAGTCATTTCTCTTTCGATTGTATGACAATCATGACTCAGGGGTACTCCGTACCTCCACAAGCAAATAAGATGCAGTTAAAAAAAAAAAAAAAAAAAAAAAAAAAAAAAAAAAAAAATTAAAATTTTTTAAATATTATAAATTCATTAAGCAAATAAGATGCAGTTAATAAAAAAAATATTTAATGAATTTATTTTGTGCTCTTTTGTCTTTATTTAATAGATACAACCAACGAAGGATCATGGGACTCAGTATTTACTGGTTTGTTTCTATTTAGAAAGGAATTTGCCTGTACTTCTAGGTACCCACTTTATATAGGCTGGGGATGCCCTAGGAGTGTCTCACTACCCCAGGGTTGGTTGGCCCATGGTTAAAATATCAGATTAAATAACAACCCTGTCACAACCGGTTTCAAACAAGAAACCCAGAGAACAGTTGTCTGGTACCCTGTCCAAAGGACCATACTGGTCCTTATTTCATAATAAATAAAGTAGTAATAGCTACCATTGAACCAGCTATTTGATGCAATCATTAGCAACTTTGAATACACTACATAAGAGATAGATTAAAGATTGTATATTATTTAATGTAAAAAAAAAAATTATTCTGAATTTTATTAAATGGATTCTGGAACAGGCTCTGCTCAGTAATTAATTTTTTTAAGAATCCAATTATACTACTATTATTACTAATAATAAAAGGTAGAATCTAAAACACGCAACGACAAATTGACGAAATACTAATGGTTGACCACAATATTCCCTCAGCAGACCTATGTATAGGAATCAATTTAATTGACTTTATTCCTTGGAAGAAATGTTGAGCTAAAGATTTATTTGAATCTATATAACAAACATGTATAGTCAACTCTCAATAACTCCATTTTCAAAACTACAAACGTTTCAAGTGATATAAGTATACAAAGAAAATCAATGCATTTATTTACTGTTATTTACTGATACCATGTTTATTTATATTTACGTATAAAACAAATTAACTATATGCTGGGATCACGGACAAAGTTTTTGACTCAAATTTAGTAGTTAAAATAAACAAGACTTTGTGCAATACTTTTTGTTAACCCCCTAGCTCAAAATTGAAAACAAAATTTAAACTAAAATTATGTATATAACGTTGATGCATTCCAGGGATATTACAGCAACTTTTTTTTTTTTTTAATTAAAATCAAGTGCCATATTCTATATGATTGATTTTAAAATTTTCTTAAAAGGCTTTTATGATATCGAACTAACTCATTGTAGCAATGTACAATGAAATAGTCTAGAATATTAACTATGTCTTAAACTTATTAAAATAATCTGACAGAGCTTTAATTCTGATGTTCAGATAGCTTTGTCAAAGGTATTTTTAATTTTGTCAATTTTAAATCATTGACTGACTCCCTTCGTTAAGTAATATTTAAAAAAAAAAAACGCTGCAAATCATTACACAATGGTTTATTATTTCCAAATAACAATATTAGGGTATAACTGTTTATATATGTATTAATTAAGTAATATGAAAAGCAATAATTCAAATGATATCATATCACTACCACTGATTTCAAAACGCAATATCTCAGCTATTTCTTAACCAATTTCAATGATTCTTTTTTAATTTTGTCAAAAATTTAATTATCTATCAAATAAAAAAGCGTTTTGGTATTTATTTATTTGGATCGCGTTTTTTTTCGGTTTAAAAACAAGAATGATTTTTTTCTCTGAGTTTTCAAAGTGAGATTTCAATTTTTTTTCATTTTTCTTTTTGGTTTGCGCGTTCTACTGATTCTAAAACTCTATACATACTTTTCTCTATCGTCAAAAATAACTGAGCTATGAGCGTATTTATGTGTTAAATTTAAAAAAAATATTTTATTTTTTCTCTATTATATAATTATTTGCGGTGTTTTGGTTAAAAAACCCTAATAAACTTTTTCTCCATCTTCAAAAATAACGGAGTTATTCAATTAAATCACGTTTAATAGGCCTCCATTTCAAAACTAAGCAGCTGATATCAACATCTAGGTGTTAGGATCATCCTTGCATGGACTAGTATTTTTGTGGTGAATTTTGAAAAAATAGTTTCAGAGAAAAGGCGGACAAACGAATTTTTTTTTATTCCTTATTTGGATTCTATGCATCTTGAAAACTAAGCTCTTAAATTTCGATGTTGATTATTGAAAATTATAAACGAAAATGGAAAAAATATTATCTAATATACAGTCAAAAGCACACAATCAAGTGATTGTTTTGCTTAATATTATTGATACTCTACTTGTATGATATTTAATCGAAACTTATTGTAACCATGGGAACTAAAAGGAATTTCCATGGAAACTAAATAGATAATTCTAAAGTTAGTATGGTTAATGAAAGCTGCATAGTAAATACTTCAAGCCAGATTTTTAGGTTTTGTGTTACTTTCAAAATATTCAAGACAGTTCAGACAAGATCAGATTCAGATTAAATACTAAAAAAAAATATTATTATGATTACAAACTATTTTAGACTGTTAGGTAGGTTTGAGTATCCAAGCATATACTTTGCCAGAAAAGAAAATTTAATATTAGAGATAATCTCGACTAGTGGAAATAATGTTTTTAATCAACTTCATAATGTTGAAGTAAACATTTTTTTTTTTTTTTCCATGAACTAAAATTATTTATAAGCAAGCATGTTATTGAGGATTGACTATAAATATTACAATATTATAAGAAAAAAATTAATAATAATCAAGCCGACAAAACTTTCTATGCAAAACATGCAAAAAACAAAACAGGTGTATACTAGAAAATTATATCTTATAAAAGGCACCTTATCATTGAATGGAGAACGGTATTGGGGTTTTTCAAAAATTAATAATATAAAAAATTTATTTTAAAGAAAAAAATATGACTCTTACACAAGAATATAAAACCAGTCAAATTTACATTTAAACAATTTTTTTTTTTTTTTTTCTAAGTCATAACAGAACATCATCATATAAAAAACTAAAAAAAAAAAAAAAAAAAAAAAACTAAAACAAAATAAATAAACAAAAAAGAAAAAGACAATACTAATGAGTTTGATTATGTTTCCTCTTGAAGAACGGGGCAGAGAGAGTGGTTTATGGATAGAGGTTCTATCGATTTTGATAGTTCTAGTTTGTAGAGACAAACAAAACTCACTATTGACTGTAGTAGTCACTTTCCTCTTCCTACAACCTAGAACCACCATGACCAAGTCAATAACTACTCTGGCATTGTGCGTACTACAATATAATGTGTGTTTTACATTTCCGACAAGCCGTCTCACACATATATAAAGTTTCTATATTATCGATTAACAATTTATTGATGGTTTATCCAGAAAATAATTGTAGGTTTTTCTTTAAATTCCCCTCTTTATAAACTGTTTATGTTTGCTGCAGTATTCATTTTTTTTATTCTCAACATTTATTAATCCTCTTTCAAAAGGATATGTTTGTTTATCTCCAAAGCATTGCGCTACATGGAAATAATCTGGTCTTTACTAAGAATGAGCAACTGAGAATGAGGAAAATATTAGTGAGTACATTGAACAAGGGAGATGGAAGTGGGAAAACCACCTCAAGATGATTTAAAATCCCAGTAAATAAACTCCTAACTTTTGGTTTATCACTCATCTATACCCAAGTTCAAGGGTTCAAACCTGACAGATGGCCCTAAGATTTTTCAAAAATAGTAAAATCCTTGGTTTTGCTGTCCTTCGGGAGGGATGTAAAATGGTGGTCCTGAACCTGTGCAATGTCACTGACATTCCTACTATAATTAAACCTGGATAGCATAAAATGAAATTTATGGCTCTCACTGTTGCATCCTTCGATTATTTACAGTAGCATACAGTGATATTTAATAAATAAGCAAACAACAACAAAATCTATTGTGAAATTTATTTTTCACTTGTTTGTTGTAACGATCCATTTCTGTTCTGAACTGTTACTTGTGATGAAAAGTGGATCTTCTAAGTTAACAGATGTTCTGTACAGTGGCTTGACATAGGAGAAACAAAAAAAAAAAGTGTACCGCTACAACCCATGAAGGGTCTTGGGCTCAGTACATATAGAGATTTATACTGTTTCTAGGCCAATTTCTGTGCGATGAGGTGACTAGGCTGTGATCACGCTCAGCCACCAGATTTTTCCCGATTTGGGAACCCACTTTATCGAGGCTGGGTCTGCCCCAGGAGGGTCTCCATGCACCAGGGTTGCCCCTTGACTGAAATAACAGAATAAACAATGATCTGCAACAGCTGGGATTTGAACCCAGGACCGGAGCACAGCAGACTAGTGCTCTATCCACTAAACAATGCCTCCTCCCATGGACATAGGGGAAGCAGCACAATAATTTAATGATAAAATAAAATTGGTTTTCTGAATTTTTATATTCCAATTCTATTCAGAAGGTCTGAAAAAGCTGCCAACAAGTGACAGAAATGTACTGAAATAAAAGAGGCTTTTGATTAATAAAAAAGAGGTATAAATATATATATTTTTTTTATTTTAAACCATATTCCTGCATTATTTTCTGGACAACCCGATATTATTTACAACAGATCAACCATTGAGCTTCAGCCGTCGAAATGGAAAACACACAGTAATTATATAAGATATATAGCTGAGGTAAAGGATTGGAAAATATTACCTGTTGAATTGTGCTGTGTGGCTTTATCCTCTCCACCCTTGTCTTCCGGATGGAAGACAACAGTCCACCTGTCTAGTCTTATCTCTTCCGCGTCTATTACATCGCGTAGCAAGTTTAACGGATCCTCTCCGCCAGTGTAACCTGGTCCCCAGCGTAATACTCTAGCAAGATCGTTACCTGAAATAAGTTAAACAAATTTTAAAAAAATGATTCAATATTCGTGGTCATAGAAATTGCATCACCTATACTTTAATTTTTTACAGTAACAAATTTGATCCATCAAATATTTTTGTTTTTGTCTACTTATTAATATCATACTATTAATGAAATAAGAAATTAAAAAAAAAAAAAAAAAATCCTATTTAGTATTTTTAAATACTACCAGAATCAAATTTTTAATTATGACGAATTCTAAGCATTTTGCTATCAGAAACAATTAAAATTGTGACATTGCATGATGTGAAACAATTTTTATGGAAAACCGGTGACACAAATTAACAGTGATCAAAGTTTTGAAAAATAATATTATGAATCATTTTCGAGAGAACTTAAACTTCTATTTTTTTTTCATTGATTTTGATGGGATTTTCTTTAATTTTCAATATATAATACTATGTTTTTGCGTAATCAGCATTTTTCAAAAACATGCGGTTATGCTTAATTATGTAAATTTTTTTTTTTATTGAGTGATACAATTTCTATGACCACATCTATAAATATATTCTTTAACATTATATAAACCTTTGAGGGAGTCACTGGTGATCAAACCAATTAAAAATATAGAATAGAGAGAGGTGTTGAAATAAGGATTATTTTAGAGCCCATCTTCATTCAAATACATTTCAAGGGGTCACCTGTGGCATAGTGGCTAGGATAACAGCTTTCTATGCCCAAAGTCACTAGTTCAAACCAGAAATGTGATCTTAGAATTTTTTAATGGGAGTAAAAATCCTTGGTTATGAACGTAAAATGGCGGTTTCTAGCTGTGCGATTTTAGGTACTCGTGAAAGATCACGCTCAGCCACCAGGTTTTGGCACCCATTCTTTGGGTAACCACTTTATAGAAGCTGAGTATGACCCAAGAGGGTTTCCATACTCTTGGGTCACTTCAAGGCTGAAATAATATAATAATAATTCTGGCTCAGCCGAGGTTCAAACCCGGGACCTGGAGAACAGTAGACTAGGGCTCTACCCACTTGACTTAGCTGCTCCCAGTGCTAAATAATGAGGTATCTAATTTCCATCTTTATATAAAATGTTTTCAAATCTTCTCTTTGCAGGATTGCTAAAATTTGCAGGGAATCAATATCATCCTTATCAATACAAATTCCTTTAGAAAGGGCAAAGCTATTCAAGACTAAATTTACAGTTTGAGGTTAATCTTCAATAGAGAATACATCTAGAAAATACTCTCAATATAGAATATAGAGACAAGAATATACACACTTAAGATGCACTATTTACGTACTGATTTTAGGGCAGCTTACCATAATATATAAAGAGAAGGATTAATATATAAAGCTATATAAGAAATTCATATATTAAACATTATTACTGATATAATAATTAAATAATTATTTAATCACCTGTTCCTAAGGGGACGATTGCACACGGAGGAGATGAGCACTCACTGTCCTGCCCGACATTGTCTAAACATTGAAGAACCCATCCGATTGTGCCATCACCTCCGCACACCAGAATTTTATAATCCTTTATATGGCGGAAGACATAAAGACTGTAACAAAAAAAGACATAGATAATCATGAATATCTGTTAAAGTGAAAAAAACATGATATATTTTATGATTCTATCGTCAACATCAGGATATCTATAAATTATATATTTTTTATGTCACCAGTCAAAAATTTCTAATGATGTGAGAATTGTTCACTGTGTGTAGATATTAATGAGAAGTTATTTTGGTATGCAGTCATCTGGAAACTTAATTTGTGCTAACATTTTGGCCTAAATTTTAGGCCATCTTCAGGGCGATTGAAAGAGAGAGATTACAAGTTTCACAAACCAGGAGGGAGGTTTTTAGTTAATCCTGATTAAATTACATTGTTGTGATCACTCTCCTTCAATCACCCTGAAGAAGGCATAAAATTTAGGCCAAAACGTTGGCACAAATAAATTAAGTTTCTTGATAATTGTTTTAATGGTTGCATCCTAAATTGACTTCTCCCTAAAAAGTTCTAAAATTGATCAAAGTAATGACTTAGTCATTAAATAGTTTTTGTGTGTATTATACATGGGGTATGTTATATTATATGTTATGTTATATTTGGAGTATGATAGAAGTAGTGACGAATCCAGGGGCTTTTTTATTTTATTTTATTTTTATGGTGGAGGAAGGAGAGGGGAAGATTTAACATTATTACTTACTTGAATTAAACCAAAGAGGCTTATTATATTAAACTAACCAAGTGAGTAAGGATACTGATAGGTATTTATTACTTTAAACTTGACTAATATCTATTATATTATGGTGGTATCACCACATAAACAACATCAATAATGGGTTATATCTTTAAAACACACACCACATGTAAAATTGTTTTATACACAAAAGGTATTTTTTGTAACACAAAATACATGAAGGTTATGTCTCCTTGGCAACCACATGTGGTGACGCCACAGTACCCCTCTCCTATCATTATTTAGATTTTTTTGAAGTGTCATTTTGGAGGGTAACCTTCCAAAAGAAAAGAAGTATTTTAGTGAATAGTTTTTATTACCTAATCCTTTTTTGTCCTGCTTTGTATTTGTCTCAGAAGAATGCTATTGATCAACCAAATTAAAATAATTTTTCAACAAGATAACACTTCTAGGTATTTTTCACATCACTGTGCCCATTGACCATGGAGTAAGTTATCTAACCATCATCTTTCTATTCAATGCAATATTTATGAAACACTGGGTAGAGGAATATACAAGTAGTGTTCTATTATTCATTATTTTAAACAGAATATAATTATATTTATATCGTTTTCTTTGTTATTTGTCCAACTAAAAATTTATTAATAAGTCCCATGCCATTTGACATATAATCATAATTTGTATTTAATTTAATAATACTAAACATAATGTGTAATTTATTTCTACTCTCCTGAAAGAAAAGTTGACTGTAGCTATTTTCTATAATCAATGGCGGATATTCATAAATTTTGTTGGTATTACTTCCAAATGGGCAAGGGGCAGGCTATACAGTACTCTCAATACAAAACTGCTATGAGGCTTTATACAGTCTATGTTGTCGGCAGAAAATACAGTACCCCAATACTGAACTGTTGTGATGGTTTAGCATATCACAAGGAAGGACAGGGTCAGGTGTAGTAACAGTTTAAAAAAACAGAACTTTAATCGGAAGTGTTATTATGTGTAACATGTTGAGAAAAGTTTTTCAAATTTATTGAAAATAAAAAGTAAATGTTTGCAGTTTTATTGAAAATAATATGTTAAAGTTAGAATAACATACAATTAGAATAAAATAAAACATATATGTATACTAACCCAGGCAATGGTCCACCATTATCCAAGTCGAATACTTGATACGGATTAAGCAGTTTTCTAAAGGAAGTTATTAGTTCCAAACCCTGGCAGCCTCCTGACTTGACATTCACGAACACTAGGAGAGGTTTAACACCAGCGGGCACCATCCGAGGTTCAATATTCGGTAGCAGCATTACTGTTAAATGACATAAACAATATTGTATGTATTATTTTATGATTTAAAAAAATACAAAAATTAAAAATATACTCACCTAGAAGTTGTTTTTCTTCATAAGAAGATTCCCTTAGCGTGTATAATGCTCTCACAGCCTTTTTTGCATCTTCGTACGTAATAACCATGGAACCATACTCGTAATAAATTGGGCCAATAGATGAGAATTTGTTTTCTGAAAAGGAAAAATAGAACATATGTCAGATTTACATTTTAAAGTTTGCATGTAATTAAATACTTTTATATTTTAATGGAACTGTCACTGTTTGATAACGAAATGGGTTTTGAAATTGAAAAAAAAAAATTAACTTTTTTTAATATTATAGTTATCTTGTTTATTTTAAAATGGAAAAATTACTTGAAGCGTTTAAATTTACATACAAAAAAGTTTATAAGTCTTCTAGATGAGTTGGGAGATATTAATGATGAGAACAAACTTTTTCTTGAACTTCAAACAATTTATATTTACCTTTATTTTTTTATTATATCCTTTTAAATGAGAAAAGATGATTTTTTTTTTTTTTTAAATTTTCTGTTTTCCTGAACATTAGGTCTTCTAATAAATTTATTATAATTTTTTATGAATTTGTTGGATTTATTTTGTTTTATTTGGATTTATATCTTATGAGCAGTTAATTAGTGGTTACTTATTTAATTTAACCTATGGATTTAGAATTTGATCAGGTCTTATCAATTATCTTTATATATATATAATATATATATATATATATATATATATATATATATATATATATATAGGAAATATATCGATGGAAGAGTAACAGACCAATCGTTTGACAAGACAATGTCAAGATACTCAAAGAAATATCCATTAGAAGTACATAATTGTTTCCTGGAACTGTTAGAGAGTTATAAAAACTTCTCTGTTATATACAGAACGCCTCGAAAATGGAAAATAGTGTAGGTTGTGTAGTAAAAATAAAACAGCAACAACTCCTTTACAGCTTACCAGAAGAGTGTTCTATTTTCAGTGGAGAAGGGACAGCCATCCTAAAGGCTCTCCATTGGCTTACTAGATCAGAAACAAAAAAACTGGTCATTGCTACAGACTCTAGGAGTGTATTGGAAGCCCTTGGAAATACGTCGTGGCCCATTAATTCCATCATCAGGGAAATATTGAATGCTTGGTGGGAAGTTAAAAATGAAGGCATAATTGTTGTCTTTATCTGGGTTCCAGCACATTGTAGTATTCCAGGCAAGAAGAAGCAGACAGAGCCGCCAGCTTGGCCAGACAAGGCTACAGATCTGAAAGCACAGTACTGGAAGAACTGACAGTAGAAGACTGGATCAGACAATTGAGGAAAAATCTCTTCAAAACCTGGGAAACAACGTGGATAACAGGACAATATAAACTGTTGGATGTAAAAAGAGAGACCAAAAAATGGACCACGAGCTTGAGGATTTCTAGAAAAGAGAAAATCATTTCATGGCGGCTCCGTATAGGACATTGTCAGTTTACCCATGGTTACCTTTTGAGAAATCTGCATGCACCCACCTGCGAATATTGCAATAATGTTCCAAAAACTATTCAGCATCTATTATTAGAGTGTCCCCTTTTCGAAACATCAAGACGTAAAATTAAACTGCCAGGAACCCTAAAAGATATATTGAATGATGATGAGGACAAGGTGAAAAAGTTAATGAGTTATTTAAAAGAAATTAAGTATTACAACCAACTATAGAAAACCACAGTTGCCAATCACCCTGTAGGGTAGAGGCAAATAACAAAATTAAAAAAATGTGTATAAGATGATTTATTTTATTTTTTCATCCGTTGAATTTTTTTAATCCAAGTTTTTATTTTTAGGTTATTTAAATTTGTATTTATTTTCATTATAATGGTTGTTATTTTTTAATTTAATTAAGATTAGTTTTATTTTATTCTACTCTTTATTTATTTAGAATATAGTTGGCATGAATCTATTTCCACAGTCTTCATACTCATTGCCCTTGAGTGTGGCAGACCATTTACTTTAAATGTACTTTAATTTTTAAATGGGACTACAAATCTATCTGGATTTACCTCTTCCAAGGAAATCTATAAGTATGTTTTCATATGTTTTCTGCGACAATGATGGTGGTAGATTTCCGACAAAGAGAGCTAAGTTGGGACCATGAGGATCTTCTTTCATTTGCAGGTAAAACCTCATCAGTTCCATCTGCCTTATTGAATCCTTGCTTAATGCCTTCATAATATCCCAAGGCTTTTCATCTCTGCCAAGAACCCGTTCGGTAACTGTAAAAAAATAAGCATAAACAATTTTTTATATATAATAACTATAATATCTTTATGAAAATAATATATATTTTTAAAAACAAAACTATAAATTACTTTAAAATATTGATACTAACCCCCTCGATCGAGAAGGATCTCACTTAATCTAAAATCTTCAGGCCTGAGATTTTCAAGCCCGAATTTAATAAGCGCTTCCCTGATGAGATCTGTTATTGTTGATTCTGCGTTAACTTGTATTGTGCAAAATGGCTGACTCACTTGTAACTTTCCAGGGTATACTCGAACCTCACCGCTATTGCTATCACTAAAAAAATATTTATTATTTGTTAGTTCTTTTGTTTTCTTTCTTTCTCATCAGTAATTTATATATAAAAATGTTCACGATTTGTTAAAGAAATATATTATTTGTAAACATAAAATAGGACAAAGTTAATCTGTCTGAGACATTGTATGATTGTATGATAGAGACTGAATTGAAAATTGATTTATAATAATTGTAAATAGTTGACCATTGGTAAATTGAGATAGAAGGTGGCCAAACAAAGACGTTGATATAGTTATTGCTTGCTTTTAATTGCTTTTCCATTGTAGTCTTCATCATGGCATCTCAAGGTAAATCAGTTAGGAAAAGAATGATAATCTTTGGTTGGTCTACCGATTCGAGAAAATCATGAATCAAATAAAATTTGGGGTGTTAGGATATTGAAAAAAAATAAAGGTATGTTAAGGGAACACGGCCCTTAACCCATTTTAAGATATGGCATCTTGCATGCAGTAATACAACCAAGCACACACAGGGCCATCTGGCGGCATATGTAGGTACTGGGACTGAGACCAGAATGCTCTGCGAGCAAGAGTAAACAGCAAGACAGAAAAGAAAAGCACATGGATCTACAGACGCAAACTTCATCATATTTCACAAGTATCACCCTCATCCTAATGGAGGAGTAAAAGAATAGGCGCCGGCCGGCCCAGGAACGAAGGAATGAATCAAGAGGAGAGACCGCCCCCCCCCTCACCCTTACATCAGGCAGATATGTAATAATAGAAATAATTTAACCTAAATCAAATTTTAATTTCCTCGTAATTCTTAATAGATTGTAATCTTATATCATATTATGTTCCCATATTATTCCATAATATATTCCATTTAAAATACAGTCCACTACATTGTTTCATCATCCAGCCTCATAAAAAATATTTAATATTAAGAGCACCCTGGAATGTCCCAGGTCTCGAAATATTTACAAGTATAAACCAATCCATTTGAAATAATTACAATTTTCATTAATTTTGTTGGGGGAGCCTGTGGCTGAGTGGCTAGAGCACTAGTCTCCCAAGCCAAAGGTTGTGAGTTTGAATCCTAGCCCTGGCAGGACTTTTATAAGCATATAATTAAATGGGGATTCCCCCACAGTCTCTCCCCGGGGTATGTGAATAAAATAAGCGTAGGGAGTAATGACCCCCTCATCGAGAAAGATGAGTATATTCTCCCAGAAGAGTATACCAAGTGGCCAAGGGATTTTCATGATTTGTTTACCAGTTGTTGTAGGTACCAACTTATGACTTAAACAGTGAAGAAATTGGCTTGAAAAATTCTCGAAAAAAAAAAAAAAAATGAGACTTTAAGGGAGTTAAAAGTTTATAAAGAAAAAGAGACTTACCATAGATAATTTTTATTATATAGCATAGTCATGGTCCTACTTGCTGTAAAAATTTTGTTATTCAAAACATAGTGTTTTTTTGTTGGTGAATTTTCAAAAAATTGTAAAAAAAATTAGTTTTTTGGGATGTTTACACGGAAATATCTCAAAAGAGACTGAATGAAAAATTATGAAACTAATACAGATTACACATCTAGAGGATGAGTATAAGTGATATAAATTTGGTGACTAAGACTCAGGTTTCTGAGTTGTAAAATTCTCTTCACTGTTAAAATAACGTTGTTTTTTTTGTTTTGTTTTTAAATTATTAACATCAGTAATTTTGCATATTTCAGAACGAAACAAAAAACTAAAATGCTGATGAGAGTACCATGTACAGTTTTGGATCTTATAATACATTACATGAAAATTGTTTAAAAAAAATTCACAAAAATTTATATCAACTAAAATTTTAATGTGCTATATTTAGGAAGATTAAAGAGTAATATCAAGCTTCACGTAGAGTAAATTCAATTCACTTACTTGAAACTAGATCACGACATTCTGACCTTTACACTCCTACCCATAAAACCAAATCATTTGATAATCCCTTTTATATCCGCTCTGCATCTCTCTGGAATTCTCTACTAATCATATTCGCCATGCTTATTCCCTTCTCTCATTTAAATCCCATCTTTTCCAACACCTTCTAGGATCCTAAAGAGGTGCACACAGAGTGTACAATTCTAAATCCGCTATCCTACTTTCAATGTAGGACAGAATTTTTTATTTTATCAAAATCCTAGAGTTATGGATTGATTCATTTATTTGGAAATTGTTAAGTTCTATTATTTTATAGCAGATTTTTTTCATTTGTTTATATTCCATATATTTTTTATACATCTATATTAATAGGTAAATAAAAATTTATTTTATTGGTCTCTCAGCCAGACATGTATATATTGAAATGTATATTTACAGTACAATATTGTTATTCTTAAGGGACAAAGTCCCAGAATAAAGTTATTTTTATTATTATTACTTGGGAAAAAAAAAAATATTGTAAACTTTAAAAAAAGTTTACTCACTGGAATCTTAGAAAAACTGCAGGCCTTTTTCCTTCTCTCCTCGTCAACGACTGGACAGGGCTGGGGTCTGTTAGCAGTGTTTCATTCTGAGCGTAAAGATCTGTCAGGAAGAAGTTTGCTAAAAAAAAAAAAAAAAAATTGAACATTTGAATTATTACTAAAAGGTTAATGAAAAATATGCCAGCTAGAAAAGATCTAGCCAAACAGACATTTAAATCAAATATAATACATTTCTGATCTGCACTGGACTTACAGGGATCTTTAGTGATGTGAAATGCCCTCAGCGCCTGCGTAAGTATGTGCTCCGTTGTTGCCAGCCTTGAAACTGTTATCGTTCTAAAAATACGCCTCTTTATAGAATTGTTCCCATCGTAGACTTTAATACATTCTGGAACAGTAAAATATCAAACAATTTAAATCTATGAAGCTTATTGCAATAGTTAACATGATTAATAAAATTAAAATAATGTAGTTTCAGCAGTAGGGCACTGGCACTGGCTTCTTGGTTCGAACCCTACTTTGGAAGTTTTATAATTTATTTCTTTATGTTTATACATTTAAAGTTACTTTATACTACTGTGGCTAATTGGAAGATGCTACAGTGGGAGTCCTATCAGGATCAATGAGTACCTGACACCACAATGCTTAATATTTATTTATTGGGTTGTTTCACATGAAATGTCTGTTTTTATAGTTTCTGAAATACATAAAGGATTTTGCAGGTCTCTGTTGTTTTCTTCCGAATGTTTACATATTTAAATTAAACAGTTACTAATCCTCTACCTTTGTATTATAAACATTAGCTTCCCAATCAATTACCCACTTTTTATTATACCTCCAAATATGAACATGGAAACATGCGATTTTCGAGTAATATTTTGTATGAGTTTGAACTCGGCCATTCAGCAGCTGAGGCTGCTAGAAATATTTGCAAGGCGTTTGGGGAAGGGAGTGATAATGAACGGACCATTCGCTGTTGGTTTGCCAAGTTTTTCAGCTGGGGATAACTTGCCCCGAGGAAGACCTCCGTCCGTAATAGACAACGATGTCCTCAAACATACAGTAGAAGGAAACCCCTACCAAACAGTTAAAGGACTCTCAGCACAACTAAATGCAAGTGCATCTACCGTTTCCAGACATTTAAAGTGTATTGGGAAAGTAAAAAAGCTCGATACATTGGTACCTCATGATCTCACTGAGCGGCAGCAAGACTCCATGTTTCAAAACATACCGTGCAAAAATTGAAAGAACTGGGCTACAAAGTTCTTCCGCACCCACCATATTCTCCCGACTTGTCTCCGACAGATTACCACCTGTTCAGGAATTTAGACAACTTTGTCAAAGGAAAACTTTTTGATGATCAAAATTATGATCAAGTGAAAGTGCGTTTTTAGATCTTTTTTCACTTCAAAGCTCAGAGTTTTTCAGTTCGTGGATAAAAAAGTTGGTGTCACATTGGGAAAAATGTGTAGAAAAGAAGGTAAATACTTGGAATAAAATTTTCTTGTTTTTATATCGTATTTTTAATAAAAATCCTTTACCTTGAAAATGGACATTTCATGTGACACAACCCAATATTTTTTTGTCAATTAAGGCTTGGGGCAATTTGGAAGAATAGAGACTCTTCTGTGGCACATTCACCCTCTATAAAGTGGGTACAAAATTGTGAAAAACGTCTGGAGGCTGAGCACGTAAGCCAAATCCTCTCATTGCATAGCCATGACAGGATGCTCACTATGTACTGAACCAAAGACTTTTTGTTAAGAAAGAATATATAACTGATTATAGTTCAGTGGCTTTATTTTCAACTTAACATAATAAAAAAAAAATAACCTCAACAACCCATGAAGGGTCTTGGCTCAGTATATCTAGAGATTCGCACTGTTTCTAGGCCAACAGCCGTGCATGGGGTGTTAGGTCGAGTTCACACTCAGCTGCCACCAGGTTTTTTCCCTAATGTTGGGTACCCACTTCAAAGAGGCTGGGTCTACCACAGGATTATTTCCCATGCCATAAGTCGCCCCCGGGCCGAATTAAAAGAGTAAATGGTATTCTGCCACAGCCGGGATTCAAACCCAGGACCCAGAAAACAGTAGACTAGTGCTCTATTCACAATACCACGCCGCTCCCTTCCAACTTAACATTAAAATTTAATAATGATTATCGAATTGTAATTAGGGGTTACCTGGGATAAATTTTTAAAAAGCTGGTATCTTTTCAACCCAAGAACGGTCTTGGGCTCATTACATATAGAAATTCGTACTGTTTCTAGGCCAACAGCCGTGCAATGAGGTGATTATTAGGCTGAGATCACTCTCAGCTGCCAGGTTTTTCCCCATTTTTGGGTAACCACCTTGTAGTGGCTGGGTCTGCCCCAGGAGGGTCTCCATACCTTAGGGTAACCCCC
Organism: Piezodorus guildinii; assembly: GCA_023052935.1. Taxonomy (NCBI): domain Eukaryota; kingdom Metazoa; phylum Arthropoda; class Insecta; order Hemiptera; family Pentatomidae; genus Piezodorus; species Piezodorus guildinii. The sequence goes on along the minus strand of CM041297.1, from coordinate 140,876,973 downwards.
AGCTGAATTAACAGAATAAAAAATATTATGTGACAAGCGGGATTTGAACCCACGACCTGGAGAGCAGTATACTAGTGCTCTATCCACTATACCACGCCGCTCCCTTCCAACTTAACATTAAAATTTAATAATGATTAGCGAATTGTAATTAGGGGTTACCTGAGGTGTAATGGCAAGTGTAACAACCTTCTATACCCGGGTTCCAAACCTGATAAATTTTTAAAAAACCTGTATCTTTTCAACCCAAGAAGGGTCTTGGGCACAGTACATATAGAAATTCGTACTGTTTATAGGCCAACGGCCGTGCAATGAGGTGATTATTAGGCTGAAATCACTCTCAGCTGCCAGGTTTTTCCCCATTTTTGGGTACCCATCTTACAGAGGCTGGATCTCATTTACTTTACCCAAGTCCTGAGATAAGATTAACATTACAAACAGGAAAATAAATAGCGGGGATAAAAAACACAGCAAATTATTGTATGGTTTGCTCTTACCATATGACTATATTAGGGTATAGAAGGCTTGTCATGCACTGTAGGTGATCCCATTCAAATGTTTTATTTGATATAATAAAACAAACCCACCTGAAATATACTGTTTTGAGATGAAACATTTGATGAAACACATCTACAAAAAGAATTATCGAAAATCTAAGAAGTGTTAAATGAGATATGACTTTTCGATTTTATTAATCTTGATAAATTAAATATTTAAATATTCAGAGTTTTTCAGTTCGGGGATAAAAAAGTTGGTGTCACGTTGGGAAAAATGTGTTGAAAAAGAAGGTAAATACTTCGAATAAAATTTTCTTGTTTTCATATTGTATTTTTAATAAAAATCCTTTACCTTGAAAACGGACATTTCATGTGACACAACCCAATAGTTATCGGATAACACAAAATCCTATTTCTAGAACATTTTAGACTCTTCATTAAAAGATACTTAAAACTGCATATAAGTTCTAATGTCCTATATTGTGCTGTATCCTAAAATATATGTAACTTTTTGGGGATCACTTGTAGCTGGGTGACTAGCGTAACAGCCTCCCCTGCCAAAGGTCATGGGTTCAAATCCGCAAGTGGTCCTAGGATTTTTTAATGGGAGTAAAAAATCCTTAGTTACGCCGTCCTTCGGAGGGGATGTTAAAAGGTGGTCCCGAGCCTGTGCGATGTCAGGTACTCGTTAAAGATCCCTATCCTAATAAAACCTGGATAGGCAAAATTTAGGACTCCCACTATAGCATCGTCCGATTAGCAATAGTAGCATAAAGTGACGTTAAATAAATAAATGAAAATGACTAAAATATATCTGATTTTTAGCCTTTACTGATTATTTTTTCTGATTTGATAGATCTCCATACACTAGGGTCGCCCCCCAACTGAATTAACAGAGTAAATAATATTCTGCCCTGAGAACTGTAGACTAGTGCTCTGTCTATTAGACCACCACCCCTCTCTGGGAAATTATTTAAACGTGTGTAAAAGATCCTTGTTTGTGCCGTTCTTCAGAGGGGACATAAAATGGTGTTTCCGAGCTTGTGTCATACCAAGTACTCTTTAAAGATGCCTATTCTACAAACCTGAATAGGTTAAATTTAGGACTCTTACTGTTCGCCACGGCAGGATTAAGTGACATTAAATGAACAAACCAAGAAACAATCTAATTGTAAGTTTTAATAACAAAAATATTTGATCTTACCTTCATCTCTGTCTTCTTTATCTTTCTTCTCCCTCGAGTGGACATATTCTTCATTCTCTCTGTACTTACACTCCCCGCTACTGAACTCTTCTGAAGTGCTCCTTGCTGGAATATCATAGAAAAATCACATTCATGATAAGGCTATTGATAGATTTACCAAATAAAGTAAATAAAATGTATTATTATTTTTTTCTCAATGAAAAAGGTTTGATTAATGCTTGTTAAAGAGTTGTAGCATGTATTTTTAACACAATTAAAAAAAACTCATATTCTTTATAAAAACTCGTAGGGAATATTAATTGATGATATAAGAACATGTATAAAAAAAGTATAAAATTGTTGGTATGAGATTAATGGAGGCATACCTACTTTTATTATTATTTAATAATTTCATTTGACCCTTGTGATTGAAAAACCCTAATAAATAAATAAATAATAATAATTTAATTAATGAAAGAAGAGAATCATTCAATGTATAAGAACTCTTAATTTATATGAAATAGATGGCTTTAAAACAAAATATATTATAGCCATAAAAAGAAGAAATATATAAAAATATCTTCTCGATGAAATGGATTTGTAACCTGGGCACTCACGTGACAAGGTCTCTTTCCTGCGGACTTGTACCCCGATGATGGCTTCCATTGGTACCTCGGTCCTTGGAATGCTGACTGCATGCGGAGGGAGGTAGATGGGCTGGAGGTTTCCAAACTGACATTCTGGATACAAGTTGCTGACTGTCTTCCGGCATACCGCGTGAGACTGAGAAAATTACAAAATATTTCATTGATTATTATGATTCAATTTGAACTTATTTGATGGAAGAATTTGTTGGATAAAAACAATCTAAAAGGGTTCTTTCCCCTTCCCCCCCAAAAAAAAAAAATAAATAAAAATAATGTGAAAATCATAGTAGTTTAACTATGAAGAAGATAGTAGGCATGCAGTCATAAAATAAGTCACTCTTTATAAATAAGCTTATTTTAAATTTTAATTATGTTTTTAAATTTAATTTTATTTATTAATTTTTATTTTTATTTCATTCTGGTACTGTCCTCACAACTTACGCAGATGACACATGTGTGTTATCTGTAAATAATGACCAATCTGTTGCTTCCAAAACCCTCCAGTCTCACATTTTTCCCATTGAAGAATGTTGTCAAAAGTGGAGAATTAAAATCAATCCTACTAAATTCCATCAAATTTCCTTTACTCTTTGTCCGCCTGTCCCACTATATTCTTTTGCAATATTCCACTCACCTCAGTTGAACAGATCTGGTACCTAGGACTCGATCTAGACAAACGTCTTACTTGGAATCTCACACTACACTGAAGCGACAAGAAACAGCTCGTAGATACTGTTTACTACAACAGGTACTTGACCAACGATCAAAACTTTCCACATGCCACAAAAAATTAATTTATATCACCATCATTAGGCCTATTTGGACATATGGGATTGAGTTATGGGGATCCACCAAAACATCTAATTCTTCCTGCATTCAATCCTTGCAATCCAAAATCCTCCGAAAGATCCTAAATGCTCCTAACTTTATCACCAATAAAATAATCCATAAAGACCTAAATATCCCGTTAGTCGCAGACCTAGCCCGAACTAGATATACCTCTTTTAATTCTAAATTACCCATCCACTCCAACTCACTCGTCTGCAACCTCTCATTACCATCTATTCCCGATAATCCCCCAAGGCGGCTGAAAAAACAATGGGCTCGCGACCTATTATATTAAACAAACACTGAAGTGCTACCAGTTGGTAGTTTCTTCATATGCCTGTATCAAGCCCATATGATTAATTAACACATTTACTTAGTGTATTTTATTGTATAATACAGTTATAAATTTCTTTAAAATAAATTTAAAACAAAAAATTATGTATATTTAATTTTTCTTGGATGATTTTATTATTTATAGGTCATAAATAAAAATGATACACTTTTCACTCAACATTAAACTTCTTTATTGTTTCCTATGTTTCGGCTAATCATGCCATTCTCAAAGAGATTCTATAAAATTATTATTATGAATCAAAAAAATTTCAACTACTGCATTATTTTTTAGTTTCCAATATACCTAATTTCTCAGTCCATTATATATCTAAAATGGTCACTTAGTAAACTTTTACAGAGTTGTAGTACTGAAGTCACATTTTTTATTATACTGAATGGCCAGATTGGCTGAAATACAAAGGAATTCAATGTTGACTGAAAAGTGGATCTTTTTTATTTATGACCAATATACTTATTATATTTGTGTGTTGACATTTGAGCATAAATTTTAGACCTTCATCAGAGATAAGAAAAAAGAAGATAAACGCTCATAAATAACGAAAATTAAATAAAAGTATATATAAGAAAAAAAGCAGTAATAAAATATGGAAACAAAAAATAACATCAAAAGATCACTTCTGTTGCAAAATTTAATGAAAGATGAGGCGATTCACAGCAAAACAGATTAGAAAATAGTGAAAAACTATTTATTAACCAATTTTTCAACCTAAACTGCAAGTCTTCTTCAGGGCTTACAGGCAGGACCAAAAAGCAACTAAACTGAACAAACTATAAGGTACAACTAAGTAACTGATTAAGCTTCAATTTTCCAATTATGAAGAGTCTACTATATTATATAATTTATACATTAGTAGTATGTCTTCAGTTTAAAAAAAAAAAAATGTGATCTAAAAAAATATAATATGATTTCGAGAAGAGAATCCTAAATTATAATTAGTAAAAAACAGAAACTAAAGTACTTACATGACTGGAAAACAAAAAGAAGACTAAGTTCGCAATAGAAAATATCGCAATAGTTCACTCTATTTATATCAAAACTGTACTAAATAAAAAAGAAGGATGTGGAGGAAAGGTTTTAGCGACTGGTTAAGGTTAGTGGAAACTGGAGTGGAAATTATTAGGCTGGTTGACAAAAGCAACCAACCTGCCCTGTCTAGGGTTAACAGGATAATGGACAGCGCACAATAAACTTGGTGCTGCAATACAAAAGGAATAATCCAGAAAAAAAGTGTGAATTTTATGACATCCACACCTATGAAAAACTTCTCTAATAAGTAAATTTATATTATTTCCACATCATTTCTTTTTTTCAACAGAAAATTAATTACTTAATCATATTATATGTTTCAAGTATTTTTTTTGCCCAAGTCAGTGTATTAAATTTTCAGATAGCATGAGATGGCTTACCGTGAGCCCGCACCACTCGCAGCGGAATCCGGACAGGCACTCGAAAGAGCTGCAGACTTTCTTGCAGAAGGCGCACTTGGAGCCATTTGGAAGATTTCCCTCTCGCCAGTGGTGTTCGTGGTGGACCAGGGACAGTTCTTTGCCTGGGAGGTAAGTCGCATTCTCCTTGCAATCGGCCAAAGCGAAATCTTGGCACTCGGCGTGGACAAAGTACTCACAGACTGAAACAGGGAACAATATATTAAGTAAGTGGTACATTCAATGTATATTATTACACTATAATAACAAAAATAAATGAGGATTGGAATACAGAAGGAATTAACAATGACAGAATTGAGACCTAGATTTCCAAAAGGTGCTAAATCCATTCTAGGCAATTTTGCAGGAAGCCCAAAAATCTCTCATCACTATATGTTTAATAATATATGAGAGTTTTTTTTCTAATTGATATATCAATTGTTGATCATTAGGAAATCCAGAAGGAAAATAGTACAGGTAGCGGTCAGAAAGTTAACAATGAAATAGATTGTAACTATTTATTGCTTTGCCAACATTTAAACCCACATTTTAGGTTATCATCAAGGCCAAAAAGAGAAATACAATAAGTGTATAACAACATATGTAAGGATGAACACTTAAAGATAAATATATTAAACTAGGAATGATAAGTTGATTACTAATTTAAAGATATGCTAATTTCAATAAATATTACTAAAAAAACATACATATACGATAATTTAAATATAATATTTTACAATGTGTTGTTTGTTTGTTTATTCGTTTAACATCACTTTATGCTACTATGGCTAATCGGACGGTGCTACAGTGGGAGTCCTAAATTTTGCCTATCTAGGTTTTATTAGGATAGGGATCTTTAACGAGTACCTGATCACAGGCTCGGGACCACCTTTTAACGTACCCTCCGAAGGACGGCATAACTAAGGATTTTTTACTCCCATTAAAAAATCCTAGGGCCACCCGCAGGTTTGAACCCATGACCTTTGGCATAGAAAGCTGTTATGCTAGCAACTACGCTATGGGTGACCCCACAATGTGTTGACTTTGCTCATTTAACTATATTATTTTATCCAAATCTCACCAATTACCTAGTGACTCTCACCTTATAATCAAAATTTGTGCATTCATATTCATTATATATATATATATATATATATATATATATATATATATATATATATATTAATATATATATTATAATATACTTATTTCTATAAAATATTTTTAAGAAAAAAATCAATTTACATAAATATTTACTTCATTAAAATTCAATTTACTCTCAGGGTATGTCATGGGTTCTTGACAATCAGGCACAAATGTTTATACAACTTTTTAATCATAACAACATACAAAAATAACACAAACAATATGCAGGCTAACCAAGATCTCTCTTCATATTCAGCAGCAACTTCTGCCTCTCTCAGGTCATAACTCAAAACTAAAACTACTTGACCTTTACCTGGTAGGTACTTGCCAGAGACCTTTTTCCTAAGCATCCAAAATGGATGTCATGTTTGTAAACAAACAACCAAACAGGAGCTGTTATTTAAATTTCACTTTTATCCTATAGTTAGCCTGCCTAACACAATAATCAAATAATAAATAAATAAATACCATAATTATAAAAAATGGGTATATTACAATATATATATATTTTATATTTTTCTTTAGTTTTATAATCAACTATTGGAATTATTATTATTAGAAGCTACCTTTTAATTTATTATTATTGTTCATTTTGTTTTTTTTTATTATTTTTATCTTATTTTATTTTTTGGTTTCATTTTTGTACTCGTAAGACGGTTAACTTCCTTTTTTATACTTTGTGATATTATTCTAAAGGGACTTGTCCTAGGATAAATATAGAATTTATTGTTAATATTATTAATATTTATCACAACGGTAGAAATAATATTTGATATACAACTAAATTGGAAGAAGGAAACATGTGGAATAACTTTGAAACTGGTTTGGTTGGTTATTTGGAATTAAAGGCGTAAAAACTTATTGGTCATCTTTTTGTTCTCGAATTATTAAATAAAATTAATAAGTATAGTAATTAAAGTTAAATAGAAGGGAGAAATTAATAATGTATATTAAGAATTGAGACATTGAGTTCCAAATGGTACTATATCCACTCTAGAAAATATTAAAGCGCATATATAGACATATACATACATTTATATAGAATAAATAAATAAAATCTAATGTCATATCCTAGAAATGTGATCCGATAAGGTGTACATGGCCGAGGTGTCAGAAGAGCACATGGGACTGTCAGAGGGAAGCTGATGAAGGAAACCAGATTATATTGAAAATATTGACTGCCATTGTAGTCAGGCTAGTCTTCCCCTGTTATATACGTCTATACATATGTATATGTATATAATTTTTTGACATGGATATGACTTTTTGCTGAGGATTTGTAACTTTCATTGTCTAACATTTTCTTCACCCTCAGCTTGGCACATTCTAGCTCTCTTAGTGTTGCTTGGATCGAAAATATGACAGCAGTTCCTTTATCAGAAATTTTTTGGTAACTAAATACTCCAAGCTTGCTCCTTTTTAAAGCTGTTCAGAGAAGTTAGTGAAGTTTGGTGATAGTAAATAGTCATACACTTTCAACATATTATAATAAATTTTCAATTACCGTATTTTTTAGAACACTTCATTAATTTTTTAAAACTTTTAATTTAGATAATGTTTAACTTCTTAAAATGGAGTTTCTACATTATCAAAAACATGTTTTCAAGATGTGTATGATGTACTTGTTTGTTTTGATATATCATTTAGATTAATAAGGTGTAGATAATTTAAGGTGAAGGTCAGCCATCGAAGAATGGTGTTAGAACTGGAGAATCAAAATAAATCCCATCAAATAACCTTCACTCTACGACGTAAACCTATGACTTCCTGCCCCACCGTATCCTTTAACATCTTACTTACTCCTGTTGAACAGATCCGGTACTTAGGACTATACCTAGACAAACGCCTCACATGGAACCCTCATACTAGACTGAAAGGACAGGAAACTGCTCGTAGATACCGATTACTACAACACTTACTCGACAAACGCTCAAAACTTTCTATTTCCTACAAAAAACTCATTTATATAACCATTATAAGGCCTATTTGGACCTACGGCATTAAGTTATGGGGGTCCACTAAACCATCAAATTCCTCTCGCATCTAATCCCTGCAATCCAAGATCCTTCGAAAAATCCTTAATGCTCCATACTTTGTTACAAATAAAATTATCCATAAAGACCTAAATATCCCATTATTTGAAGACTTGGCCCGATCCAGATATACATCCTTCCATTCCAAACTTTCTGCCCACTCAAACCCGCTTATCCGTGACCTCCCCTCAACATCTATTCCTGACAATCCACCGAGGCGACTTAAAAGAAGATGGCCAAGAGATCTCTTATCATAAATTGGTCATTGGAGTTCTACCAATGGGTACTTTCTTCACAGGACAATCATGTGTCTTAATCACAAATCTATCCCATTTACTTGTTGTATTTAATAAATACATTTGTAAATTTCTTTGAATAAATAAATAAAAAAAAAAGGTCAAGGTACTCTCGCCGTATACACGCTCACATTTTTACTCTCAGGCAGTTTTCACCACCCTCTACTCTCGCGAGAGTACTTTCACTTACACTACACATACCCTATTTCTCACCGTGTATCGCCGCCTTTACTCTTAACTAATGTCTTTATAATGTTAATTACTAAGATACGTATATTTCTATATTAACACTCTGAGTATACGTTCCTTGTTGGTTAACTAGATTTTATTGTCTATTCTTCATAAAGAAAGCGAATATTTAAAGGACCTTTTATTTATTTTTGGCACTATAATAAGAAAGTATGTAATTATGAAGTTTGTTTTGAACTTATACATATTCTTTATGTGAATTTAACAAATGTATTTATATTATTAAATACGTGGGAACAATATTTAACCATAAAGACTGGTAAATAAATAATATTTATTTTGGTACTTTACATTAAAAAAAAAAATCTATCAGGTTAGATCAGGCACGATTTTTGTTCTCATATTTAGCAATGTCAGAGAATTCTAATTCCAGCCATTTGTTGGATAAAATACCATTATTCTATTAAAATGTGAGTTTCTGAAAATTTTTATAGCTAATTTATGTGGCTGCAAGAAGAAATAGTATGAAATAACTTAATTTAATTGTGAACCTACGAAAACCAAAGCGACGCAATTAAGTTGTTTAAAACAGCCTAAAAACTGATTGTTAGGATAAAAAATCTGGTGCTGGCAACACACGACTTTCACTTACCTCCGTTTTATAAATCGATTAAAGAATTTTCAAATACAGTTAGAGATAAAAATTATTGAAACTATTAAAGAACTAATTAAATGGAATTTCTATAGAAGCATGTGTTTTATTAAAAAATCTTTTTATAAAAAAAAGCTTGTGTATAAGATAATATTTTTTCTAAAATTTTTAGCTTTCAAACGGTATATCATACATGTATATTACTGTTCTTATGTTCAAAAACAAAAAATTGCATTAAACAAATATTTTTTCAGTTTTCTCCTTTAGTTGTTTTTTAAATTCGCCCAACTTACATATTCATCAGCTGTTATTTATCAATGCTAACAAGATAATTTGGTTATTTTTATAGAATCTACAAAATTAAAGGTACTTTAGAGTGAGAAAATTTAAAATATCTGCATTTAAGCCCTGTCAGACTATTTTAATCAGAATGAAACCTATATGACGTTAAAGCCTATTAAATTAAGCCTATTACGAGTTTAATCAGAATCGTTTGAACCATTTTCGAGAAAATCGAAAAAAGGTGCACAATGCTAGGTATAAAGTGGCTCTTCTGTTAAGCTAATTTTGATGGAAAAGGTTTTGCAACGTCTCGGGCGTATAGTTGTCTTAAATATGAAATTTCAGTTTCATAGGACATGTTGTTTTCGCCCGGGAGTTACCACACACAGACTTTTTTGCGGGACTTGGTTATTTGGACTCAGGGGACCCTAAAACGTGTATTTCCGTTGAAAACTGGAATTCAAAAATTTTCACGATCGTAATACTTTCCCTTGCTATACATAGTGAGTGGAAGTAAAATATTGATAAAAATAATAGTAGTGATTCAATATGAACTAATAAAATTGAACAAAATGAAGAAAACAATACATTATTAGTGATATATGACGGAATTAGATACTTCTGCCGTATAATAGGAAATACAGTACCTTTTGGATGGAAATGAAAGGAAAGTTATATCTGTTTAAAGAGGATAAAGTACCTTTTGGAAGGAAATGTTTTTAGAAAATTTTGGAATGAAATGAAATGTGGTTTTAGTACCTTTTGGAAATCAACGTCTCGATTATGAAGAATTATACTATATACTATTTGATCTGGTTCAATTGGATTGTTTTATTCTTTTGTATTTCAAGTTAATTTTGATTATTTATTTCTTAAATAATTTAAAATAGATTATGATTTTATTATTAAATTTTATGTTTTATAAATTAATTGATTATAATTAAATATTTTTTATTTGTTATTTGATTTTAATGTTATATATTCTGACGTTGGTTGTTATCAAGGAAATAATAATTGTACTATCAGATAAACAAATTGTTCTTGCAACAGAAGATGGCATTATAGCCGAAACGTCGTGCACCCTAAAAAAATAGTGGTGAGTATAACTATCAGCCTCCGATTCTATATTATCATTTAGTTTTTTTTATCTTAAAAAAAAAATTAATGATATTTTTGGATTTTTTAAAAAGTAATATTTGATGTTATTATTCGAATTTATTTTTTAAAAATATGCCTTCCTCCTCTCTCACTACTTTCGTGAACTCTCACAAACCTCGCTCTCACGAATTTTCATCTAGCCCTTATTAATTAATTTAAAAAAGGGACCAGTTTGGAGCACTCAGATACCGCGAGAGAGACAACTCTCACAGATGTTAGACGCTAATTATCTTATAGACCCTTAGATACAGATAAAGGTTGAATGCCAAAGGACATATTGCCAGGCGGTAAACAGGGATTCAATAATTCACGGCTAAAGGCCTCCTAAATAGCGCAATCTCCCACAGGATACAGTTCCGTTAACTGTTTCCAACCGACACGAATCCCTTATCCGTTCCAAAATTCGTGCGACTTCCTTTGCGTGACGCGTGACCAGCGATGACTCACTGCCCCGTTCTAATCCAACCAATCGGCTTTAAATCCATAAGGGGAAAATTGATCTCTATAGCAGTGGTTATTTTAAATAATCCTGAAAAAAAAATCGCGTTTAAAACCTTTTCCCAGACTTGATATTTATAAAGTTGGTGTAAATAATAGATAACTATGTTAACCCGAAATTTTAAAGGAATTATCTCAGAAAAAATAAAAAACATATCTCCCTCAGCAATAAATGTTCTTTAAATCTTCTATATTTATTATTATTGTAAGTATATTTGTGTTATTTTATTTTAATTTAAGTGTAAGAGTGTTTTTGTTATTATTTTTGTAAATATTTTAGTGTTTTTATTACTTTCACTTACTATATATAGTAAGGGGAAGTATTGCGATCGTGAAAATTTTCGAATTCCAGTTTTCAACGGAAATACGTTTTAGGGTCCCCTGAGTCCAAATAACCAAGTCCCGCAAAAAGGTTTCATATTTAAGACAAATATGAGCCCGAGACGTTACAAAACCTTTTTCATTAAAATGAGCTTACCAGAAGATCCACTTTATACCATGCATTTTGCACCTTTTTTCGATTTTCTCGAAAACGGTTCCGACGATTTTGATTAAACTCGCTATATCGATGTAGAATTTAATGGGCTTTAATATCATGTAGTTTTCATTCTGATTAAAATGGTCTGACAGGGCTTAAATGCCGATATTTTATATTTTTTTTCCTGTAAAGTACCTTTAATTTTGTAGATTTTGTAAAAATAAATATATAATCTTGTTACCGATGAAAAACACATAAATATAATAGTTGAGCAAATTTGAAAAGCAACTAAAGAGAAAAACTGAAAAAATATTTTTTTAACGCAATTTTTTTTAACATAAAAACAGTAATATACACGTATAATATACCGTTGGAAAGCTAAAGCTTTTAGGATAAATATTATCTAATGAAAAAAAGTTAAAGTTAATAAAGAGTGATGAAAAGCCGATAAATCTGATTATTTTCGATAATAATATAATAGATTTTTTAATAAAACATATGTTTCCATAGAAATTCAATTTAATTATTTCTTTAATGGTTTTACGTATTTTAATCTTTAACTGTATTAGGAAATCCTTTCATTGATTTTAAAAATGGAGTTAAGTGAATGTCGTGTGTTGCCCGCACCAGATTTTTTTGTATGAATGGGTGTTAATATATATAACAATACTCATTTCGATCAAAGGTGATATAAAGTCCGGATAGAAAATTAAGAAAAACTGTAATACACTTAACAGAGAGGAGTCTAGAAAATCAAGATGAAACTAACAATAACTAGGTAAGGTTATAAAATAATCAAAGAACAGACACTTTAACAGCTATTGACAGCTGATCAACTCAATACCATGTTTAGCATTTGTCATTGGAGTTAATCAAATGATCAGAAATTGTGCGTCAGGCCAAATTCACACCGGTCGTTTAAACACAGATTTGATCAAGAAGTTCTACTTAAACAAGTATTGTAGGTACATCCGGCACTAAGAGGTAAATAGAGGCGTTGATTTCCAAAAGCTACTAAAGGACATTTTTTTAGAAATTGATATTCTGACATATTTGTGTTCTAATGGTTTAGTTTTATCTAGATCCGTCATCTGATTTTATTTAAAAAACATATAAATCCTTTAAAAAAGTATTTGAAAATTCAATTTCATTCCAAAAAGTACTAAATCCACATTTCATTTCATTCCAAAAGGTACTAAAACCATTTCATTCAAAAGGTACTATATCCATGTTTCGTTCCAAAAAGTACTATATCCTCTGTAAACAGATATAACCTTTCCTTTCATTTCATTCCAAAAGGTACTATATCCATGTTTCGTTCCAAAAAGTACTATATCCTCTGTAAACAGATATAACCTTTCCTTTCATTTCATTCCAAAAGGTACTATATCCATGTTTCGTTCCAAAAAGTACTATATCCTCTGTCAACAGATATAACCTTTCCTTTCATTTCATTCCAAAAGGTACTATATCCATGTTTCGTTCCAAAAAGTACTATATCCTCTGTAAACAGATATAACCTTTCCTTTCATTTCATTCCAAAAGGTACTATATCCATGTTTCGTTCCAAAAAGTACTATATCCTCTGTCAACAGATATAATCTTTCCTTTCATTTCCTTCCAAAAGGTACTATATTTCCTATTATACGGCAGAAGCAGCTAATCCCGTAATATATCACCATTAATTTATTGTTTTCTCTATTTTGTGCATTTTTATTGGTTCATTTAGCACGTCTTTAATATCCGCTATTATTTTGATCTATAGTTTTAACCTAATAATCAGTTTTTAGGCTGTTTTAAACAACTGAGTTGCGTCGCTTTGGTTCTTGTAGGTTGTCAATTAAATAATTTTTTTTAATAGCAGTTCTTCTTGCAGCAACATAAATTTAGTTGAAATAAATGCAGAAACTCACATTTTAATAGAATAATGGTATTTAATCCAGAATAATAGTTGGAATTAGCATTCCACGAACTTGCTAAATATGATAGGAAAAACCGTGCCTGACCGTACTTAATACTAGATTTTTTAAATTTTTTTAATGTAAAAGATCAAAAGTTATTTATTTATCAGTATCTATGGTTAAATATTGTTTACACGTAGTTAATAATATAGATAAATTAGCTAAATTCACACAAATAATAAACACAAGTTCATAAAAAACTTCATAAATTCATACTTTCTTATTATAGTGCCATAAATATATAAATTGTTCTTTAAAAATTTAATTTATTTATGAAGAATAGATAATCAATGTAAATAACCAACAAAGAAAGATATTTCTCTGAATGAGAATAAGGAAATATACATAATTTAGTAATTAACAATATAAAGACGTTAGTTATCGGTAATGTTGTATTAGGAAGGTTATAGTGACTGTTACAAACTTACGGCGCGTTATATTCTTCCAAAAAGTACTATATCCATATTATATTATTTAAAAGTCATCGGAAAAGTGCAATAATTTGGAAAAATGAATTGGCAACACGTTTAAAAATTAACTTTAGAGTTTAATAAAAACATAATCAGGTAAATTGGTCCAGTAATAAATAAATGACAGATTTTTGCGTTTCCTGTAAAATTATCTAAAGTGGATATAGTTCCTTTTGGAAATCAACGTCTCAATTGGAGAATGAGACAGCTTGTGGAATGAGTTTAGAAGAATTTGACCTCCATAAGAACGTTATAATGAGAAACACCGGAAACTTATCCATCATAAAGCTTAACTAAGAGAATCTAGAATTGTTTTTTATATATTAATAACGTAATGAAATGAAATGTATTAGTATGATATGGAATGAAACTAAATGTGTAATTAGTACCTCTAGAAAATAATTGCATTCCTGAATCGAGTTATTAAAGGACTCGAGTGTTCATTAGATAAAATCAATTAGAAGATTTAAATAAAAGTCAATGATGAGAATACAGATATGTCAAAATATGAATTTTGTAATAAAAAATTCTTTTGGAAATCAATATCTTAATTACTGATGAAGTTCTGTGTCCGTTCTGTGATTTTGTAAGACGTTTAAAAATGATAATCTTTTGACTTAACATTTCTGTTTAATAAAAGTCCTATATATAGATCGAAATGCTTGGAGATATTAAGATATTAAGCTTTTGGTTTATTTTTTTCAATAAACAACCATTTTAATCGACCAGTTATGCCCCACTTATTGTTATTTGGAAATAATAAACCATTGTGTAATAATTTGCAGCGTTTTTCTTATCCAATACCATATTTAAAATCAGATAGGGAATTGAGGTTGCAATTTGAATAATAATGAAAAATAAGAGGAATACTCACTTTCGCAATGGGATGATAAGCTGCTGTCTTCTAACCTTTTCCGGCACACGTTACAGAACTTTCGTTTGTGATGCGTCTGTTCGGACCAGCAATGTGCCACCGGGTTCTGAAAAATAAAACGTAATACATTAGAAAAAAAAAGTATTTAAATAGAATGACATATATAAACACAATATAATGTAAGAAAAACAATCAACAGTAGCTGTGCGCATGTCCTCTACATTATTGATGAAAATATTCCATTCTTATTCCCAAAGACAAAATCTACCCGTATTGCTACCGAATCCCCTATAGCTGAAAGTGGTCTAAAAAAAAAATAAAAAAAAAAAAAATATAATCGCAAACCACTTTATTAAATCATTTCAATAGCAAGGACACCCAATTTCTTAAAATAACAACCCTAAATATTAGATATGTATATATTTAGATTTTTAGTGGACTACCCCGTATCATGTATTCTCTACATTATCATGTATATGGGTTGTTTCTCATGAAATGTCCGTTTTTATAGTTTTTAAAATACATTAAGGGTTTTGCAGGTCTCTATTGTTTTTTTCCGAATGTTTACATATTTAAAGTAAACAGTTACTAATCCTCTACCTTTGTATTATAAACATTAGCTTCCCAACCAATTACCCACTTTTTAGTATACCTCCAAATATGAACATGGATACACGCGATTTTAGAGTAATATTTTTGTAGGAGTTTAAACTCGGCCATTTAGCAGCTGAGGCCGCTAGAAATATTTGCAAGGCGTTTGGGGAAGGGAGTGTTAATGAACGGACCAATCGCCGTTGGTTTGATAATTTTTCAGCTGGAGATAACTTGCCCCGAGGAAGACCTCCGTCCATAATAGACAACGATGTCCTCAAACATACAGTAGAAGGAAACCCCTGCCAAACAGTTAAAGGACTCTCAGCACAACTAAATGAAAGTGCATTTCCTACTTTTTGAAAATGATGATCAAGTGAAAAGTGCGTTTTCAAATTTTGTTTCACTTCAAAGCTCAGTTTTTCAGTTCGGGGATAAAAAAAGTTGGTGTCACGTTGGGAAAAATGTGTAGACAAAGAAGGTAAATACTTCGAATAATATTATCTTGTTTTCATATCGTATTTTTAATAAAAATTCTTTACCTTGAAAACGGACATTTCATGTGACACAACCCAATAGGTTCAATATATTGGAACCAATTCTTGCAGAATTTAATGACCTAAAACTTTTTTCCTAGAGCTTTCGGCAAAAATCTATTCCTGAGAAGATAGAAACTAAAAAAAAAAGTCTAATTTTTTTTTTCTCGACTCTAGCCCCAAATCTGTGCATTTCCGGATACATCTCCATAGAACTTTTTTTTTCTATGTTTGAGGTCCTTAATTCATTCCTGAATTAATTCCTGAAGTCTGGCAACTTTACTCTGAAACGTCCTTTATATGTTTTGTTACACTCTTTAAACTTTAAATATAAATAAGAAGATTATATACTTCAGTTTAATTTCATCCCTAATGCGGCTATTGTTGCGTCATTGGCAATTCCAATTGCGTTGCCCTTATCGTGATTGAGTCGTTCGTGAAGGAATTCAGGTTAGAGACATTTTTATAAGATTGTCGAATGGATTTTTAAATCATTCCAGAGTCCAGTTTTATTATACTTTTATCTGAATTTAGAGCTTATGATAAGTATAAAGAAACTGTTCGCAAATGCACATTCGTATTAAATATACATTTTTATGCTTGATATTATATTTAACTTCTTTTAATTCATGCATGGAGCAGAGTTAATTGTTAACATTCCTTACGTTCTTCAAATTTCATGCAAACTCCGTATGAAGAATGTAAATGCTCATAATGACATTGTATGTGAGACAGTATTATCATATTATTGTCATAATTGTAACTTATGTCCAGAATACATAGATTGTTTGATTATTTATTTAACGTCACTTTATCCTACTACAGCTAATCGGACGATGCTACAGTCGGAAACCTAAATTTTGCCTATCCAGGTTTTATCAGGATAGGGATCTTTAACGAGTACCTGACACCGGACAGGCTCGGGACCACCTTTTAACGTCCCCTACAAAGGACCGCATAACTAAGGATTTTTTACTCCCATTAAAAAATCATAGGACCACCTGCGGGTTTGAACCCGTGACCTTTACCATATGAGGCTGTTATGCTAACCACCCAGCTACAAGTGATCCCACAATCAGTTTGTTTTATCGACTTTTCATCACTCTATGTTAACTTTTACAATAGTATGTATAAGATAATATTTTTTCTTAAATTTTTAGTATTCCAACGATGTATTATATATTTATATTACTGTTCTTATGTTCAAAAACAAAAATTGCATTAAAAAAATATGTTTGCAGTTTTTTTTTCTTTTAGTTGGATATCGAATTCGTTCAACTTATACATTTACCTGTTTTTTAGGATCGCTGATATGGTTAATGTTTTCGAATCTACAAAATTAAAGGTACTTTAAAAGAAGAAATTTTGAAATATTCACATTTAAGCCGTGTCAGACTATATCAATCCGAATGAAACCTACATGATATTAAGCACGCTCAATTTCATATCGACATAGGGAGTTTAATGAAAATCGTTGGAGCCGTTTTTGAGAAAATCGTATATAGGTGTGAAATCCATGATATAAAGTGGCTCTTATGGTTAACTGATTTTGATGAAAAAGTTGCTGTAACATCTCGGACGTATAGTTGTCTTTAATATGAAATTTCAGTTTCGTACGACTTATGGTTTTTGCGGTAGACTTATCACACAGACCTTTTTGCGGGACTTGGTCATTTGGACTCAAGGGACCCTAAAAAGTGTATTTCCGTTGAAAACTGGAATTCGAAAAGTTTCACTATCGCAATACTTTCCCTTACTTTATATTCCATATATAGGTAAGTGAAAGTAAAAAAGTTGCTTTAACATGCCAGTCATATAGTTATCCTTAATATAAAATTTCACGAATTTTCGTTTTCACCTTACTATATATTTCTGTGCATATTAACGTTTTTCTGCAAAAAGGAAAAAATATTGCACAAACAAAAACTTTTTGAATTAATATGAAAGGAAATAGAGGTTCGAAGAAAATTGTTTTGAAAATCTAAATGCCTCCTGAAAGGCAAGTCCTTATTGTATTGTATAGGCGGCCCTTAAAATATAGTTCAACCTTTAAAGTTGTATTAAAATGCCTTTTAAGGCCTAGTGACGTCACCCTCGAGTGGGTATTTGACGTCATTCGTATACTTTGTGACGTCACGAAAGTGCATTGAGATGTAATTACTTTTTTATAAAAGGTTTTAAAAGTAAATAACTTTTATTAAATTTTTTAGATTAAAACTTTTTCAAGATTTTTTAGGCTTTACTAATACTAATACTAAATAAAAAATCTGGTGCGGGCAACACACGACTTTCACTTACCTCCGTCATATATTAAAAATAAGTGAAACTATTAAAGAATTAGTTGAATTGAATTTATATAGAAACGTGTGTTTTATTAAAAAATCTATCATATTATTATCTAAAATAATCAGTTAGTTTTATCTTCATTTCATCACTCTTTATTAACTTTTAAAAGCTTGAGTATGAGATATGTTTTATAAAATCTTTAGCTTTCCAACAGTATATCATACATGTATATTACTGCTCTTATGTTCAAAAACAAAAAATTGCATTAAAAAAATATTTTTTCTGTTTTCTCTTTTAGTTGAGCATTGAATTCATTCAATTTATATATTTACCTGTTTTTCATCAGTGGTAACAAGATAATATAGTTATTTTTATAGAATCAACAAAATTAAAGGCACTTTAGAGAAAGAAAATTTATATAGAAACGTGTGTTTTATTAAAAAATCTATCATATTATTATCTAAAATAATCAGTTAGTTTTATCTTCATTTCATCACTCTTTATTAACTTTTAAAAGCTTGAGTATGAGATATGTTTTATAAAATCTTTAGCTTTCCAACGGTATATCATACATGTATATTACTGCTCTTATGTTCAAAAACAAAAAATTGCATTAAAAAAATATTTTTTCTGTTTTCTCTTTTAGTTGAGCATTGAATTCATTCAATTTATATATTTACCTGTTTTTCATCAGTGGTAACAAGATAATATAGTTATTTTTATAGAATCAACAAAATTAAAGGCACTTTAGAGAAAGAAAATTTAAAATATCGGCATTTAAGCCCTGTCAGACCATTTTAATCCAAATGAAACCTACATGATATTAAAGCCCATTAAATTTTACACCGATATAGCGAGTTTAATCAAAATCGTCGGAACCGTTTTCGAGAAAATCGAAAAAAAGGTGCAAAATGCATGGTATAAAGTTGCTCTTCGGGTAAGCTCATTTTGATGAAAAAAGTTATTGTAACGTCTCGGGCGTATAGTTGTCTTAAATATGAAATTTCAATTTCATAGGACTTACCGTTACCGGAGTTACCACACACACACACAGACCTTTTTGCGGGATTTGGTTATTTGGACTCAAGGGACCCTAAAACGTGTATTTCCGTTGAAAACTGGAATCCGAAAATTTTCACAATCGCAATAATTTCCCTTACTATAAATAGTAATGAAAGTAAATATTCTGCATGATGTTTTGCAACGCTTAATTTCTTATTTTGAGGATTTGACTTCTTAACCTTCTGGGAAATTTTCTCTCCTTTCATTAGGTACTGTCTTTTTCTGTTTGTTTTATTTCGTTGTGCACATCAAGTAGATATATTTGAGTTTTTATGATGAAAACTATGGATAACATAAAAAACTCAAAATTTGATTTTCCTCCCTAACTGTTGAGAATCAGACAACAGGTCATATATATATATTTTTTTTTTCTCTTGAGGTCTATTATCGGCTTCTACAATATGATTAGACATTTATGAGATATATTGTATAGGTCTTGTTTTGACTAGTTACGTAATATAGTTTTAGTGTGAATTTATGACAATAATGTGGTGTGGATGAAACCGTAAAATCTGGCTGTGTTTACAGACAAACATTTGTCGGTTGTGTATCAAACACAACTGTACAATTATTTAAATATAAGCTGAAAATAGATAACTGCGTAGGTATGATCGATGTTTCTCTTTTAAATATTTGAACTATTGGGTTGTGTCACATGAAATGTCCGTTTTCCAAGTAAAGGATTTTTATTGAAAATAATAAATGAAAATAAGATAATTTTATTCGAAGTATTTACCTTCTTTTTCTACACATTTTTTGTACCCATGTATCGAGCTGTTTTACTTTCCCAATACACTTTAAATGTCTGGAAACGGTAGATGCACTTGCATTTAGTTGTGCTGAGAGTCCTTAAATTGTTTGGTAGGGGTTTCCTTCTACTATATGTTTGAGGACATTGTTGTGTATTACGGACGGAGGTCTTCCTCGGGGCAAGTTTTCCAAGTCGGTATCCCCAGCTGAAAACTTAGCAAACCAACGGCGAATGGTCCGTTCATTAACCCTCCCTCCCCAAACGCCTTGCAAATATTTCTAGCGGCCTCAGCTGCTGAATGGCCGAGTTTAAACTCGTACAAAAATATTACTAGAAAATCGCGTGTATCCATGTTCATATTTGGAGGTATACTAAAAAGTGGGTAATTGATTGGGAAGCTAATGTTTATAATACAAAGGTAGAAGATTAGTAACTGTTTACTTTAAATATGTAAACATTCAGAAAAAAACAATAGAGACCTGCAAAATACTTTATGTAGTTCAGAAACTATAAAAACGGACATTCCATGTGAAACAAACTCAATATAATAAGAAAGTATTGCGATCTTGAAAATTTTCGAATTTATAATTACATTCATGAACGTCTGCAAAGTCCATATAATCAAGTCATGCTAAATGGTCTGAGTGTGGTAAGATAACCCAGAAACGAAATGTAAAAACATACAATTGTAAATATAGGATTAGTCAGGAATGTTGGACGCATTTTTACTTTCACTTACTATTTATAGTAAGGGAAAGTATTACGATCGTGAACATTTTCGGATTCCAGTTTTCAACGGAAATACACGTTTTAGGATCCCCTGAGTCCACAAATAACCAAGTCCCACAAAAAGGTCTGTGTGTGTGTGTGTGTGTGTGTGGACACCCTGGAAACGAAAAGTCCCCTGAAACTGAAATTTCATATTTAAGACAACTATACGTCCGAGACGTTACAAAAAAATTTTCATCAAAATGAGCTTACCAGAAAAGCCACTTTGTACCATGCATTTTGCTTATTTTTTTCCAATTTCTCAAAAACGGTTCCGACGAATTTGATTAAACTCGATATATCAATATAAAATTTAATAGGATTTGACATTATGTAGGTTTCATTCTGATAAAGATAGTCTGACACGACTTAAATGCCGATATTTACAATTTTCTTCCTCTAAACTACCCTTAATTTTGCACATTCTATAAAAATAACCATATTATCTTGTTAGCATTGATAAATAACAGCTAAGTATGAAGTTGTGCAAATTTAAAAAAACAACTAAAGGAGAAAACTGAAAAAAAAAACTTTAATGTTTTTGAACATAACAGCAGTAATACACATGTATGATATACCGTTGGAAAGCTAGAGGTTTTAGAAAAAATATTATCTTATACACAAGCTTTTAAAAGTTAATAGAGCCAATAAAACTAACTGATTATTTTAGATAATAATATAATAGATTTTTTAATAAAACACATGTTTCTATATAAATTCCATTTAATTAATTCTTTAATGGTTTCATTCATTTTTATCTCTTACTGTATTTGAAAACTCTTTAATCGATTTTAAAAACGGAGATAAGTGAAAGTCGTGTGTTGCCTGCACTAGATTTTTTTTTTACAGAATCTACTAACGAAAAGAGCATCAATGCAGTACATTTTATAGCACCAATTTTCATATTTTTATTATTTTCTCAAGACAACCCGTAACAATTTTTATCAAACTCATATTAAAGTAGAAACACTGAATCACGGTCTTATCACGATTGTAATAGCCTGGTAGGATCTCATTGACGAATTTTCATATTTCTTTCATTGAAGTATGTTTTATATTTTTTAAATAAATAATCTTTTCTCTATGTAGGTGGTTATGTAAATGAATAAGTTTTAACCATGATTAGTTTAATAATTATACAAAGCAAAATAAGAATACTTCATGTTGATCGGACGATACTACCTTGTGAATCCTAGGTTTTGCTAAATGTTTTATTCCAGAGATCTTTAAGGAATGCCAATGGGACTACCATTTTACCAAGATTTTTTACTCCCTTTAAAAAACCCTTGGGTCACTTTGCACTCTCGACCTTGGCCTTAGAAGGCTGTTATGCTAGCCACTACACCACATGTGACCCCTTAGGAATATAATATATTCCTAGATATAATATCTTACAGTATTTTAAACTAGATCTTATATATTTATTTATTTTTCTCTATACTCAATTTGGAGGAAACTTCTTTCGATTCTACTGAATCCACCACTGGTATGGATGTGTAACATACCGCTGGGGAACGAAAGACTTATTAAAATTTAACATGTTAGGAGTGGATTCAGATTTTGTTTCAGGGATAAAAAATAGAGAATTTTTAGGGTGAAATTTTGTTTTTCGGATGAGAAATTTTGTTTTTTGGGAGAGAAATTTTTATTTGGTAGAAAAATCAAAATTTTTGACACAATATAGTTGTTTGGTAAGTTTAGTTTTAATTGGGAGAAATTTAGTTGTTTTTTATGTGAAATTTTGATTTTTCAAGGAGATTAATTGATTTATTTTTATTTGAGGAAGATGGTTGGGGGTGCGGTCATAAATCAGAAACACACATTTAAAATAAGTGTTATTTTAATTATGTGCCGACGTTTCGGCCTACAATGTGGGCCTTCATCAGGGCTAAAAGAAATAATTACAACCAATGTAATTATAGATTTATAACTAATAATGCGTTAGGTATATAATAATAATTTGACAGTAATAAAATATGGGAACATAAATAAAATTAAATGTAAAATGATAATAAGATGCCAATTATAAAGTATGGAATAAGGTGACTGTTATAAAGTATGTAAATAAACATAATTGAGATCATAATATTGTAATGAGAATATATAAAGAGAGACTAAGCAAATGAAAAAAAATGACAAGGAAAAATATGTGAACAATTAAATTTTAAATATTAACAATTTTGAAGTGATATATGACGGTAATATATTAAAAACATAGTTAAGAGTATAGGTAATATGTAAAAAGAACATAGTCATTAAAAAAGAGAAACAATATGAATAAAAAATAATTTTAAATTTTAAGCAAGAATTTCTTTTTATAGACGATTTTTTTTTTTTTTTTTTGGAATGGGGGTGTACATTTTATTTGCTTTTTAGATGATTAAGTGTCTTGAAATATTAATAGTAATCGAATTGGATAATTGTAAACTATTTTTTTTATTATTTACAAAAGAGGAAGAAATAGAAATATTTTACCAGTTTTAAACAACGCAAAAATGAGAATAATGATAAAGGTGTATAATTTAATATTGAGAACTAAAGATTTCCAGTGAAGTTTAGTTTTTTTTGCCGGAGTAATTTAGTTTTTTGGAGGAAAATTTCTGTTTTTTGGGGGGCGTGGCAACCATTATTACTAACCGAATTAGAGTATAAAGTAAAAGTTGCGTGGTCGCAACGTACAAGATGTTTTTGTTTAATAGGTACTCGAAAGTATCTCAAGTAATAGACAGAAAAATTAAAAGAATTGTTTATTCACTTTTGTGAAATCTGTGTACATGATTATATTGATTACTTTGTTTCTAACTATTAAATTCGGAGTTTCATTGACTAATTATTTTCTTTGATTTTTCATTTATTGATTTTATCATATTTACTCCAAAGTACAAGAGAAGAAGAAAAAAAAGTAAATTTTATTCTGGGAACTTCAGTCTCCTAGGAATAGCAGTAAAGTACAAAAACTGAATCTTGTGTCTGGCATAAAAAAATTACAAAAACAAACTTAAGGTTACACTTATATTATTTATAAAAGAAGTAAATATGACGACTTGTACGTACGACAACTACTGTTTATAAAAGAAGCGAATAGAACGATAGTAGTTTATATATGTTTATATAATAATAAACATATGTGTATGTAGAAATATTATAATTGTTATCCTCACTAATAAAAAAGTTTTTGTTTACATATTAGTAGTGGTCCTCATTTTGGGATGGAATATGGCCATTATTCTAAGTTTTTGTTTCAAATTATTCGGAAGATTGATGGTTCAGAAGGTGAAGGAATAATTTTTTTAAAGTTAAAGAAGATGCTTTGCGTATAGAGGTAAGTATGGAATTCCAGAACGAAGTGGCACTCAAGTAAACGATTTTTCGAATGACGATGTTCGATGAGAGGGAAATATAGGTTAGTGGGCTGGGATTTTGTGTTGAACCAATATGCTGATGAACAAGGGATGAGTAGGTCAAGAACGTAGGATGCATTTTGGGTATTGAAAATGCGAAATAGGAATACTCAAAGGAAATACTAATGTCATCATCATCCATGGCGCTACAAATCTCGAAGAGTCAGGGCGAACAGGGAATTTAGACAACTTCGTCAAAGGAAAACTTTGTGAAAATAATGATCAAATGAAAAGTGCGTTTTCAGATTTTGGTTCACTTCAAAGCTCAGAGTTTTTTAGTTCGGGGATAAAAAAGTTGGGAAAATGTGTAGAAAAAGAAGGTAAATATTTCGAATAAAATTATCTTGTTTTCATATCGTATTTTTAATAAATATCCTTTACCTTGAAAACGGACATTTCATGTGACACAACCCAATATCATTACCAGCGTTGACTTGTGAGCCGAGATACACAAACTCTTTTACCCATTCAAATGAATAGCCTCCCGATATAAAATGTGATGGTTCGTGCAGCTGTGGACCTGCATGCATGTATTTGGTTTTCGACTCATTAACTTCTAAACCCACTCCAACTGCTGCTATCCGGAGATTGTTAAAAGTGCTTTCTAAATATTAATGTACACTTTTATATTATTATTTTTTTTGTCTTTTATAAATAAAACTATATAATCCCAGAATAAATGTAGATATTCGTGTGTTACCGTGTGTTCGTGTGTATAATAGAATGTCGTGTGTTACCCTCACCAGATTTTTTTTATTATTATTAAATAAAAAAATCTGGTGCGGGTAACACACGACTTTCACTTACCACCGTTTTTAAAATCGATTAAAGAATTTTCAAGTACTTAATTAAATGAAATATCTATAAAAACATGTGTTTTATTTAAAAATCTATCATATTATTATCTCAAATAATCAGTTAGTGTTATCGGCTTTTCATCACTCTCTAATTTCTTTTAAATGCTTGTGTATAAGATATTTTTTCTAAAATCTTTAGCTTTCCAACGGTATATTTTACATGTATATTACTGTTAAGTTAAAAAATAAAAAATTGCATTAAAAAATATTTTTCAGTTTCTCCTTTAGTTTCTTTTCAAATTTGCTCAACTTGCATATTTAGCTGTTATTTATCAATGCTAGATAATATGGTTATTTTTATAAAATATACAAAATTAAAGGTACTTTAGAAGAAGAAAATTTAAAATATCGGCATTTAAGTCCTGTCAGACTATTTTTATCAGAATAAATCCTACATGATATTAAAGCCCATTAAATTTTACATCGATATAATAGCGAGTTTAATCAAAATCGTCGGAACCGTTTTTGAGAAAATCAAAAAAAAGGTGCAAAATACATGGTATAAAGTGGCTCTTCTGGTAAGTTCATTTTGATGAAAAAGGTTTTGTAACGTCTTGGGCTTCTAGCTAGTTGTATTAAATATGAAATTTGAGTTTCATACGACTTCTAGTTTTTTGTTTTATGGTTATTTGGACTCAGGAGACCCAAAAACGTGTATTTCCGTTGAAAACCGGAATTCGAAATTTATTACGATCTTACTATATATTTCATATTTAGGTAAGTGAAAGTAAAAAAGGGATAGCTTAATAATCAGCCTGGTAATGTGTGAGCAAAAAATAATAACACTGGTGCCTAAATCCCCTCGCACAGCCTCCACGATAATTCAATCTCCACCTCGCGAGCGAACCCTGACGGCCGAGGGGCGAACCTGGCGTGACCAAACCAGGGAGGAAATGGAGCCTCGTTTGGGAAATTACCTACAAGACTGTTTGTTCTCCCTCCTTCTCTCTAATCTCTCTTATTAGCCACTAACTGCTCCTGCGTTTGAATAACTGATCCAAACCTCGATATTAACCCTTTTAGAGCCGGACGGCGGTATATGGTCGTTTGCTACACTTGCAAAAAGTCCCAACGGCATTATATTGTGTGTAATAGCGCCTTGTTGTTGCCATTGCGAGAAAACTTAATCTAATATATAAAATTCTCGTTTCACAGTTTTAGTTACCATACTCCTCCTGAACGGCTTGACCGATTTTCATGAAATTTTACATGCATATTCAATAGGTCTAAGAATCGGCTAATATCTATTTTTCATACCCTTAGGGCCAGTTTCACCAGCCTCGGTTCAATCTAAGGCAAGCTTACCTCAGGTAAAACTACGGTAGATAGATTACCGCCGATTTCAGCAGGGAGCGTTGTTGGTACGGCGTTTACTTAAACTACTATCTCGAGGGAAATAAAAGTAGGTCCGCCATTTTACTTCCTGATTTCAATTCTCAACCTTATCAGCTAAGCTACTTTGGAACTTCTTTTTAAGAAATACATTCTTATATTTCTAAAGTTTGTTATTAAAAGAATAGAGTTAATTTATTATTATTTATCGTGGTTATTAAAAAAAATGTAGTTATTTTATTATTTATTTCCTGAATGTGAAATATTTGTTTGTGATTTTTTTAACTTTCATTTCACAGTAATCAGTTTATAAGTCAACAAAATATCATCTATTTGGTTTTTAGTCACTTTTGTAATTTCATGTGGAGTCCTAAGAATGAAATTTACAACATACCCCCTCTTGTTAAGTAAAACCCTAATTATATAAAACATACTATAGAACATTTTGTACAAAATTAGGAGATATGTGTCTCTAGTCTACATTTAAATTTAGTAATAATACAATTAATTGGGTAATAAAAAATCAATCAAGTGTTCAAAATTTTCAAAAACTGATATGTAAACTACTGAAAATCATCCTCCAGATACAGAATGTAGACAACTTATTTTTAACAGGAATATATGTGGATTTTTAACTGACTTAAAAAAGTTATAGGCCTAGGAATCAGTAAAGTACTATTAATAATGATAACAGCTTAAATATCTTATATTTACAAAACCAAACATTGTCAATTATTTAGAGAGGATCTATTTCAGTGGAATAAATAATAAAACCGTAATTATAAAATGAAAATGTTGATTAAAATTTTAAGAAAATAAAACAAAAATTAAAATACCTTTATTAAATAATAACTACAAATTAATTAATTAATAACAAATTAATAATATATTCTTCGTCATCTGTCAAGTGTTCAATGTTAATCAAATCCATTTCTTTGAAATAGTAGCAGATAAAACAATTACATAAAACAAAAGTGATACTATTTCACAAGTCTCTTTACTGGAGGTTAAACGGTGAGCCTTGCCCAGTAAAGTTTACCGTGGATTCAGCACCCCTACCCTAGGTGGTGCAACGGGCAATGCCTGACTTCAACGGAGGTTACCCTTACCGCACTTTGACCTGGGCTGGTGCTACTGGCCCGAAGTAGTTTACAAGAACTTTTCAAATATTGATCTAAAGCCTATACCTGTTTTGGATCCAACTCGTCTCGGAAAAAATCATCCTCTGTAGCTCCGTAGGGAACATCATAATTCGCAGAAACGCACGACACGCAGCGGCAAATGCGAAAACGTCTAGTTAACATTTATAAGAACCAGATAAAGCTTCTCGTTTTAGAATTTGCTAAATAACGAAATCAGCCACCTACTAGTCGCTAGAACCGACTCAAAATAATTTACAAATTTGGAAAAAAAAGGTAGGGGGAAGTAAACAAAATGTCCTTGTACAAGATTGGCATATATAACCACAGCCTCTTTGATCTACAACTGTTTGTTTCCCTCAGCTGAAAATGCTTGTTTTACAAAAGAGGTTTTTCGATTGTTGGTTATTTTTCTCATTTGTGTTTCATTCTAAATAAGTAGCTGATTAGAAAATTAAATAAGATACAATTACCTCTATGTTGTAAGAACGCTCTTGACTGAACGACCATGACCTTCGATGCTAGACCTACTAATATGACCCTGAAAATGAGCTATCCGTACTAGCTTGTTTGTTTATTCATTTAATGTCACTTTATGCTGCCATGGCTAACTGGAAAATGCTACAGTGGGAGTTCTAAATTTGTATTATCTAGCATTAAATAGGGTAGGGATGTTTAATGAGTACCTGACATCGCACAGACTCGGGACAAACTTTTTACGTCTACAGCGAAGGACGGCAAGACTGTGGATTTTTTACTCCCATTAAAAAATCCTAGGGCCACCTGCGGGTTTGAACCCAGGACCTTGGGCATAGGAGGCGTTATGCTAGCCACCCTGCTACCGGTGATCTCCACATAATACTTCTTATGTATAAAAATAACGTTAAAGTAATTGGAATCAATGTTTTTTTGCATTGGGTTGTAAAATAATTAATGTCACTTTATGCTGCTATGGCTAACCGGACGATACAGCGGGAGTCCTAAATTTTGCCTATACAGCATTAATTATGATAGAGATCTTTGGTAAGGCTAGGGACTACTTTTTTATGTCCCCTCCGAAGAGCGGCATAACTAAGAATTTTTTACTCCCATTAAAACTGTCAGTTAAGACCTTCTATCTTCAAAGTCGTGTGTTGCTCGCACCAGATTTTTTAAATTTCATTAAGCATATGGTATAAATAAGTAGACAAAACCAAAGATGTTTGTTTGTTTATTTAACGTCACTTTATGCTACTATGGCTAATCGGAGGATGCTACAGTGGGAGTCCTAAATTTGGCCTGTTCAGGTTTTATTAGGATAGGATCTTAAACGAGAACCCGAGATAGCAAAGGCACGGGACCACCATTTTACGTTTCCTCTGAAGAAGGCATAATCAAGGATTTTTACTCCCTTAAAAGATCTAGGGCCACTTACGGATTTGAACCCGTGACCTTGGGTATAAGAGGCTGTTATGCTAACCACAATGCTACAGGTAACCCTCAAAACTAAAGATATTCGATTGACTCAAATATATTAACATAAAAATTGAAGCAGGTGATGCAATATACATGATTTCGATTGTATGTAAGAAATTAGTAAGGGATAGTAGAATAGAATAGAATAGAATGAGTTTATTTGTCTTTGGGGGTTTCCCATACAAATAGAGCCTGGTCAGGCTATACATAACAAACAGCAATTAATAACAATTATAAGTAATAAACATAAAACGGAACAAATCACAATAGGATAATAGATAAGTATTAAACAGCACAGTAGAATAAACAAAATAAACAGAAAGTAACAAATTATACAGGTTTATATAATTTTTTTTTTCTTATATCTTTTATAGAAGTATTTAAGTATTTTAGATTTTAAATAGTCTTTGAAATACAAATTTTTAATACATATAGTTATATATATACATAAATACATTTTAAATTAACATCGGAGTAAATGAATTTTATTAGTATCGACGTAGAAATATGAGAATATCGCCATGTCTGCGTAATAAGAGCTCAATAGTAACGGGAAGTATTGCGATCGTGAAATAGAGTACAAAAAGAAACCCGTAATTTAGGCTAAATATACTACTTCGGTAGCATTATAAAAGAAACTACTTTAATAATCAAAGTACAATATTTTGTTAATGAGGAATATAAAAAGTAACCTTTATCCCTTTTTAATAGAATGTCCAATGTATAAAGAACTTAGGAATCACCATATTCATAAAAATATAAATGAACAAAACGATATAATTTTGGGGAATCTGCTAACAATTGATAATGTGCAGAAACTAAATGATATATTTTAATACACAGTGGGCAGTCTAAAAGTTAGATCATTTATAATTAACGAATAAGATAAAGATTTTCTAATAAGATTTAATTAATAAATAATTAATTAATAAGATTTAAAGATTCTAGTGTGTGATTTTTCAGTTAATGCCTCATCAACTATTATCAAAAAGTAAACTGAAATAAATTTGTTTTATGTTTATTTTATTTACTTTGTTATTCCTTTTTTCTTTAACTTATAATATTATTTTATATTGTTTAGTATAATTTATATTAGGTTATATTAGGTTGTAAAAATTGAAAGATTTATAATTTCGTTAACAGATTTTCAATTGTCAAATTTTTTATTTTATTTTATTTTTGTTAGTTTTCCGTTTGTTCTGTTTAATAAAAAAATATACGCATTATTTATTTTATATTAATAATGTCTTTAAACAGTCTTCAGTTGTTTTTATTTTTATTTATTTTTTGTAATAAATAAAGTGAAATAAGTTTGTTTTCATTTTTTATTTTCTTTGTTATTACTCTTTTTCTTTAATTATAATATTATTTTACATTGTTTAGTCTAATTTATATTAATAATAATAATAATAATAATAATAGGCTTAGCGAACCCGAAGGTTCGATGCCGATACCACCAAATTCCGCCTACACAGACTCGTCCAATGCTCACCATTCAAGCCCAAGTTCCCGAGATCAGCCTTAAGGCGCAATCCTCCCATCTCCGCTTCGGCCTACCTTTCGGACGCCTACCAGTCGGATCAGCAAATACCAACTTTCTCGGAATCCGCTCGTCATCGAGCCCAACAACTTTACTCGCCCATTTGAGTCTCCGCGATGCAATCAGCTCAATTATATTCACAGGATGCAAGTTCCGCAATTCCGCGTTATGCAACCTTCTAAACTCCCCAGTGGCCTCATCTCTCTTTGGACCAAATATTTTACGCAATACCTTATTTTCGAAAACCTTAAGCCGTTTTTTCATCCTTTAAAGTAAGCGGCCACGTTTCACATCCGTACAGAACCGTTGGAAGAATAATAGTTTTATAAATTCTAATCTTTAAGTTTTTAGATAGAAGCCGCGAACTAAGTAACTTAGCAACTGAATAATAACACGCATTTCCCACCTTTAACCGGGACTTTATTTCTTCCTGGATTTCATTTTTTCTAGTTATAATTGAACCTAAATACTTGAATTTCTCTACGTGTTCAAAAGTATGACCTGATATATCAATATCACCAAGATCGACACCGTTTCTGCTACTAATCATATACTTCGTCTTATCAGTATTTAATTCGAGTCCTATTTCTTTACCGGTTTTTATTGACACACTTGTATTTAGTTGTATTCTAATTTATAATAACATTCTAATAATAACATTCTAATAATAATAACATCCCTAATTTATATTAGGTTATAAAAATTGAAAGATTTATATTTTGTTAACAGATTTTCAATTGTTCAATTTTTTTTTGTTAGTTTTCCGTTTGTTCTGTTTAATTACAAAAAATATGCTTTATTTATTTTATAATAATAATGTCTTTAAACAGTCTTCAGTTGTTTTTATTTATTATTATTTTTTTTTTTTTGTATTTTTTGTGATAAATGAAGTGAAATAAGTTTGTTTTGATTTTTTTTTCTTTATCATTACTCATTTTCTTTAATTATAATATTATTTTATGTTGTAATTGTAAATTATAATATATTATAATTGCATTAGGCTTTAAAATTGAAAGATTTATATTTTGTTTACAGATTACTTTAAATTCCTCAATCGTTCAAGTTTTTATTTTTGTTTTTGTTTTGTTTTACATTTTTTTTTCTTTGTAATTTCAAAACGTATGCTTTATTTATTTTATATTAATAATGTCTGTAAACAGTCTTCAGTTGTTTTTATTTTGTATTTTTTGTGATATTGTTAATATTTTTAACATAAGAAGAGTAATGACCAACTCCTTTTGTATGGGGATTACCCTGAAAACAAATAAATATCATTATTATATTACATTGTAAAAAGTACTGAGGGGTAAAACAGAGTACTTTTCGTACTTCAATGTATTTTATTTTGACTATTTTCATGTCTCTACAAGTAGACAGTAAGTAGTAGGTAGTAGTATTTAGTAGATGTAGTAGTGTTTTAAATTAGTCATTATTTATTTACTTTTTCTCTGTGGTTATTTTTAGAAAGGTCATTAACCTTTCTTCTACTCTACCTCCCGTGGAACAGCTGGAGGTTAGATGACTATCAGAACTATCAGTATCCTCAGAAGAACTATAACACAGTGACGATCCTACGTACCCCTGGTAGATCGTATTCCCGACGACCCACCCTGACAGACTATAATTAGCAATATAGTAGAAGACACGGGAGAGCAGAGGCGATCGATGCAGCGGTAGGCAGCACGCCTCGCTCACTTCTCTCCCCAGCCACGGACGGCTATCTGTAGTAACTCTTGTAGGCCAAGTTTTCGTATCTCTTTTATTTGTATCATAATTACAATAATATATGTAGATACAATATACAATAATTTATATTTATATATATATATATATATATATATTATTATTATTATTAATATTACTTTCACTTACCTATATATGAAATATATATTGGGTTGTGTCACATGAAATGTCCGTTTTAAAAGTAAAGGATTTTTATTAAAAATACGATATGAAAACAAGATAATTTTATTTATTTACGAAGTATTTACCTTCTTTTTCTACACATTTTCCCCAACGTGACACCAACTTTTTTATCCCGAACTGAAAAACTCTGAGCTTTGAAGTGAAACAAAATCTGAAAACGCACTTTTCACTTGATCATCATTTTCAAAAAGTTTTCCTTGACGAAGTTGTCTAAATTCCTGAACAGGTGGTAATCTGTTAGAGACAAGTCAGGAGAATATGGTGGGTGCGGAAGAACTTCGTAGCCCAGTTCTTTCAATTTTTGCACGGTATGTTTTGAAACATGGGGCCTTGCTGCCGCTCAGTGAGAACATGGTGGGTACCCATGTATCGAAGCTTTTTTACTTTCCCAATACACTTTAAATGTCTGGAAACGGTAGATGCACTTGCATTTTGTTGTGCTGAGATTCCTTTAACTGTTTGGTAGGGGTTTCCTTCTACTGTATGTTTGAGGACATCGTTGTCTATTACGGACGGAGGCAAGTTTTCCAAGTCGGTATCCCCAGCTGAAAACTTAGCAAACCAACGGCGAATGGTCCGTTCATTAACACTCACTTCTTCAAACGCCTTGCAAATATTTCTAGCGGCCTTAGCTGCTGAATGGCCGAGTTTAAACTCTTACAAAAAATCGCGTGTTTCCATGTTCATATTTGGAGTATACTAAAAAGTAGGTAATGTATTGGGAAGCTAATGTTTATAATACAAAGGTAGAGGATTAGTAATTGTTTACTTTAAATATGTAAACATTCGGAAAAAAACAACAGATACCTGCAAAATCCTTTATGTATTTCAGAAACTATAAAAACGGACATTTCATGTAAAACAACCCAATAGTAAGGGAAAATATTGCGATCGTCAAAATTTTCTAATTCCAGTTTTCAACGGAAATACAAGTTTTAGGATCGTCTAGGTCAAAATAACTAAGTTCCGCCAAAAGGTCTGTGTGTGTTTGTGTTAAGTCCAGGACGAAAACGAAAAGGTGTCCGAAAATGAAATTTCATATGTGAGACAGCTATACGCCTGAGATGTTACTGAAATTTTTCATCAAAATCAGCTGACCGGAAGATGTACTTTATACTATGCATTTCACACCTTTTTACGATTTTCTCAAAAACGGCTCTAACGATTTTGATTAAACTCTATATATCGATGTAAAACTTGATAGGCTTTAAAATGATGTAGATTTCATTCTGATTGAAATAGTCTAAATGCCGATATTTTACATTTTCTTTCTCTAAAGTACCTTTAATTTTGTAGATACTAAAAAAATAACCATATTATCTTGTTAACATATGGTTAACAAGATAATTCGAGCGAATTCGAAAGACAACTAAAGGAGGAAACTGAAAAATATTTATGATATACATTCATTTACATGTATGATGTACCGTTGGAAAGCTAAAGATTTTAGAAAAAAAATTATTTTATACACAAGCTTTTAAAAGTCTTTAGAGATTGATGAAAATCCTATAAAACTAACTGATTATTTTAGATAATTTTTTGAAATAAAAACACATATTTCTATAGAAATTCAATTTAATTAACTATTTCATGATTTCAAACATTTTTATCCCTAACTGTATTTGAAAATTCTTTAATTGATTTTACAAATGGAGGTAAGTGAAAGTCGTGTGTTGCCCGCACTAGATTTTTTTTAAGGAACTAATTCTTCTATCGTTTTGTTGTAGACTTTCCGGGTCTAAGAAAAATTTCTTTGTTTAATTAGCTTTAAACTGGTGCAAGACAGACCTACCTTTACTAGGCAATGAGAGTGGGAAAAAAATTTAAAAAATCTGATGCGGGCAACACACGACTTTCACTTACCTCGATTTTTAAAATCAATGAAAGAATTTTCAAATACAGTTAGAGATAAAAATACGTGAAACTATTAAGGAATTAATCAAATTGAATTTATATAGAAACATGTGTTTTATTAAAAAATCTATTATATTATTATCTGAAATGATCACTTAGTTTTATCGTCTTTTTACCACTCTCTATTAACTTTTAAAAGCTTGTATATGATGTAATATTTTTTCTAAAATCTTTAGCTTTCCAACGGTATATCATACATGTATATTACTGCTCTTAAGTTCAAAAACGAAAAATTGCATTAAAAATATTTTTTTCTGTTTTCTCCTTTAGTTGGGTATCGCATTAATTCATTTTATATATTTACCTGTTTTTCATTAGCGTTAACAAGATAATATAGTTATTTTTATTGAATCTACAAAATTAAAGGTACTTTAGGGGAAGAAAATTTAAAATATCGGCATTTAAGCCCTGTCAGACCATTTTTATCCAAATAAAACCTACATGATATTAAAGCCCATTAAAGTTTACATCGATATAGCGAATTTTAATCAAAATCGTCGGAACCGTTTTTGAGAAAATCGAAAAAAGGTGCAAAATGCATGGTGTAAAGTGCCTCTTATGGTAAGCTCATTTTGATGAAAAAAGTTTTGTCACGTCTCCTGCGTATAGTTGTCTTAAATATGAAATTTCAGTTTCATAGGACTTACCGTTTCCGCCCGGGAGTTACCACACACACACACACAGACACACACACACACAGACCTTTTTGCGGGACTTGGTTATTTGGACTCAGGGGACCCTAAAACGTGTATTTCCGTTGAAAACTGGAATTCGAAAATTTTCACGATCGCAATACTTTTCTTACTATATATAGCAAGTGAAAGTAAAAAAGACAAAAAAGAAAAGGTTATAAAGTCTCTATCCTTATTAAACCTGGACAGACAAAATTTAGGACTCCCACTGTAGAATTGTAGAGTAGCATAAAGTTAGGTTCAATGCATAAACAAACAAACATACTGAACTCTTCAAGTTAAATAAAAGTTCATAAATTTTTTTTTTTAACTATAAAGAAGTTAACATAGATAAGATAACATGGCGGTAGATTAATTTAATCAAACAAATTTTTATAAAAGTTATTTACTTTCAAAACCTTCTATAAAACGGTGGTGAGTGAAAGTCGTGTGTTGCCCGCACCAGATTTTTTTTTTTTAATTTCACTTACCTATGAATGAAATATATAATATTGGGGTCGTGAGAGTTTTCTAATTCCAGTTTTCAAGGGAAATAAAACGTTTAACCCTGAGTTCAATTGACCAAAGGCTCTGGTGTGTGGTAAGTCTAGCACGAAAACGAAAACTTTAACGACACCGAAATTTCATATTTAATTCAACTATACGCTCGAGATGTTTTTTTATCAAAATCGACGAACTAGAATCGCCACTTCAAACCTTCCATGAATGCTGCATCTTTTTAATTTATTTTCTTCTTTAATTTTTCAGGAAGTTTTACTTAATATTTCACACTCAAATATGCACACCTTAACTGTCAGTCAGCCAATAAACTTGGATGTAGACGAATAGCAGTAAGCTATAAATGTGAAATAATGAGTGATATATTTAAAAGTTTTTTTAAAAAAAGTCTTTATAATGGGGAAAGAACCCCGAAACGTTAAAAAACGATGTAACAAATTGTGAAAGAAAATAAATATATAATAAAAGGAAGTTGAGGTGAGCATATTTGAGTGTGAAATATTTTTAATATTACATACCGGAGTAGAGTTATGTGGCTCTACCAAAACATCAAATTCTTCTCGTATCCAATCCTTACAATCCAAAATCCTTCGTAAAATCCTTAACGCTCCTTACTTTGTCGCGAATAAGCTCATCCATAAAGACCTTAATAACCCATATGTTACTGAATTAGCCCGAATGTTACTGAATCAATCACTCCATTTTCACTCTAATCCACTAGTTTCTATCCTATCATCCTCTTCGATTCCTGATAATTCTCCGAGGCGTCTGAAAAGAAGATGGCCTCGAGACCTTCTAGTTTAAAATATTTTTAGAGTGCTGCCGATGGGTGGCATCTCTACATCTATTGCATGTCAGTTTACTATATCCATCACTTATACTTGTTGTATATAATAATACAGCTGTAAATAGCAATAATCAAGGAGCGGCGTGGTCTAGTGGGTAGAGCACTAGTCTGCTGTGCTCCGGGTCCTGGGTTCGAATCCCGGCTGTAGCGGAATATTATTTATTCTGTTATTTCAGTCGGGGATGCTCCTAGGGAACGGAGACCCTCCTGGGGCACACCTAGCCTCTATAAAGTGAGTACCCAATAAGATTGAGGAAAACTCTGGCGGCTAAGCGTTATCAAGGTATAATCACCTCATTGCACGGCCTTTTGCCTAGAAACAGTACGAATCCTCTATATGTACTGAGTCCAAGAATCTTCATTGTTTGTTGTGGTACAGGTTTTAAATATCAATAAATATGTTTAAATAAAAAAAAAATGACAAACGTTCCATTCCGATTGAAATAGTCTCACATGCTGAAATGCCGAATTTTTCAATTTTCTTCCTCTAATGTTCCTTTTATTTTGTAAATTAAAAAAAACAACAAAAAAAAAATATTATCTTCTTAGGATTTATGAAAAGCGGCTAAATATAACATTTTAACTTGATAACCAGCTGACGGACAAGAGAGAAAAAATATTTTTTTAATGTAATTTTGTTTTAATATAAGAACAGTAACATTGATATATAATATGCCGTTGGAAAGCTAAGGTTTTAGATAAAATATTATCTTATATACTAAGCTGTAAAACGTAATACATTTTTTTTTTTTTTTTTTTTACGAGTATTTCTGATTATCCAAGAACTAATTATTTTTTTATCGCATTCATAGATTTGGAATGATGCTTTTAGTTTTAAGTTTACTGCTAATTCAAAATATGATTTTTAACTCCTATTGAACTTTTAACCTCTGTTCCATGGATGGTTGGAAAATGGAACTAATTAATATTAATATATGAATAAATACAGTTATTAAAGCCATGGGTCCGAGAATTCTTGGTATCGTTATTAATGAGAGTTACTGGTAAATATGCATTGAATTAATTTTAGTGTAAACGCCAGATTTAATTATTAATATATTGCAAACAGAACCAGTTGTTAATTGCATTAAATCATATCATATCTATTGGGTTGTGTCACATGAAATGTCCGTTTTCAAGGTAAAGGATTTTAATTAAAAATACGATATGAAAACAAGATAATTTTATTCGAAGTATTTACCTTCTTTTTCTACACATTTTTCCAACGTGACACCAACTTTTTTATCCCCGAACTCTGAGCTTTGAAGTGAAACAAAATCTGAAAACGCACTTTTCACTTGATTATCATTTTCAAAAAGTTTTCCTTTGACGAAGTTGTCTAAATTCCTGAACAGGTGGTAATCTGTTGGAGAGAAGTAGGGAAAATATGATGGGTGCGGAAGAACTTCGTAGCCCAGTTCTTTCAATTTTTCCACGGTATGTTTTGAAACATGGGGTCTTACTGCCGCTCAGTGAGATCATGAGGTACCCATGTATCGATCTTTTTTACTTTCCCAAAAAACTTTAAATGTCTATTACGGACGGAGGTCTTCCTCGGGGCAAGTTTTCCAAGTCGGTATCCCCAGCTGAAAACTTAGCAAACCAACGGCGAATGGTCCGTTCATTAACACTCCCTTTCCCAAACGCCTTGCAAATATTTCTAGCTACCTCAGCTGCTGAATGGCCGAGTTTAAACTCGTACAAAAATATTACTCGAAAATCGCGTGTTTCGCGTGTGTTGTGTGGAGGTATACTAAAAAGTGGATAATTGATTGGGAAGCTAATTTTATAATACAAAGGTAGAGGATTAGTAACTGTTTACTTTAAATATGTATATTAAATATGATTTAATGCAATTTTTTTTTGAACATAAGAGCAGTAATATACATGTATGATATACGTTGGAACTTAAAGATTTTAGAAAAATATTATCTTATACTCAGTCTTTTAAAAGTTAATAGAGAGTGATGAAAAGAAGATAAAACTAACTGATTATTTGCGATAATAATATAATAGATTTTTAATAAAACACATGTTTCTATAGAAATTCCATTTTAATTAATTCTTTAATGGTTTCACTCATTTTTATCTCTTACTGTATTTGAAAATCGTTTCATTGATTTTAAAAATGGAGGTAAGTGAAAGTCGTGTGTTGCCCGCATCAGATTTTTTTTTTTAATGGGTCGGAACTCGTGCCTCATCCACCATATAGTCCAGACCTCTCACTTTCGGATTACTACTGGCTTCGATCTATGGACCATTTTGTTCAAGGAAAAAAAACATTTTTTTTTTAATATTTGTTTATTACAAACAGGAAATTTGACATAAAATTTAATTAGCTATCTGAATTTCCTTTTCAATGAGCAAATTCGTGGACTGCTGAAGCAGCGGCTCATCACAGCAGAGCTTGTGAAGTGATCAGTATATCTCTTGGCACGCCTGTGTAGTCTCAGGGTGGGCTGTAAGGATTCGTAGAGCATTTTAATGTAACTGTAAGAGGGTTGGTGTTGCATGTTAGTCTTTGGTGGAAGTTATTGTATTGTTCTGTAGCAGTGGCTGAAATAGTCGGAATGTTTAAGTCGTTATGTTTAAGGTCATTTGTTACGTAGAACGGTGCGTCCACTATTTTGCGTAGCACTTTCAACTGAAAAGACTTTATTCTTTGGATGCTTGATGGTTTAGCAGAGCCCACAGTTCTATCCCATATGTCCAGATTGGTTTTAGCAAAACTTTGTAAAGAGTTAGTTTGTTGGTTAATGATAATTTATTTGTTTTTGTCCAAGTGAATACCTAAATATCGAATTTTTTCGTTGTGAATAGTCGGAATAGGAATATTATTAAGGTTAATGGGAGGAGAAGTTTTATGGTTTAGGGTGAACACTTACATGAGCACTCTTGGACTCGTTCATCTTTATTTTCCACCTAGAATCCCAAGCAGAAATTTCATCAAGGTGGTTTTGGAGGAATATTGCAGCTTGTAAAGGATCCTTATCTGAACAAAGAACAGCTGTATCATCAGCAAAAGTAGTCAACAGAGTCCCATTGTGCTGGGAAAGATCTGACATGTAAATGTTAAACAATATTGGTCCTAAAACACTGTCCTGAGGTACACCTGCCTTAATTTGCTGAATGTCTGAGAGTTCGGTCCCCACTTTCACAGAACTACAAGTTGAAATTGCGGTCCAAGAGTTCTTTAACAGCCATCCTAAGGTGCTTGATCCAGCAATGGGCTATCAGAGGGCTAATGATGGTAGGTAGCAATGGACTATACTTTAAGTATTAATTGTATTTTATATCAAAGAAGTAATCATAGAAATATTTAGTTTGAAAAACGTTCATTTTCTTCGTATACTGCGATTAGATTGGTTATGTTTTGGTTCGATACAACTGGAGTAGGGACAGTGGAAGACAAAAAAGAAAAGAATTAGTTATAAATAATTTTAAGTATTACCTAGGACGCACTATCGATATATTTTCGATAAGAGAGGAGAAGATAAAGATGACTATGAGAAGGTAGAGGGACGATTGAATGCTATTGGAGGTAGGAGCTGTCCGCTTTGTATCCGCCGCCCTGTCTTGATAAGTCTGACGTTTCGGTCGCCATTGTGCCTCAATATCTCTTGTCTCCCTTTCACTACCTCTATGTCGCTCTTCTCTTCTAACCTCTTTGCAGTCCTCCCTCAACCTCTTCGGCTCTAGCTGCAACTGTTATATGTGTCCGCTCTGTCGATTATATTACCTTAATAATCACAAGCTGTATCCCGTGGCTTCAATCACGAATAATGCAGTCACTTCCCTATATACGGAATATATATTGATGGAATTATTACGGCCATTAAAATTTTCGAACAGTTTTGACGGAAATACACGTTTTGGGATCCAAATTATCAAGTCAAGCAAAAAGGTCTGTATGTATGTTGTAAGGATAGCTTGAAAACAATAAGTCATACTAAACTTAAATTACAAATTGAAGGCAGGAATATGAATAGGATGTTACAGCAACTTTTTTTTTACTTATATCAACCAACTGGAAGAACCATTTTATACTGAGAATTTCACACATTTACACGGTTTTCTCTAACTATAGACTAAAGTAGCTATATTAATGTAAAATTAATTGGAC
Source organism: Piezodorus guildinii (assembly GCA_023052935.1). NCBI lineage: Eukaryota > Metazoa > Arthropoda > Insecta > Hemiptera > Pentatomidae > Piezodorus > Piezodorus guildinii. Next base: position 140,836,287 of record CM041297.1, on the reverse strand, counting down.
TTTAATTTTATGCAGGTTTGAAATATTCTATTAGAGCTCGAATGCAATTTTTTTTTTCTAATTTTTATATTTCTTCCTCTTGCCTTGCTTGAGACTGCTCGAAGATATCGATTACTACAACACTTACTAGACAAACGTTCAAAACTTCCAGTATATTACAAAAGACTCATTTACATCACTATTATCAGACCTATTTGGACGTATGGAATTCCTCCCGCATCCAGTCCTTACAATCCAAAATCCTTCGCAAAATCCTGAATGCCCTTATTTTGTCACAAATCAACTCCTCCATAATGACCTTAACATCCATTTGTTGCAGACTTAGCTCCTCCTCTTTTCAATCTAAACTCCCTGCCCATACAAATCCACTTGTCCGTAATTTATCTTCCTTAGATATCCCTGATAACCCTCCAAGGCGACTGAAAAGAAGGTGGCCTCGGTACCTACTGAGTGCTGAGTGCTACCACTGGGTAGTTCTTTCTCAAGACATTTTCATGACTTTTTTTTTTCCATTCCTCATATTTACTTATTGTGTTCTTTAATACAGTTGTAAATTACAATAAATAAAAAAAATAAAAAAAAAATTTCTTCCACTAAAGTACCATAATTTTGTAGATTGAAAATAATTCGTCTCTTTTGTTTGTCTACATTAATAAAATATGGGTAAATATGAAGAGTCTAAGAATCAACTAAAATAAAGTATAAAAATATATAAATAATTTGTTTAATATTTAAATATACATCTGGTGCAAAATGTTTTAGAAAAAAAAATCATAGAAATTCTTGAATAAACACAAAATACCCAAGGTCTGTGCTTGAGTAGGAGGTTTATGAAAATGAAAATTCGCACAAAACTGAAATTTCACATCTAAGGCAATCATACGCCAGAGATGTTTAAGCAACTTATTCACCAAAATCGGTCACCGAAAGTCCTACTATTTTGCACCTTTTTATGATTTCTTCCAAAACTACTCTAACGGTTTTGATTAAACTCGCTATGTCGATGTAAAATTTGTATAATAGAGTGACAGAGCTTAAATGTTCATATTCTAAATTTTCTTTCTCTAAAGCATATATAATTTTTTAGATTCGAAAAAAATAATCTTATCATTTTTTTAGAAAAAAACAACAACAAAAAATGAGTAAATATACGTGAAGTTTAACGAATTTTATATCCAACTAAAGAAGAATAGAGCGAAAATATATTTGGCCGTAATTCTTTTACTCAACAGGATGAAAGGAATAGTTAGAAACTGTATATACATACTTTAAACTACACATTTAATTTTCAAATTTTATGGGTATAAACAGTTTTTGAAAAAATCTGGTGCTGGCAACTCACGACTTTCACTTACCTCCGTTTTTAAAATCGATTAAAGAATTTTCAAATACAGTAAGAGATCAAAATGAGTGAAACCAGTGAAGAATTAGTTAAATGGAATTTCTATAGAAACGTGGATTTTATTAAATAATCTATTATATTATTATCTAAAATAATCAGTTAGTTTTATGTTTATTTCATCACTCTCTATTAACTTTTAAAAGCTTGTATATGAGATAATATTTTTTCTAAAATCTTTAGCTTTCCAACGGTGTATCATACATTTATATTACTGCTCTTATGTTCAAAAACGAAAAATTACAAAAAAAAAATATTCTTTCTGTTTTCTACTTTAGTTGGGTATCGAATTTATTCAATTTATATATTTACCTGTTTTCATCAGCGTTAACGAGATAATATAGTTATTTTTATTGAATCTACAAAATTAAAGGTACTTTAGGGGAAGAAAACTTAAAATATCGGCATTTAAGCCCTGTCATACCATTTTAATCAGAATAAAACCTACATGATATTAAAGCTCATTAAATTTTACATCGATATAGCGAGTTTAATCAAAATCGTCGGAACCGTTTTCGAGAAAATCGAAAAAAGGTGCAAAATGCATGGTGTAAAGTGCCTCTTCTGGTAAGCTCATTTTGATGAAAAAAGTTTTGTCACGTCTCGGGCGTATAGTTGTCTTAAATATGAAATTTCAGTTTCATAGGTCTTACCGTTTCCGCCCGGGAGTTACCACACACACACACACACACACACACACACACACACACACACACACACACACACACAGACCTTTTTGCGGGACTTGGTTATTTGGACTCAGGGGACCCTAACACGTGTATTTCCGTTGAAAACTGGAATTCGAAAATTTTCACGATCGCAATACTTCCCCTTACTATATATAGTAAGTGAAAGTAAAAAGTATCTTATATTTTTAACTTACCTCCTACTGAAACTTAGTTCGCCAAAAAAAACACTTTAAAAAACGGTAAAAGTGCTTAAAGTCAACCGAAAAATATTTTTAGTTATTACAGGCAATCATGATAACAATTCTTCAGCTTAGGTCATTTTTTTAAATTTATTAAATGTTAGTTTTTTTATTCCTACGACCTAAACGGGCAATGTACAAATCACTAAAAATAAAATTTAAAAAAGATTCCTTTTTTTCAATATCTTCAAATTTCACATCAAATCTATTCTGTTGGTGTTCGACTTCACGGCATGCACAATCGGACGTTCGTGATGCCTAGTTTATTGCCTCAATATCGATATCGTTGCATTTTGAAAGGTCATCGCCATTAACTTTCCAATATAGATTCCAAAATCAATAGGTTCATTCTCACGCTGCTTATTAATCTGGCAGAACATGCGCAGTACATTTTTTTCGTTTCAGCAAGTCAAATACCAAAAACAGAGGAATCAGGCGTTTGTTCCAACACAACTTCTGAATCGTGAGAGGATTGCAGTTTGATGTTTGAGCTTATGTATGAAAAGCAATCTAGATCGGTTTGAAAGGAGGAAGAAAGGAGGAATGAACCAATTAGTGTCCTTCGAACAGCATATCATTGAGATATAACGGTTTAAAGAATTAAAAATCTTATGATAAAATTATAGTTATTAAATATTTAGAGAGGCGTGTTTTGGTGGATAGAGCACTAGGCTACTGTTCTCCGGATCCTGGGTTCGAATCCCGGCTATGGCAGAATATTATTTATTCTGTTAATCCAGCCGGGGGGCAACCCTGGGATATGGAGACCCTTCTGGGGCAGTCCCAGCCTCTATAAAGTGAGTACCCAATAAGATTAGGGAAAAATCTGGCGGCTCATCGTGATCAAGGTTTAATCTCCTCATTGCACTGCCGTTGGCCTAGAAACAGTACGAATCTCTATATGTACTGAGTCCAAGACCCTTCATGGGTAGTAGTGGAACCGTTTTTTTTTTTTTTTTCTTCAAATATTTTATTGGTCGAAAATGGACATAACAAATGAAGGCGTAATGAATGAAATAAAAATCCAATAAAGAGGAAAAAACTAAGGCAAAGGAAATGACAGAGAAAACCGCTAGAATTGACTAAGTAAAAATAGGAGATAAAACGCAAAAATGACGTTTTACAAGCCGAATTAAAAAAGTTGAAACGCCAACTGACATAATTAACAACAATTTTTTATAATGTAGAAAATGTTCCCGAAACTTTAAAAAATGTACGTTCACTTATAAATGTTTCCAAACACCCAAATATAATTGAATAAATTCAAATAAAGGAATTCCAGAAATTTCCGACACTATTATATTGTATTGATTTTTTTTATTTTTTTTTTTGTCAAAAGCAGGGTTTACGTCCGGTGACTGTGGAAGTATTTTTAGTTGATTGATGTAAAAACTATTGGGCTGTGTCACATGAAATGTCCGTTTTCAAGGTAAAGGATTTTTATTAAAAATACGATATGAAAACAAGATAATTTTATTCGAAGTATTTATCTTCTTTTCTACACATTTTTTCCCAACGTGACACCAACTTTTTTATCCCTGAACTGAAAAAATCTGAGCTTTGAAGTGAAACAAAATCTGAAAACGCACTTTTCACTTGATCATCATTTCCAAAAAGTTTTCCTTTGACGAAGTTGTCTAAATTCCTGAACAGGTGGTAATCTGTTGGAGACAAGTCGGGAGAATGTAGTGGGTGCGGAAGAACTTCGTAGCCCAGTTCTTTCAATTTTTGCACGGTATGTTTTGAAACATGGGGTCTAGCGTTGTCGTGTAAGAGTATAGGACCCTTCCGATTTCTCAATCTAGGTTGTTTTTTTAATAATTTTGTGTGCATTTGGTCAATTTCATTGCAGTACGTTGTAGAGGTAATGGTTTCACCTTTAGGTAAAAAGGAATAATGAATTATCCCAGCCATGAACCACCATAATGTAACCATCAATTTTTTGGATGCGAATTCGGTTTTGGTATTTGCCCCGGGGTTTCGTCGATGCTCAACCACTGCCCTGACCGACGCTGATTGTCATATGCGATCCATTTTCCATCGCAAGTAATTATTCTTCCAAGCAAAGAACCGCAGGTCTCAATGCGTTTTAATTGCTGTCGCTCAGTGAGATCATGAGGTACCCATGTATCGAGCTTTTTTACTTTCCCAATACACTTTAAATGTCTGGAAACGGTAGATGCACTTGCATCTAGTTTTGCTGAGAGTACTTTAACTTTTTGGTAGGCGTTTGCTTCTACTGTATGTTTGAGGACATCGTTGTAAATTATGGACGGAGGTCTTCCTCGGGGCAAGTTTTCCAAGTCCGCATCCCCAGCTGAAAACTTAGCAAACCAACGGCGAATGGTCCGTTCATTAACAATCCCTTCCCCAAACGCCTTGCAAATATTTCTAGCGGCCTCAGCTGCTGAATGGCCGAGTTAAAACTCGTAGAAAAATATTAATTACTCCAAAATCGCGTGTTTCCATGTTCATATTTGGAGGTATACTAAAAAGTGGGTAATTGATTGGGAAGCTAATGTTTATAATACAAAGGTAGAGGATTAGTAACTGTTTACTTTAAATTTGTAAACATTCGGAAGAAAACAACAGAGACCTGCAAAAACCTTTATGTATTTCAGAAACTACAAAAACGGACATTTCATGTGAAACAACCCGATAGTACATACTTAAACAGTAGCATGCGACTTATTCTACAGACATGTTGTTATCTTAGAGATGAACCATAAGCTCTGTAAAATCACGATAAACGCGCATATTGAAAAGAAATCAGTTTCGCAGGCACAATTAAAGTTAATACTGAACTAAGAGTTGGTTATAAAGATAATATATATACCGATAACACTGAAAAGACAGTCATAGTACAACAAATGGGATTAATATTGAAAGTGTATTGAAACGGTTTTGACATATCATTAACAAATGACATTCTGCCTCGTATGATACTAATGATCAAATGAAAATATATAAGTCTATTACTTTCATTTACTATTAATAGTAAGGAGAAGTTACGCGATCGTGAAAATTTTTTGGATTCCAGTTTTCAACGGAAATACACGTTTTAGGGTCCCCTGAGTCCTAATAACTAAGTCCCGCAAAAAGGTCTGTGTGTGGTAACTCCCGGGAGGAAACGGTAAGTCTTATGAAACTGAAATTTCATATTTAAGACAAATATACGCCCGAGACGTTACAAAATCTTTTTCATCAAAATGAGCTTACCAGAAGATCTACTTGATACCAAACGGTTCCGACGATTTTAATTAAACTCAATATATCGATGTAAAATATAATGGGCTTTAATATAATTTAGGTTTCATTCGGATTAAAATGGTCTGACAGGGCTTAAATGCCGATATTTTAAATTTTCTTTCTCTAAAGTGCCTTTAATTTTGTTGATTCTATAAAAATAACTATATTAGCTTGTTACCACTGATGAAAGACAGGTAAATATTTAAATTGAATGAATTCGATACCTAACTAAAGGAGAAAACAAAAAAAATATTTTTTTAATGCAATGTTTTGTTTTTGAACATAAGAGCAGTAATATAAGTGTATGATATACCGTTTGAAGGCTAAAGATTTTAGAAAAAATATTATCTTATACTCAAGCTTTTAAAATTTAGATAATAATATAATAGATATTTTAATAAAACACATGTTTCTATATAAATTCAATTTAATTAATTCTTTAATAGTTTCACGTAGTTTTATCTCTAACTGTATTTGAAAATTCTTTCATTGATTTTAAAATTGGAGGTAAGTGAAAGTCGTGTGTTGCCCGCACCAGATTTTTTTTTATGCAAAATAATAGCATGCTGTATGGATGTCAATCGGTTTTGAAGTGTTTGAACAACAGACAAGTGTTTCAGACTTTGCAAAATTTATTTTAATTATTATTTAAATTTTAATAATTGACAACGCTTCTTAGATTTGATATAGGGAGGAGCAAAACGACGAAACTATGAGAACTCCCTTCCAACGTATGTACATGTAAACGATGTTGGAGATATTGTATGAGGGAGTGAGGTTATAACACACAGCTGGTTTGAGCAAAGAGGTTTTGTGAAATGGATTTGTCACTGCCTCAAACATGTTTATATTTTAGTTTTCTTTATATTTAATTGAAGGTAATTTTTATTCATTATTTTATTTTCTGTTTTTTATGATAGTAGAAAGATTATTTTATAGTGGCAAATCCATTGCAACCTCTCACCAGCTGTTGTTTATCTATCTGGATTATTGTGCGCTCCTCATATTGTCTCTTCTGTGTGTATTATGTTATTCCTCGCTTTATTTAACCGTTTTTTGCCTTCAAAACAATAAAAGAATATTTCGTCACAATTGTACCAGGCTGTATTAATTTCGCCCTTACCCCCTTTAAAATATGATTGAAAGATAAGTAAATTGTCTTTGATTAACTTAGTATCAGGATATCAACGGATTTTGAAACTTTTACTAATAAATATTATTATTGAACTCGTATTACGATGACTACAGTTCCTGTTTTCCATTGATATCCAGATACTCCTGTCTCAAGAACTGATACTATATAAATCACCATCTCAACGAACTATAAAGCTGAGCACGACTCTATGCTAACGGCAGCCAAGATCCGGAGGGGCCTTGAGAGGTCCTAAAAGATGCAGCATCCATCCTGGAATGCCTTAAAAATAAATGGAAGTGTGTGCTAGGCACATTAGCTGAGGAGCTGGAAGACCTAACGGAGTCCTACAATGGATTCCAGGGCACTGCGGACTTGCGGGGAATGAAATTGCAGACCAACTGGCTAAAGAAGAAACATCGTTCTCCCAAAATAGCAGCATACCTAGGTTTGAGGAGTGCAAAACAATTAATAAAAGTGCCATAAGCCAAAGGTGGGAGCAAATCACCCGAATCATCGTTCCCATGACGAATATTATAAACTAGAATAGAATAGAATGAGTTTATTTGTCTTTGGGGGTTCACCATACAAATAGAGCCTGGTCAGGCTATACATAACAAACAGCAATTAATAACAATTATAAGTAATAAACATGAAACGCAACAAATCACAATAGGATAATAGATAAGCATTAAACAGTATAGTAGAATAAACAAAATAAACAGAAAGTAACAAATTAAGAAACAAAGAAAAGGAGTGCGCCAGGGTGATGCCCTAGCATGTCTACTGTTTAACCTGGCTCTAGAGAAGGCGATAAGAGATTCAGCGATTCAGACTACTGGGACTATTATAAATAGAACAGAACAGCTCCTAGCATACGCCGACGACATCGATATAATTGGACGCACAAAGAAGTCAGTCGAGGAGGTATTCCTAACTCTCGCAGAAGCAGCAAACAAATTTGGTCTAGTGGTAAACCATGATAAGACCAAGTATATGATCGCTGAACAACGCCCAAGACATCCTGGGGAAAAGGTGGAATTTGGAAATTGTCTCTTCGAATGGGTCTCTGAGTTTACATATCCTGGCTCACAAGTCACATGCGACAATGCCATTGAAACGGAGATCAATGGAAGGATGTTGGTCGCAAACAGATGTTACTTTGGTTTGAGGCAGCATCTGTCAAGCAGGTCAGTGACCAGGAAAACAAAAGTCACTCTGTACAAAACATTGATTCGCTCAGTCCTTACGTATGGAGCGGAGACATGGACCATGGCAAAAGAGATGTACCAGAGGTTTGCCGCATTTGAGCGAAAGATACTCAGAAAGATTTTTGGACCGGTGTTGGTTGGTGGAGAGTGGAGGAGAAGAAAAAATGAAGAGGTTTACAACCTTTTTGGAGAGCCTGACGTTGTTTGCGACATCGCCTAATATGGGCTGGACATGTGGCCAGGATGGAGGAACACGAAACTCCTAAAAGATTATTGACGGATATAGTACATGGCCGGAGGAGAGTTGGCCGCCCCCATCTTCGATGGAGTGACTGTGTGGCCGCGGATGCGAGGAGCTTAGGAGTCCACAACTGGATGGCTGCAGCACAGGACAGAGACTTCTGGAGGTTGCTGGTTGAGGAGGCCTGGACGCGACAACGTTTTGTAGCGCCAAACCAATAATAATAATAATAATAACAAATTATACAGGTTTATATAATTAATATTATAAACTAGCGAGAAGTGAACAGGTTATAATTTTTCGTCTCAGAACTGAACATAACCGCATGAAGTCACACCATTCTAAAAAATTTAAGATAGGATCCAGCCCCCTCTGCGGGTGTGGTCAAAATGAAGAAACCACGGAGCACATTCTGTAAAGCTGCCAATTGACCCCAACCAACAGACCTTGGGACCAAGCTCTTTGGAAGTCTGGAGGATCTAAGGGGGACCGCTGAATTTATACTCTTACTTCCTGACATAGCCATATAGGGAAGAACGAAGAAGAAGAAGAATCACCACATTTTAACTTTGAATAATTTCGGTAAGATAGCTGATTCCACGACAGTTTCCGAAATAAAATCACTAACTAGGGTCATCTGTAGCATAGTGGTAAGAATAACAGCCTTCTCCACAAAAACCCCGAGGTGGTTTTAGAATTTTTAATGGGAACGAAAAACCCTTATTTATACTGTCCTTCGGAGGAGACGTTAAAAAGTAGTCCTGAGCCTCTGCGATGTCAGGTCCTCGTTAAAGATTTCCATCCTAATTAAATCTGTATATTCAAAATTTAGAACTTCCCGTGTTATGCTAGTCCGATTAGCCACATCAGCACTAAGTGACGTTTATGACAGAACTATTAAAGTAAAATAAGAGTCTTGGTTTGAGAGCATAGTTCGAACACCTCTTACTGCTTCTAGGCCAACGGCTGTGCAAGAAAGTGATAAGGTCGAGATCACGACCATCTAGGAAGTTTTGCTAACGATTTTAGGACACTTATTTTATACAGGCTTAATTAATTTTTACTTATTCGTAAAAAATATGGATACTATGCAATTTTAGTTTCTTTCACAACCAACCTAATAAAAATATAGGTAAGTGAAAGTAAACATATAAGTTTGGACGTCAATAAAATTAGAACAACTGCTTTAAATTTGGCTTGGTTTTTTTATCTTCTGCGTAAAAGGTTTATTCTAGGGAAAAGTTTCCTTTTATTCCGAGCTGTAAAACGTAGATAATATTCTTGGAGTATTTGTTTTCCCGCGTTGATCTTGAATGGGAAGATGTTCTTATTATATATCTAGATAGACGCAAACATTTAATTTTTCCGATTGGCGAATTACGTCCAAGAGAGCCTTAAGTAGTCGCATGTAAACATTGGATTCGGGTTTATTCCAAAAATTACAAGAGCCTAAATGAATTGCCTTGCGTCACCGATAGAGGTAATGGCGCTGTTGAAACAGCTCAGGAGTGACGTAGTTGAAGCCGCCGAAGAACCAGAACGTTCCAATATAAACATGAGAGTTTGTCCATTGTATTTATTTATTTTATCCATGTTTATCTGAATCTTATACATGTATCGCAGATTTTTTTTTTGGTTTCGTTTACACGTAAGAAGTGTATTAAGTGACTCAATAACAGCCATTTTAAAAAACGTATTTTTATTGGGTCGTAAAATAATTTCGTTGCGTTTTTCAATTCTATCCTCTCTGTGTTTACTTGGAATATATATGAAATATGTATAAGGGAAAGTATTGCGATCATGAAAATTTTTGAATTCCAGTTTTCAACGGAAATACACGTTTTAGGGTCCCCTGAGTCCATATGACCAACTCTAGCGCAAAAACGAAAAGTTGTACGAAACTGAAATTTCATATTTAGACAACTATACGTCCGAGATGTTACAGCAACTTTTTCATCAAAATAGCTAGTCCAGAAGAGCACTTTATACCATTCATTTTGCACCTTTTTACGAATTTTCTCAAAAACAGCACTACGATTATCGATTAAACTCGCTATATCGACGTAAATTTAATGTGCTTTAAACCATGTGTGTTTTCATTCTGATTGAAATAGTCGGATGGGGCTAAAATGCAGATATTTTAAAGTATTTTCTCTAAAGACCTTAAATTTTGTGCATTCAAAAAGATTAAAAATCTAATAAAATTGATAAAAGGGCTAATATAAGTTGAACGAATTTCATGATAAACTAAAGGATAAATCAGCAAAGCTTTTTTTTTTTTAATGCAATTTTTGTGTTTGGTAATAAGAACAGTAATATAGACGTATAATATACGGTTAAGAAGAGAAAGATTTCAGAAAAAAATATTATCTATACACAAAGTTGTAAATGTAATATGAAAGTGACGAAAGGAAATAAACTTATCACTGATTAACAAATTTAATTAAATTATATATGTTTCCACGAAAATGAAACACGTTTTATTAAAATCAACTTTTAAATATTTTACAAATTGAAGTATATTTAATAGTTTTAAATTGGTTTTAACAGCCGATGGAAGTGAAAGTCGTGCGTTGCCCGCACCAAATTTTTTAAAGTAGTTTTATGTAGAACTATGTATGAAATATATAATAAGAGAAAGTATTGTGATCTGTGAATTTTTTTCGAATTTGAGTTTTGGTTCCCCTTGAGTCCAATTGACCTAGTGTTTGTGTGGTAAGTTTAGAACGAAAACCGAAATTTCATATTTGAGACAACTATAAGCTCGAGATTTTACAGCATCTTTTTCATTAAAATTGGCTAACCGAAAGTGCATCTATATATAATGCGGTTTGCACCTTTTAACGATTTTCTCAAAAGCGACTCTATGGGTTATGATAAAACTTGCTCCGCTGCACAGTGGGCAATATCATCAATTGAGGTGGACAAAAGTCAAGTCAAAAGTTTGGAATTTTTCAGTGCTTCACTTTTTTATTATAAGTTGGCAAGATTCATATTACTAATTTTTCCCGCCATACCGTGATTACAAATAAATAGTAAATGAAAAAATCATTCCTGTTCACACAAGTGCCTAATAACTGGCATTGGGAATATTTCTATTCTATGGTAATTTATTGTGTTTAAGGTATGGTAAGGTGTATTTAGAGGAAATACTTTTTTTTTTGTTTTTATTTAACAATGGACATAGCTGAGACAGGTTAGACTTTATATTTCTAAACTCGTTATTGAATATACATTGCAATCTCACCTGTAGAGTTAATTTAGCGATTTGTACATGTTTGCCCCTATTCAATAACGAAAAACTATATAACCCCCAAGTTACCCCAAGGATTCGTTTGTTGGATTTGTTTCATCAATCCTTCTAGTATTTAGATATTACAAAGAATTTTTTTCGAGTTTTTGCGTTTTGGATGATACATAATTTTTTTCAGACATAACACTCCGAATCAAAAGTTTTACAATCTACAATTTCAAGAATTTCCTAAATGGTATAAAATACATCTATTAGCAGATTTTAGCAACTCCGAGCCATAATTAGATTTTTTTTTGTATTATTTTCCCCGTATTCTGAGACTTCAAACGTGAAACGACTGTGCGTCGCCAATCGTGTCATAAAATTAATTAGTTTTCATAATGTTTTCTTATAATTTTTTAAAATATTTTTTTCTGTATCTAGGACCCTAAAAGTTAAATAGATTATTTCATAGATTAAAAGATTCAGAATTTTGTCCACCAAAATCGGTCATAATACCCATTGTGCGCTGTTGTAAACTCTAATTAGCTTTAATTTGATGTAGATTTAATTTTGATTGAAATAGCTTGAAAAGGCGTAAATGCCGATATTTTTATTTTTCTCAGTCTAAAATATTATATTAAAGTACGTTAATTTTGTAGATTTAAAAAAATAAACAATATGATTTTGTTTACATTGATAAAAATATGGTGCGGGCAACACACGACTTTCACTTACCTCCGTTTATAAAACGATTAAAAAATTTTCAAATGCAGTTAGTTATAAACATTATTAAAACTATTAAGGAATTAATTAAATAGAATTTCCATAGAAACATTTGTTTCATTAAAAAATCTATTATATTATTAGATAATATTTTTTCTAAAATCTTTGGCTTACTGCTTTACTGCTCATATGTTCAAAAACAAAAATTGCATTAAATTTTTTTTTTCAGTTATCTTCTTTAGTTGTTTTTTAAATTCGCACAACTTACATACTTAGCTGTTATTTATCAAAGCTAATAAGATAATTTGGTTATTTTTATAGGATCTACAAAATTAAAGGTACTTTAGAGAAAAAAAATTTAAAATATCGGCATTTAAGCCCGGTCACACCATTTTAATCAGAATGAAAACTACATGATATTAAATCCTATTAAATTTTACATTGATATAGCGAGTTTAATCAAAATCGTCGGAACTTTTTGGAGAAAATCGAAAAAAGGTGCAAAATGCATGGTATAAATTGGCTCTTCTGGTAAGCTCATTTTGATGAAAACGATTTTGTAACGTCTCGGGCGTATATTTGTCTTAAATGTGAAATTTCAGTTTCATAGGACTTACCGTTTCCGCCCGGGAGTTAACACACATACACACACACAGACTTTTTTGCAGGACTTGGTTATTTGGACTCAGGAGACCCTAAATGTGTATTATATTGTATCCGTTGAAAACTAGAATTCGAAAATTTTCGCGATCGCAATACTTTCCCTTACTATATATTTCATATATAGTTAAGTGAAAGTAATAAACGGGTAAATTTATGAGTTGAACGAATCTGACATTCAAATAAAGAAGAAAATGTTTAACTATTTTTAATGTAATTTTTGTGTTTTTGAAGAATGGAAGAGCGAAATAATTGTATAATATCCAATATTTTAGATAAAATACTATATTATACAAAAATTTGTAATAGTTAATGGAGAGTGATTAAAATATGATAAAACCTAACTGATTGTTGTAGATAATAATGAAATATATTATTTAATAAAAAACATATGTTTTTAGCAAAACTCATTATAATTAATCATTTCACCTGTATTTAATGTCTAACTGTATTTATTTTTTTCAGGTAAGTGAAAGTCGTGTATTGCACATCACTAGATTTTTTTTTACACACGCCATTAATATTAATGACGAAGCATTGGTATTTCGTGATCCGTCATTGTAACCATGACCCTTGGAGATATCGATTAGCCGCTAACCTGTCGATCTGCCGAGAATCGATCCTGGATGGCTACGAGATGACAGAGCCCCGGGACGGCCTCATTTCCCTACGCAAGCCGGGGTCCCCGGCCCTACGTCACGGGCCGCTGACGTCACTCCCAAGGCCCCGCCCACGGCCTCCAATATAAACTCCTCTATGGAGCGAATTCTCTTTAAATAGAATACATCATGAATAGGTCCTCTAGCGAGTATCGTTCATGGAACGTGCAATCAAAACTCAATTAACAATATATATTAGGCGCTAATAAAGTTCGGATATTGTTTCATAAAAGTAGCAACCAACTGTTTGACCTCGAAAGATCGATTTGCTAAGGGAATTTAAATTAACATGCAAAAAAAAAAAAAAAAAAAAAAAATTAACAAATCAAAATAATGATAGAGCCAATAATTTGGAAATTGAAACTATATTGATCCTGACTGAATCGCTCACTTGCAACGACATCAACAACGGAGGTATCAAAGTATCTCCTTGTTTACCACTGCCTATTATTGGGTTGATGCAAAATTAATGCAGGTTTCCTCTATTGCAATATCTTAATTCCAATTGTGTAAACAAAGCTAATCCTAACATTGATCATTATTATACCAAAACAAACCTTATCTAATACCCTCTCTTTCATCATGAATTTGTTTAGTAAAATCGTTTTGTTCAGTGTGTTCAAAGGTCTTGAATCGAAAATGTCAAAGTGCGATTTTCGTCAAATTTATTTTTAAGAATTTAAATTAGGGCGCAGCGCTGCGCAAACGGCTCGTAATATTAATGAAGTGTGGGGTCAGGGGGCTATTAATGAGTGCACGGTGCAGCGTTGGTTCCAGAAGTTTCGCAGAGGAGATTTCGACCTCGAAGACAAGGAAGGTCGGGGCCGTCATCTTGCTCTGGACAACGACCAGCTGAGGTCAAAACCCAACCAAAACCACACGAGAAATGGCGGCGGAACTCGGAACTCAAAAATTGCAACGTCTTTGCCCAGCATTGATGAATCGGAAGGGGCCGATCCTGCTCCACGATAACGCCAGACCACACGTTGCACAACCAACGCTTCGACGACTGCACGAGTTGGGCTACGAAGTTCTCCAACATCCGCCTTATTCACCTGACCTCTCTCCTACAGACTTCCACTTTTTCAGGCATCTGGACAACTTTTTGAGGGAGAAAAATTTTCAAAACCAGGACGACATTGAAAATTCTTTTCGTGATTTCATTGAGTCCAGGGATTCGGATTTTTTTTCTGGTGGAATAAGAAAGCTTGTTGAACGTTGGCAAAAGTGCATTGATTCAGATGGAAATTATTTTGATTAAATATATATGGTTAAAGTAAAGATATGGCGTATTTACAATACCTACTAAAAACCTGCATTAATTTTGCATCAACCCAATAAATACCATGATATTTGTATCAGTATTTCTAAAAATTTTTTCTTTAAGTAAATCTTAAGGCCCAACCCCCAATCAAATCAGTCTACTAAAAACGTTTTGTTTGTTTATTTATTTAACATCACTTCCAATCTAACATCCAATTCTTTTAAAATTAAAAGGTAAATCATTTGGAACCATTGGAATGCGAGATTAACTTTCACCGTTTTTACTACATTTTCCACTGATTCTTCACTCCTATTGGTTGCAGCGTGATGTTATATAGCCTAAAGCATTCCTCGATAAATGGACTATCCACCACAAAAAGATTTTTTAATTCGAAAAAGTCGTTTCTGAGATTAGCGCGTTCAAACAAACTCTTCAGCTTTAGAATATTAGTATAGATTATTATAGGTAACAATTTTTTTTTTCTTTTTACATCACTTTATGCTACAATGGCTAATCGGGCGATGCTACAGTGGGAGTCCTAAATTTTGCCTATTCAGTTTTATTAGAATAGGGATCTTTAACGAGTACCTGAGATCGCACAGGCCCGGGACCACCTTTCAACATTCCCTCCGAAGGACGGCATAATTAAGGATTTTTTACTCCCAATAAAAAATCCTAGGACCACATGCGGGGTAGGAGGCTGTTATGCTAGCACCCAGCTACAGGGAATTCCTACTAAAAACGTTAATTGTTTTAAAGAGGCTTAATATAAAAAAAAAAAAAATAAATAAATAAAAAATAAAAAAATCCGAGAATGCCTAGTGAAGGATACTTATTAAAAATCTTTTATTTATTACTTTCACTTACCTAATATATGTATATGAAATATATATTAAGAGAAATCATTACGATCGTGAAAATATAATTCGATTTTTCGACGGAAATATACGTTTTGTGGTCCTTCAAGTCCAATGACCTTGTCCCACAAAAAGGTGTGTGTGTCTGTGTTTGTACATGTGTGGTAACTCTAGAAATGTATTTGTGGACTTAAAATGAATCACGAACTTATACGAGTATAAGTCTCAACTTTTCGATAGATAATGAAATGATGTAGAAAATCCATAGTATCAGGGTTCTTGAAAACTCCAAGCATTCCATCACTCCAATCCATTGTTACATATGGAGTTATTGCCGTTGACTAGCTTTATTTAGTATTTGGGAATTGAGTTAGTGCTGATATCTATGACCGATTCAAAATATTGACGAATAAATATATTGGGTTGTTTCACATGAAATGTCCGTTTTTATAGTTTCTGAAATACATAAAGGATTTTGCAGGTCTCTGTTGTTTTCTTCCAATGTTTACATATTTAAAGTAAACAGTTACTAATCTTCTACCTTTGTATTATAAACATTAGCTTCCCAATCAATTACCCACTTTTTAATATACCTCCAAATGAGCATGAAAACACGCGATTTTCGAGTAATATTTTTGTAAGAGTTTAAACCGGGCATTCAGCAGCTGAGGCCGCTAGAAATATTTGCAAGGCGTTTGGGAAAGGAAGTGTTAATGAACGGACCGTTGGTTTCCTAAGTTTTCAGCTGGGGATACCGACTTGGAAAACTTGCCCCGAGGAAGACCTCCGTCCGTAATAGACAACGATATCCTCAAACATACAGTAGAAGGAAACCCCTAAAAAACAGTTAAATAACTCTCAGCACAACTAAATGCAAGTGCATCTACCGTTTCCAGACATTTAAAGTGTATTGGGAAAGTAAAAAAACTCGATACATCGGTACATCATGATCTCACCGCGCAAAAATATGAAAGAACTGGACTACGAAGTTCTTCCGCAACCACCATATTCTCTCGACTTGTCTCCAACAGATTACCACCTGTTCAGGAATTTAGACAACTTCGTCAAAGGAAAACTTTTTGAAAATGATGATCAAGTGAAAAGAGCGTTTTCAGATTTTGTTTCACATCAAAGCTCACAGTTTTTCAGTTCGGGGATAAAAAAGTTGGTGTCACGTTGGGAAAAATGTGTAGAAAAATAAGGTAAATACTTCGAATAAAATTATCTTGTTTTCATATCGTATTTAAAAAAAAAAATTCTTTACCTTGAAAATGGAAATTTCATGTGACACAAACCCAATATTTAGCAAATAAAAGTTCTTTTCGACAAGAAAGAAAGATACGATTAGAGTGAGGAGGTTTGGTCCGTAGTGGAAAGAAGTTTAATCCTAAATACGCAAATAATAAGTGACAATACAAAAACCTCTCACCAGAACAGAAAAAATGTCGAATATATAGAGGCAATGATTCACTCAAACATTCACTCGTGTTTAAAATTATATTTAATGTGCGTTGAGAGCCGAATTCCATGCTTAGGTATCTATACTTAGTTAAATACTTTTTAGTAATAGGAAGTAGATTCATCATATATTTTTGTTAAATTCATACAATATTTAAATTTAAATATATTATTGCTCCTCCGAGGCGTCTGAAAAGAAGATGGCCTCGAGACCTTCTAGTGTAGAAAAGTTACAGGAGTGCTGCCATTGGCTAGTTCTTCTTCAAGTTTGTATCACGCCAATTAACTTTTGTCACATTTACTTGTTGTACCTTGAAGTACAGTTGTAAATTTCAATAAATGATGTTAAAAAAAATATATATATATATATTATTGCAATACAATAAATTAGTGCTAGCGTAAAAATGGCAGCAGGGCTGGAGAAAAAAGTGCTTTTCATCGATATAAGCCCATTCTTGCACTTTGGCATGGAGAGAAGTCTTGTGCCATGATCTCATTTCGAGAAATTCCGTTGGCTAGGAAGGGAAGAGCGAGGGATTAATGGCAATTCCAAGCCTCCGACACCGAGACGCGGGTAATTATTTTCGGCGAACTCGTAATTATTTTCTTCTAACTTTCTGGTCATTCAGTTTCCTGGACAACGCGCGCTAACCCGCTCAACATCCTCGATTCCCTTAAAAAAACTTTACTTATAAAACCCATGAAAGGTCGTGTTTTAGGTAGTTATAGAGACAAGTACTTCTTTATGGCCAACGGTCGTGCAAGGAGATGATTAGGCTAAGAATCCGCCAGTCTTTTCCCTCAATCTTTGGGTTCCCACTTAGCTTCTGAGTTATACCGCAGGAGGGTCTCTATACCCCAAGAAGGAATAACAGAGAAATAATTCTGCCCCAGCCGAGGTTCGCACCTGCGACCTGGAGAACAGTAGACTCCTTTCTCTCGCTCAAACAAATCACTGCAAGAGTATTTAAGGGCTGTAACCTCAACTGCTATCGGTAGAACAAGCTCCTTCCAGGCTAAACAAATATGCAAAATCTTTATCTTGTCTATGTACGAGGCATGTTTTTTAAGTTTTGCGTTTCCGCCGCCGCAGCGCTACGGTCGGCGTTCCGCGCATGCGCGCTGGTTACCAAAATTTCTTGTCTACGCACTGACGCCATTACAGTCAGATTCTACATTGTGTACGTTGTTTACTGAGTGTTTAAGATGCCTCGGACAATCGTGAGTCCCGCTGATTGTGAAGTACGGGTTGTTTTACGATTTCTTAGTGCTAAAGGCGGAAAACCAATCGATATTCATCGTGAGATCGTTGATGCCCAATACCCGTCCACATGTGGCCAATCGGACCAAAGATCTCATCAAATCATTTAAATGGGAAACTCTAGATCATCCTCCATACAGCCCTGATCTGGCGCCCAGCGACTACAATTTGTTCCTGCACTTGAAGAAACACCTGGGCGTTCGGCGTCTTCAAGACGATAACGAAGTCAAAACATTTGTGATGCAGTGGTTAACAAGTCAGGTGGCAGAATTTTTGAGGAGGGTATTCAAAAACTGGTGTCGCGTTATGACAAGTGCCTCATAATTCATAGAAAAGTAGATTAAGGTACAGGCTTTCATGTAAAAATAAAATTATTGCGATATCTTTGCACGTCTTTTTTAATTCCGAAACGGTATTTACTTAAAAAACATGCCTCGTATATTGGGCAGTTTTGTATTAAAACAATAGGGGTACTCACTACGTTTGCTATAGCATGCTATTTGTGCTATTGTGCTAAACCCATCAATTTTATCCAGGAAATAACTGTAGAAACTCGACGGGTTTAGCAAAATAACACAAATAGCATGCTATAGCAAACGTAGTGAGTACCCCTCTTGTAAGAACAAACAAATAAAATTTACAACACTGCTGTTACTAATTACGTAATAGAAATTAATAACAGCGTAATGTAAATCAGTGCATGTTTCAGTTGTTCTTTCTCCAAAGATGCGTTTTTTAAAATAATACAATAAACATTTGCTGAGTAGGCATGAGTTCAATTCCAGATAACATCTTAGTTCTTAGCCAAAACGTTATTTTTAAAGAGCTACTACTGAATTGAGGTTTAGTTCTTGGAAAATTCAAAACCATGCTCACAATATACTTCATTAATATGGCTCTAATTTTTACTTCGATTACTATATACAGTAAGGGAAAGTATTGCGATCGTGAAAATTTTCGAATTCCATTTTTAACGGAAATACACGTTTTAGGGTCTCCTGAGTACCAAATAACCAAGTCCCGCAAAAAGGCCTGTGTGTGGTGTGGTGTGTGTGTAACTCCCGGGCGGAAAGCGTAAAGTCCTATGAAACTGAAATTTCATATTTAAGACAACTATACGCCCGAGACGTGACAAAACTTTTTCATCAAAATGGGGCTTACCAGGAAGAGCCACTTTATACCATGCATTTTGCACCTTTTTTCGATTTTCTCGAAAACGGTTTCGACAATTTTAATCAAACTCGCTATATCGATGTAAAATTTATTAGACTTTAACATCGTGTAGATTATTCTGATTAAAATAGTCTGTCAGAGCTTAAATGCCGATATTTTAAATTTTCTTCTTCTAAAGTACCTTTAATTTTGTTGATTCTTTAAAAAAAACTATATTATCTTGTTACCACTGATGAAAAACAGGTAAATATAAAAATTGAATTAATTCGGTACCCAACTAAAGGAGAAAACAGAAAAAATATTTTTTTAATGCAATTTTTAGTTTTTGAACATAAGAGCCGTAATATACATGTATGATATACCGTTGGAAAGCTAGAGATTTTAGAAAAAATATTATCTTATACACAAGCTTTTAAAATTTAATATAGAGTGATGAAAAGCCGATGAAACTAACTGATTATTTTAGATAATTATATAATAGATTTTTTAATAAAACACATGTTTATATAGAAATTCAATTTAATTAATTCTTTAATGGTTTCATTCAATTTTAAATCTAACTGTATTTGAAAATTCTTTAACCTTTTTAAAAACGTAGGTAAGTGAAAGTCGTGTGTTGCCCGCACCAGATTTTGTTATAAAAGGTACTGTAAATATTAACGATATTATATTGATAGATTCCATAATTATGTTAACAGATATTATTTGACTGCTACCAGTGTAATATAATAAAAATATAATTAATTTGTAATATTATATTTTTATTATATATTAATATAATAATAATAGCGTATAATATATAATATTTTAATTACCTTGATCAGGCTGGCCGCTATCGACGAACATGGCGACACGACTGTCTTCAAACATCTGTCGTGCACAACAAAGTTACACACTGAAAAAGTAAAAGAAAAAAAATTAATTAATTAAAAAATAATTGAACTTCAAATTTATAATTTATTAATGTTTTAATAATCGAAAAAAAAAAATAAATAAAAGATCGTAGTATACAGTGATAAAGAATGATGTAATGAGATAAAATATTTTTCACTGATATCAAGTTATTATTTTAACTTTGTTATACCTTTACCCCTTTGTCGTAAACCAATGACATCCTGCCCTACTGTCTCCTTCTAATACTCATCTTGTCCCGGTTGAACAGATCCGATATCTAGGACTACACCTTGACAAACGCCTTACTTGGAACCCTCATACAAGACTGAAACGACAAGAAACCGCACGACGTTTTCGACTACTTCAACACTTACTAGACAAACGTTCTAATCTTCCACTACAAAAGGCTCATCTACATGACTATCATACGGCCTACATGGACTTACGGAGTAGAGCTTTGGGGCTCTACTAAACCATCAAATTCTTCCCGTATCCAATCCCTACAATCCAAAATCCTTCGTAAAATCCTCAAGGCTCCTTATTTTGTAACTAATAAACTGATCCACAAAGACCTTAATATTCCGTATGTTGCTGATTTGGCCCGATCTAGATACCATTCCTTTCATAACAAACTCCATTCCCACCCTAATCTTTTCTTCCTTTCTTTATCCTTCCTTTCTTCCTCTTCAATTCCCGACAATCCTCCAAGGCGTCTGAAACGGAGATGGCTCCGAGACCTTCTAGTTTAGAATAGTTACAGGAGTGCTACCATTGGGTAGTTTTTCTACAATACTTTTTCATGTCAGTTTTCTTATATCATATTTACTTGTATTTTTTTTTTAGCACAGTTGTAAATTTCAATAAATTATGCTTAAAAAAAAAATTGTTAAATAAACAGCTGATTAAATGGCGCTTTTCCAAAATTATCAGCTGTTGGAAAATAATCTATCCCTTATTTATTGAGATTGTTTAAATTGCTAGGTATACTTGATTTTTTTTTTTTTTTTTTTACAAGGAATATTAGCTAACTAAATTAATTCAATTTATCGGAAATTGACACTAATGAAGCCACCTTTGGTCAATTGGACTGGGCCCATTTTGTTGCTAGACAACGCCTAGCCACATGTCTCACGTGTGACGTCACAAAAACTGATGGAGCCTAAATATAAGATAAGAAAATATGCTATATCCGCCCTACTCTTCGGAACCCTCATCTACATAATATCACTTTTTAGAAATCCGGACTTTCTCTACTAACTGAACGAAAACTGTTTTCTTACGTGACGAAAAATTAATTGACAAAAGTCCCGTCTTCAATCCTTACAATCCAAAATCCTTGGAAAAATTCTCAACGGTCCTTACTTTGTCGAGAATAAGCTCATCCATAAAGATCTTAATATTTCCTATGTAGCTGATTTGGCCCGATCATTGTATCAATAAACTCCACTCCCGCTCTAACCCACTAGTTTCAATCATAGCTTCCTCTTCCATTCCTGAAAATCCTCTGAGGCGTCTGAAAAGGAGATTCCCTCGAGACCTTTACTTTAGGTAACCAATTGGAGTGCTGCCAATGGGCAGTTTCTCTTCATGTGTTTTATCTAACAGCCAATTTACTAGATGTATTAATCAATGTACAGTTTTTGCAGTTGTTCAATTCTAAAGATGGGGAATTCTATTCTGCGGGAATAGGAAAGTTGTTAACACATTGATAGAAATGTATTCATACTTCTGAAGTCCAATTATAGGGCATTAATAAAACCATATTAATAGTGTAATATATATAGAGTAATAATTTCTGGACAACGGGATATATTACGATAAGGTAACTATGTTTTTTCTTAAATTATAACTACGAGTGTCAGACGAATAATTACTCAAAGAATATATAATTCATTGGAGTAGACAGAAAGCAAAGCAAATTAACGAGGATTTTGTGTAGAAAGAGGGAAAAACACGGATAAGTTTCAGGATTCAAAGTATTCAGATGCCTGGATTTAATCAAAGACATCAACAAGCCTAGAAGTTCAGTAAAAAGTTACACTCAATCAGGAGAGGAAATCAATTTGGCAAAACCGACTTCATATGCTGTTGAAGTTTTCATTCTAGGTGTCATAGACATAACGTAAAATGGGGTATAAAACTCTCTATGGTATCTTAAGCAATATACAAAAGTAATAATATTATAATAATTAATATTAATATTAAATATAATAATATTACTTTCACTTACTATATATAGTAAGGGAAAGTATTGCGATTGTGAAAATTTTCGAACTCCAGTTTTCAACGGAAATACACATTTTAGGGTCCCTTGAGTCCATTTAACCAAGTCCCACAAAAAGGTCTGTGTGTGTGTGGTAACTCCCGGGCGGAAACGAAAAGTCCTATGAAACTGAAACTTCATATTTAAGACAACTATACGCCCGAGACGTGACAAAACCTTTTTCATCAAAATGAGCTTACCAGAAGAGCCACTTTATACCATGCATTATGCACCTTTTTTTCGATTTTCTCGAAAACGGTTCCGACGGTTTTCATTAAACTCGCTATATCGATGTAAAATTTAATAGGCTTTAATATCATTAGGTTTCATTCGGATTAAAATGGTCTGACAGGGCTTAAATTCCGATATTTTAAATTTTCTTTCTTTAAAGAACCTTTAATTTTGTAGATTCAATAAAAATAACTATATTATCTTGTTAACACTGATGAAAATCAGGTAAATATATAAATTGAATGAATCTGATACCCAACCAAAGGAAAAAACTGAAAAAATATTTTTTTAATGCAATTTTTTGTTTTTGAACATAACAACAGTAATATAAATGTATGATATACCGTTGGAAAGCTAAAGATTTTAGAAAAAATATTATCTCATACACATGATGAAAAGCCGATAAAACTAACTGATTATTTTAGATGAAAATATTATAGATTTTTTAATAAAACATATGTTTCTATATAAATTCAATTTCAATAAATTCTTTAATAGTTTCACGTATTTTTATCCCCAACTGTATTTGAAAATTCTTTCACTGATTTTATAAATGGAGGTAAGTGAAAGTCGTGTGTTGCCCAGAACAGATTTTTTTAAATAAAAGATATTTCGTTTTTAGTGATGTCTACACGGAAATATCTCAAAAAAGACTGAGTGAAACATTATGAAACTTAAACAAATTACCCATGCATACGATGAATTTAAGTGATATAAATGTGGTTTTTGAGGCTAAGCTGATTCCGGAGTTATAATATTCGCTTCGTTGATAAAATAACGTTGTTTTTCTTTAAATATTAACTCATTCAAAAATAATTTTTTCAATTTTAAGAGCGAGATATTTGTTGATATTCACAACTTTATCGTATACAACAAGTAAATGTGATGGACATAGTAAACTGAGATGAAATACATGTAGAGACGCTACCATTGGCAGCACTCAAAAATATTCTAAACTAGAAAGTTTCGAGGCTATCTTCTTTTCAGACGCCTCGGAGGATTATCAGGAATCGAAGAGGATGATGGGATAGAAACTAGTGGATTAGAGTAGAAGTGGACTAGTTCGGGCTAATTCAGTAACATATAAGGTGTTTCGGGTTCTCGAAAAGAAAAATTCATGTCGTCCGCACTGCCACCTAGCGGCCTGCTAAATTAACCAGAGCGCCCCTAGTGGCCAAAGGAAGAAAGAGAGCGCCCCAGCGGCCGAGAAGGGAAACAGAAGTTGCAGGTCCTGGCTGGTTGTGCCAGACAGTCAGCTCTAGTTTTTTCCTCCTGTAGTACCACCTTTTCTAACATGGAGTAGAAGAAGTTACAAGACCCCCTGGTCAAAGGAGAGGAGAGGAGGAGAGAAGAACAGTTTCACCATCTCAGATTTGATCATATTCACCATCTCAGATATCACCACTTAAGTTAGTCACATGTTTCCAATTTGCAATAGTACCAACTAACCAAATTAACACTTGGCAAACAAATTCAAATGTACAATTTTTCTTTATAATATAATTATTGATTTTATCCCTATAATGTGTTTCTTTTATCTAGGTCCAGCCTTCTTTCAGTCAGTTTCAATGTTCATACAGTCCAATTATATACTACTAAAGTGAGTGATCATCTTAACATTGAGTTGGAGGTGATTACTCTAAACCTAAGGTCTTTATAGATGAGTTTATTCGTGACAAAGTAGGTAGCGTTAAGGATTTTTGATTGTAAGGATTGGATGCGAGGAGAATTCGATAGGTCTACTCCGTAAGTCCATATCGGTCTTATGTATAAATAATATTATTTCTGACAACAGCGTGATGTTACATATGACATAAGATATACGTAAGATATCAACTGTGTCTTAGTAAAATAAAAAATATAAAATCAAATGCGGAAACCATTAAATACTCGTATTAGGATAAGATGTTAAGAGGTAACATAATTAACCAGCCAACGCTTCTTCAAAACAAACACCAACTGAAATATTTTTATTTCAACCTTTTAATGTCATAAAGATGCCCCACAATTCACGTAGTGAGGTAAATTAAAGTTTTGTAAAGCGCACCAGATATTTTTCTTTTTAGGTCAGTCAAAGAAAGGATTCTGTAAATATGTATACAGAAAATAGAAGTTGTAAAAGAGTATATAGGCTCCCGCGGGTCCAAAGAACCCATAAACATACTATGTATTAAGTTATCATCATTATATATGTAATAGGTTCATGTATATTAATTCATTAAACAACCGTAAATATTTAAATCCATGCACTGTCCTCACTACTTACCCAGATGACACTTGTGTGTTATAGCAGAAGATCCGAACTTGAAACGTTCTGCACCGAGCTGATAATAGAATGAAACATATTTTATAACAAATTTAGTATATTAGAAAATATGTTAAGAATGGTTGCCTAAAAAAATCCTGGACAGACTATTTTTAATGATTTAAAAAAAAAAATTAATTAAATGTTGCAACATCATGATAATAAGAAAACTTTTACCCTGTAATTTGGTATTTGTGAAAAAAATGGTCCTGTAATTTTATATGGGATATCAAACTTTCTTATATTCAATGTCCGATTACGTGCGGCTGCAATGTTGGGTCCTTTATTATTACACGATATACTCAACTCGGATCTCTCTGTCACGCATTTCCACTCGCGTTAAAATTTAATCTTTAAAATTCGGCAACCCAGATTAGAACCAAGTTTTTTGCAGGCAACCCTATATCAATGTGTTTGCAATAAAACAACGCTTATATTGATATAATTTTTTTCTATTATCAAGCCGGTACAGATAACTGATATCGACATACCCGCTGTTACCTGACAACCAATAGTTCGTCCTGGAAAAGATTAGGCAACCCAACGGCTGCACATTCTATATCTTTGATAATTTAAGTCAGGGTAAAAGTTGTCTTATTATCATGATGTTGGAACATTTTATTAAAAATATATTTTTTTTAAATAATTAAAAATAGTCTGTCCAGGATTTTTTTAGGCAACCATTACTTAACATATGATCGTTTCAAGTTCGGATCTTTGACTATTATCTGTCCACAATGATGATCCAAACGATCCCAAACCCTTCAGTCCCACATCACAGCCATCGAGGAATGGTGTCAGAACTGGAGGATTAAAATAATTCCTAAAAAACCTCTGCGAATTACCTTTACCCTTCGTCGTAAACCGATGACTTCCTGCCCCACTATATCCTTTAATAATAGCCCACTCATACCTGTTGAACAAATCCGATACCTAGGACTCCATCTTGACAAAGGTCTTACATCGAATTCTCATACGACAAGAAACTGCCCGTAGATACCAATTACTACAACACTTACTCGACAAACGTTTCAAAAATTCCAATTTATTACAAAAAGCTCATTAATGTTACCGTCATCAGACCCATCTGGACATTTGGAATCGAGCTGTGGGGCTCTACTAAACCATCTAATTCCTCTCGCATTCCATCCTTACAATCCAAAATCCTTCGAAAAATCCTCAACGCTTCTTACTTTGTCACGAATAAACTCATACATAAATATCCCATATGTTGCTGATTTGGCCCGAACAAGGTATCAATCCTTCCATGAAAAATTCCACTCCAATTCTAACCCACTAGTTTCAATCCTTGCTTCCTCTTCCATTCCTGACAATCCTTCGAGGCGTCTGAAAAGGAGATGGCCTCGAGACCTTCTAGTTTAGATTACCCAGTGAGTAGTGCCAATGGGAATTTACTCTTCATGTCTTTTTCATGTATTTCTGTTAGCTAATTTATGTATTAACTATAATACAGTTGTAAATTTCAAAAAATGATGAATAAAAATAAATAAATAAATAATGAACCTTTGTATTCAACCCAAAAATATAATAATAATAAAAATTACCTCCTTCCCCCTCCCTCAAAATTTAAGGTCTTACGTTTCAAGATAGGTGGAATTCGAAAAGCAAATAATAAAAAAATGCGTTTGTCCACTGTTAAAATAAAAAAAAAAGATATTTATTAGCAGTGCCTTATAGTTACGATATATCGTCGTTCGGCACTAAAAGGGTTCATTATATCAGTTGTTAGAGAATTAAAGTTTCTATAAATGGAAAAAAAGGAATCATTGAAATCCGATACCTAGGACTCCATCTTGACAAAGGTCTTACATGGAATTCTCATACGACAAGAAACTGCCCGTAGATACCGATTACTACAACACTTACTCGACAAACGTTCAAAACTTCCAATTTATTACAAAAAGCTCATTTATGTTACCATCATCAGATTCATCTGGACAAATGGAATCGAGCTTTGAGGCTCTACTATACCATCTAATTCCTCTCGCATTCAATCCTTACAATACAAAATACTACGCAAACGATGGCCCCGAGACCTACTTAATTAAATTGACATTAAAGTGCTACCACTGGGCAGTTCTTCACAAGACATTTTTAAGCCCATAATATCCTCACACTAGACTGAAACGACAAGAAACAGCTCGCAGATATCGCTTATTACAACATTTACTTGACAAACGTTCAAAACTTCCGACCTACTACAAAAAACTAATTTATATTACCATACTTGGACCTATTTGGACATATGCAATTGAACTATGGGGATCCACCAAGCCATCAATTTCCTCTCGCATCCAATCCTTGCAATCCAAAATCCTCTGAAAGATCCTAAATGCCCTTACCTTGTCACCAATAAAATAATCCATAAAGACCTGAATATCCCATTAGTTGCAGACTTAGCCCGAATTAGATATACTTCCTTTCACTCCAAATTACCACTCCACCCAAACCCACTTGTCCGCAAGCTCTCATCTCCTTCTATTCCTGATCATCCTCCGAGGTGACTGAAACGACGATGGCCTCGAGACCACCTTGTCTGAAAAACATTTGAAGTGCTACCACTGGGTAGATTCTTCTCACGCATATCATGCCCATATCTCACTGTTTACATTTACTTGATGTATTTTTTGTGTTAATACAGTTGTAAATATCTCTATAATAAAAAAAAAAAATCCATAATATGAATTAGCCAATTTACTTATTGTATTTTTTATAAGTATAATTGTAAAAATCAATAAATTTTTATAAAATAAAATAAATATTTAAAGATGTAGAATTATATTTGTTGACATATATGCTATATCTCATGGCACTCAGATAGGAGGAGCTTCATGAATGAACAAAACCAACCCTACAGGTAGTTCCTACAGGTCACTGTCATTCATAATAAACCATTTCATTCTGTCATTCATAAGTCGCAGTTTTGATTATGAATGAAATGAGCGACTATCGCCCTTCCTATCAAAGCCATTATCGTAATTAACTCTATAATCATTTGGTTTCTTTATAGATCGGAGAGGACAATATTTACGACCGAGAAGACTATTAGGCCAAACAACGGGGCAAGTTTATTCCAGGAACAAGAATGGGGGGAGGGATCGGGCCGGAAATTCAAAAATGTAAACAGGAAGGGGGCCCATAGAACCAGCTGTTCCATCCTTGTCCTAATTATCTTTAAATAATAATGAGCTAAATTAATTGACTTTGAATATCATAAGATTAATAATTATTATTACATTTAAGAATAAATAAATGCTTAAAAATTAATTGTATCAGCATATAAACACAGTCAAATAAGGCAAAAATATGACAGCTAATATTTATACTCTGTTGATTTTTAGATAAAAGAATATTGTTTAGCTATTTCCTTTGACATCGAAAAAGATTTTGATAGTGTTTGGCACAAATGTCTACTTTGGAAAACCGCAACTGCCTTCCACTTATTTTTCAATTCTCCAATCTTTCTTTCTTCAGAGGTCCTTCTATATTTCTATTGAATCTTCCATTTCTCCCTTATTTTCTCAAACCACGGGCGAGCCACAAGGTAGCGTATCAAGCCCTCTTTTCTTTAAACACTCTTGCATTACAATCTATACCTTTGCTGACGATACAGCACTCATAGAGATTCTACTATAGCTTATATTTCATTGCAAAATCATATATTCGATCTGGAAAAGTGGAAAATTAAAATCAAGGCCAAAACAAGCCACGTGAACTTTTCTCTACTCAAAGCTACACGTCTAGCGGTGAAAATCTTTAACGTACGATATCTCGGACTATACTTAAATAAAAGGCTCATCATCATTAAATTTACGAAAAAAAAGTTACTGTTATACAACTGAAAAACTCTGAGCTTTGACGTGAAACAAAATCAGAAAACGCACTTTTCACTTGATCATCATTTTCAAAAAGTTTTCCTTTGACGAAGTTGTCTAAATTCCTGAACAGGTGGTAATCTGTTGGAGACAAGTCGGAAGAATATGGTGGGTGCGGAAGAACTTCGTAGCCCAGTTCTTTCAATTTTTGCACGGTATGTTTTGAAACACGGGGTTTTGCTGCCGCTTAGTGAGATCATGAGGTACCCATCTATCGAGCTTTTTTAGTTTCCCAATACACTTTAAATGTCTTGAAACGGTAGATGCACTTGCATTTAGTTGTGCTGAGAGTCCTTTAACTGTTTGGTAGGGGTTTCCTTCTACTGTATGTTTGAGGACATCGTTGTGTATTACGGACGGAGGTCTTCCTCGGGGCAAGTTTTCCAAGTCGGTATCCCCAGCTGAAAACTTAGCAAACCAACGGCGAATGGTCCGTTCATTAACACTCCCTTTCCCAAACGCCTTGCAAATATTTCTAGCGGCCTCAGCTAATGAATGGCCGAGTTTAAACTCGTACAAAAATATTACTCGAAAATCGCGTGTTTTCATGTTCATATTTGGAGGTATACTAAAAAGTGGGTAATTGATTGGGAAGCTAATGTTTATAATACAAAGGTAGAGGATTAGTAACTGTTTACTTTAAATATGTAAACATTCGGAAGAAAACAACAGAGACCTGCAAAACCCTTTATATATTTCAGAAACTATAAAAACGGACATTTCGTGTGAAACAACCCAATACTTTTACTTACCTATCTATACTGCGATCGTGAAAATTTTCGAATTAAATACGGGAAATACACGTTTAAGGATTCCGTGAGTTAAATAACTAAGTTCCGAAAAAAGATCTGTGTGTGTGGTAAGTCTAGCGCAATATTGATAAGTCGTACGAAACTAAAATTTCATATTTAAGACAACAATACACCCGAGATGTCACAGAAACTTTTTCATTAAAATCGGCTTACTACAAGAGTCACTTTATACTATGCATTTTGCACCTTTTTACGATTTTCTCAAAAACGGCTCTAACGATTTTGATTAAACTCTTTATATAAATGTAAAATTCAATGAGCTTTAATATGACATAGGTTTCATTCTGATTGAAACAGTCTGACAGGGCTTAAATAATGATATATATTAAATTTTCTTCCTTTAAACTACATTTAACTTCGTACAATCCAAAAGATTAACCATATCAACTTAATGACATTGATAAATAACAGCTAAATATACAAGTTGAGCGAATTTGATAAACAAATAAGGGAGAAAAGTGCAAACATATTTTTTATGCAATTTTTTTTTTTTTTTTTTACAACAATAACAGTTATATAGACGTATAATATACTGTTGGAACGAGAAAGATTTTAGAAAAAATATTTTCTGATACAAAAAGGTTTAAAAAGGTATTATAAAATGACGAATTGGGAATAAACTTATTACTGTTTAACAAAATAATGAAGTTTCATTATGTAATCTAAATCATATGTTTACTACGAAAATAAATAAACGTTTTATTAAAATCAACTTAAAATATTTTTTAAATTGAAGTATAGTTAATATTTTTTAAATTAATTTTAATAGTCGAGGTAAGTGAAAGCAGTGTGTTGCCGCACCAGATTTTTTATTCTTCAATGAATTTGATTTATGAATCGAATTATATTATACGCATCTGGAAACATGAAATTTCAAATTTTTAGAGGGTTTTAAAGCTATTTGTTTAATCGACTGCAATGGTTCATTAATGAAAATTATATACTCAATCATTTAATTAATGTTTAATATCGTTTATAAAGGTTCAACTATTTGAATAAAATAATTTATTTATAATTATATCATGTATTATAATATTTATTGGCGAAGAAAAGATGACTGAAAAGTGACCTGGTTTTCGCAAACTGCGGCCCCCACCTCTCCACTCTTAGGGTAGAATCACGCTCAATACGATAACCTCTTTTATTCTCTCCGTACCGACAACATTTAAGTATATATAACTAACATGTTTATATATATCTGTATTATTATTTTTTTCTATTATATATTTACTTTTGATTTAATTCAGTCATATGTATATTAATAATTAAAAAAAAATAATTTAAAAAAAATCTGGTGCGAGCGACACACGACTTTCACTTACCTCGGATGTTAAAATCAATTTAAGAATTATTAGATGAACTTAAAGTTTATATAAAAACAGTTTTAAGTTGATGTAAATAAAAAATCTGGTGCGGGCAACACATGACTATCACTTACCTCCATTTTTAAAATCAATGAAAGAATTTTCAAAAACAGTTAAGAGATAAAAATACGTGAAACTATGAAGGAATTAATTAAATTGAATTTATATAAAAACATGTGTTTTATTAAAAAATCTATTATATTATTATCTAAAATAATCAGTTAGTTTTATGTTCATTTCATCACCCTCTATTAACTTTTAAAAGCTTGCGTTTGAGATAATATTTTTTCTAAAATCTCAAGCTTTCCAACGGTATATCATACATGTATATTACTGTTCTTATGTTCAAAAACAAAAAATTGCATTATTTGGGTATGGAATTTATTCAATTTATATATTTACCTGTTTTTCATCATTGTTAACAAGACAATATAGTTATTTTTATTGAATCTACAAAATTAAAGGTACTTTAGAGAAAGAAAATATCGGCATTTAAGCCCTGTCAGACCATTTTAATCCGAATGAAACCTAAATGATATTAAAGCCCATTAAATTTTACATCGATGTAGCGAGTTTAATCAAAATCGTCGGAACCGTTTTCGAGAAAATCGATAAAAGGTGCAAAATGCATAGTATAAAGTGGCTCTTCTGGTAATCTCATTTTGATGAAAAAGGTTTTGTAACGTATCAGGCGTATATTTGTTTTAAATATGAAATTTCAGTTTCATAGGACTTACCGTTTCCGCCCGGGAGTTACCACACACACACACAGACCTTTTTGTGGAACTTGGTTATTTTGACTCAGGGGACCCTAAAACGTGTATTTCCGTTGAACACTGAAATTCGAAAATTTTTACGATCGCAATACTTCTCCTTACTATATATAGTAAGTGAAAGTAATATTGTATTCCGTTTTGTTAGAAACATATGATTTAGATGAAATTATATAATAATATTAAATTGTTACGTATAATAATTAGTAATAAGTTTATACTCTCTTCGTCACTTAGCATTACTTTTTACAACTTTCTACATAATATAATGTTTTTTCTAAAATCTTTCTCTTTCCAACGGTATGTTATACATCTTAGTTACTGTTCTTATTATCAGTATGCCAAAAATTACGTTAAGAAATAGTTTTGCTATATTATCCTTTGTTTGGTCATGAAATCCGACCATATGACTTTCACTTACCTCCATTTTTAAAATCAATGAAAGAATTTTCAAATACAGTTAGAAAAAAATACGTAAAACTATTAAATAATTAATTAAATAGAATTTATGTAGAAACATGTGTTTTATCAGAAAATCTATTATATTACTTTCACTTACTGTATATAGTAAGGGAAAGTATTGCGATCGTGAAAATTTTCGAGTTCCAGTTTTCGACGCAAATACACGTTTTAGGGTCCCCTGAGTCCAAATAACCAAGTCCCGCAAAAAGGTCTGTGTGTGTGTGGTAACTCCCGGGCGGAAGAGAAAAGTCGTATGAAACTGAAATTTCATATTTAAGACATATACGCCCGAGACGTTACAAAATCTTTTTCATCAAAATGAGCTTACCAGAAGAGCCACTTTATACTATGCATTTTGCAACTTTTTTCGATTTTCTCAAAAACTGTTATGACGATTTTAATTAAACTCACTATATCAATGTAAAATTTAATAGGCTTTAACATTATGTAGGTTTCATTTTGATTGAAATCTGAGTCTGACAGGGCTTAAATGCCGATATTTTAAATTTTCTTCCTCAAAAGTACCTTTAATTATGTTTATTTTTATAAAAATAACCATATCATCTTAATGGCATTGATGGATGACGGCTAAATATACAGGTCGGACGAATTTGATGACCAACTAAAGGATAACACAGTAAAACATTTTTTTAATGTAATTTTGTTTTTTTAATAATAAGAACAGTAATATAGACGTATAATATACCGTTGGAAAGACAAAGATTTTAGAAAAAATATTATTTTATACACAGACAGTTATAAAAGGCGACAATAAAGTGGCGAATAGGGAATAAACTTATTAATTATTAACAATTTAATAATATTATTTAGTCTAAATCATATGTTTCCTACGAAAATGAATATGGGTTTTATTAAAATCAACTCAAAATATTTTTCAAATTGAAGTGTAGTTAATCGTTTTTAAATTGATTTTGACAGTTGAGGTAAGTGAAAGTCGTATGTTGCCCGCACCAGATTTTTTTAAAATAAATTAACTAGCAAAAAATGGAATATTAACTATAATAAACTAAAAAGAAAAAAAAAAAAAAAAGAAAAACCTCTTTGGAAAAAGATTGTTCAATACTCTAACCTGTAATTATAAATATCTAAAATAATTTGAAGATGGCGATCAGTGACGTAGGAATTTATGAATAATAAATATCTTGTTTGTTTATTTATTTAACGTCACTATCTGCTAACTTTTAAAAACTCATGTATTAGATAATATTTTTTCTAAAATCTTTAGCTTTCCAACGGTATATTACACATGTATATATTACTTTTCCTATGTTCAAAAATAAAAAATTTCATTTAAAATTTTTTTTTTCAGAATTCGTTCAATTTCTATATTTACCTGTATTTTATCAGTGGTAACAAGATAATATAGTTATTTTTATAAAAGCTACAAAATTAAAGGTACTTTAGAGGAAGAAAATTTAAAATATTGGCATTTAAGCCCTGTCAGACCATTTTAATCAGAATGAAACCTACATGATATAAAAGCCCATTAAATTTTACATCGACATAGTGAGTTTAATCAGAATAGTCGGAACCGTTTTCTAGAAAATCATAAAAAGGTGCAATATGCATGGACTTACGTAGCTCTTCTGGTTTGCCGATTTTGATGAAATAATTTTTATAACATCTCGGGTGAATAGTAGTCTTAAATATGAAATTTCAGTTTTAATGGACTTTTCGTTTCCGCCCGGGAGTTACCACACACACACACACACACACACACACACACACACACACACACACACACATACACACACACACACACACACAGAGATCTTTTAGCGGGACTTGGTTATTTGGACTCAGGGGACCCTAAAACGTGTATTTTCGTTGAAAACTGGAATTAGAAAATTTTCACGATCGCTATACTTTCCCTTGCTATATATAGTAAGTGAAAGTAAAATAGTAGTTTCATTTTTATGAAGTTCAATAAAAAGAAATTTTGAGTAATACAATTTAAAGATTTTCCATTCTTTATTTAATGAAAGCATTGTTGAGATGACGGTTTTGACAGAAAACGAGAAAATCTACGAATAAATTATTATTTAATCAATTAGTAGTTAAATTTTTTCGTTGAAATCTATAATTAATAGAATTTCATTGGAATAAAAACCTATGTGCTTAGTGTTTTTTTGTAAATAAAGGCAATTTTCAAACAACTTTCTGTAAGGCGTATGTTTTTTTTTTTAGATGTAATCTGAATTTAGTTTAATTTAGTTATTTTAATAAAACTAAACGATCTTATATAAAATAGCAAAGAAACCCCGAAACGTGGATAGTTGCGAAAAAATAAATCATGAAAGACTTTTAAAGATCCCTTACTAGAATTTTTAACCATGTTAAACCAAAACTAAAATGCTAGTCCTAAACATTTAATCAGTAATAATGTAAGATTTTTGTTTTATATATTATTTTATATTTTTAGTATTGCATATTATGATGTTTTTTAAATATATTAAAACAGAAATGATGGAGCAATATTAATTGTAGTAAAATTTATCTCTGTGGAGAAAACAAAAAAAATAAATAACCTCTTTGGAGAAACTACCGCCCTGGGTGGAAGAATCAACACGTTCAATACGCTAACCTGTTTCCCCTACCCCTCCGTCCGTCGTTCGTGAATACTTCTGATTAACTATAATTATTATTGTATCAAATATATAATATACATGTAGAAATATAAGTTTATAAAAGCGTATTTAATAATATATATAATAATAATATAAGAGAGTAGATTATATAGTAAGAGTATAAGGCGGAGGTGGGAGGGACTAAGACACCCCCCACCACCCGTGACGTCACGGGCGGCGATCAATCCGGAGCCACTCGACCTATCTGCCTCTTCCATCTGCCATCTTATCTCACTATCGATAGTTTACTCAGCCGTGTCGATAGCTTTCGATATTAGGCATCTGTACCTATTTAACTACAATGGCCTCCTTCATCGGACCTGTTGTATATTCCAATGCCTCTTCTATCTAAGCTCTCTTACATTACTGCATTGCATAACTTTTCAGAATCCAATATTTTCGATAAAATGTCATTTAATCAAGCTATAGTAATCTTAAATTCTATTTAAACTAACTCTTAAAGTTACATTTAGTTTTCATATGTGATGTAACAATAAAAATTAAGATTTTAACATGACGGTTGCTGTCAATTCAGTACGATTTTATATGTTATTGAATATATTTTTTAAACTCTTTCGGTTTTTAACGGTATGTAACAGATCCGTGCACCATAGCCTTCTTAATCGGACCAGTTGTACACTTCAATGCCTCCTGTATCTAAACTCTCTTCCATTACTCTGTTGCATAACTTTTCAAAATCCAATATCTTCGATATGATGCCATTTAAACATTTAAAAACAAAAATTGCTTCGTTAATTAAATTGAATTCTTTAGTTTCCATGGAAATTCCATGTATTTATAGGAAAAAGTTTGCACTTTATCAAATAATATAACAACAGAAATCATTACTTTACAAATAATACTCAAAATCACTTAAATGTATACGGTTTTTTTCACTATTTATTCAAATTATACGATTTTATATGTTAGATAATATATTTTCTAAACTCTTTAATAATGGTCTTTTAGGTCGAAGCTGTTGTATATTTGCGATGCCATCTGTAGGAATCTAATTTAATTTAAAATATTTTTTAAACAAATAAGCTTTCTTTCCCTACAATACATAAATATGGTTAATAGCCTCCTTGATCGGACATGTTGTATATTCCAATGCCTTCTCTATCGAAGCTCTCTTCCATTACTGCATTAGATAACTTTTCAGAATCCAATATTTTCGATAAAATGTCATTTAAAGAAGCTATAGTAATCTTAAATCCTAATTGATCATAAAGTTAGATTAAGTTTTTATATATAAAAAATAATATAGTAGTAAAAATTAATTCCTCAACAACACAATTTTTTTTACTGTCAATACATTACGATTTTATATGTTAGATTCTGTATTTTCTGATCTACATAGCTTTTTAGCGCCATATTATACATATATGTACAATAGCCTTCTTCATCGGACCTGTTGTACACTTCTGTATGCAAGCTCTCTTCCATTAAGACGGCGATACACGGTGAGAAATAGGGTATGTGTAGGTAAGGTGAAATAGCGATATTTACATCGTTGAGCGCGCTGGAAAGTTGGTGGAAGTAAATATCGTGATAGTTGATGTACTATATCACACTTTCATCTACTTTCCATAACGATAATTAATAATATTATTATTTGTTATATTATTTTGGTGAAACTTTAACTAAAAATAGTTTATTTAATAGTTTATTTATATTCATATATATTTAATTGTGTTTCTTATTCCAAAACCATTATTTAATAATATGTATATTTTCACTGTTTGGATATTACATTTTAATTCTATAGTTATTTATTAGAAATTATATTATATATATTTTTGTATTATACTTTGAGATTTATAATATTTTCTTTGGCGTTAAAATTTGAAATAGAAATAGAAAAAATTGAAAGTGATTTTACAAAGCAATGTTGCTGCCATAGGTGGCATGCATGTTCCCGTCACTTGTTACTTGTGTTGTTGACGTTTGTAGTTGGTTAAAATTTGTATAAAAATGTCGAAATCCTTTTTAGACATTACTCTTATTATTAAAACAAGATGACACCAATTGAACATTCATCTTTACATGAGAACTTGGTAACCTAAACAGAGCTAACCAACCTTTTCAACAACTTTCCTGAATAATCAGCTGTTCACACATCCGCCATTTTTCCAAGTACTGTTGCGTTCTCTCACCGTATACGAGCGCACATTTTTACTCTCACGCAATTTTCACCACCCTCTACTCTTTATTACTCTCATTATATTATCTACAAAATCAGTTAGTTTCATCGGCTTTTCATCACTCTCTATTAACTTTTAAAAGCTTGTGTATAAGATAATATTTTTTCTAAAATCTTTAGCTTTCCAACGGTATATTATACATCTATATTAATGTTCATATGTTCAAAAACACAAAAATTGCATTAAAAAAATGCTTTTGCTCTTTCCTCTTTAAGTTGGGTACCGAATTTGTTCAACTACTATATTTACCCGTTTTTTATCAAAATGGTTCATTTTTTCAAATGTACAAAATTAAAGGAACTTTAGAGAAAGGAAAATATCGGCATTTAATCCTTGTCAGACCTTTTTTGCTCATCACATAAGTTAAATGGATTTTTTTCACCTAGACTCAGCCACTATAGAGACGGAAATTGTGACATATTGTCTCTCACAATGCATACTAATCATTCAATCATTCGATTATGAAATCATTCGATTATTTAAATCATCGAAGTCCGATCATCCGATTATGACGATCATTCGATTATGCCACTAATTGTAAAAATCTGGTGGGGACAACACACGACTTTCACTTACCTCGATTTTTAAAATCAATGAAAGAATTTTCAAATACAGTTAGAGATGAAAATACCTGAAACTATTAAGGAATTAATCAAATTGAATTTCTATAGAAAAATGTGTTTCATTAAAAAATCTATTATATTATTATCTAAAATAATCAGTTAGTTTTATCTTCTTCTCATCACTCTCTATCAACTTCTAAAAGCTTGTGTATGAGATAATATTTTTTCTAAAATCTTTAGCTTTCCAACGGTATATCATACATTTATATTACTGTTGTTATGTTCAAAAACAAAAAATTGCATTAAAAAAATATTTTTCAGTTTTTTCCTTTGGTTGGGTATCAGATTCATTCAATTTATATATTTACCTGATTTTCATCAGTGTTAACAAGATAATATAGTTATTTTTATTGAATCTACAAAATTAAAGGTTCTTTAAAGAAAGAAAATTAAAATATCGGCATTTAAGCCCTGACAGACCATTTTTATCCAAATAAAACCTACATGATATTAAAGCCCATTAAATTTTACATCGATATATCGAGTTTAATCAAATTCGTCGGAACCGTTTTCGAGAAAATCGAAAAAAGGTGCAAAATGCATGGTATAAAGTGCCTCTTCTGGTAAGCTCATTTTGATGAAAAACGTTTTGTCACGTCTCGGGCGTATAGTTGTCTTAAATATGAAATTTCAGTTTCATAGGACTTACCGTTTCCGCCCGGGAGTTACCACACACACAGACCTTTTTGCGGGACTTGGTTATTTGGACTCAGGGGGCCCTAAAACGTGTATTTCCGTTGAAAACTGGAATTCGAAAATTTTCACGATCGAAATACTTCCCCTTACTATATATAGTAAGTGAAAGTAAAAATGTGCAAAAGTAGCACTTCCAGTCAGTCGATTTTGAACAAACAGTTGCTGTAACATCTCGGGCGCATAGTTTTCTTGAATATGAAATTTCGGTATCGTACGATTTTTCGTTTTGGCGCTAGACTTACCACACACGGACACACAGGCCTTTTTGCGGGACTTAGTTATTTGGACTCAGGGGACCCTAAATCGTAAATACCCGTTAAAAACTGGACTTTGAAAATTTTCACATTCGCAATACTTTTCCTTAATATTTACTTCATATATAGGTAAGTGAAAATAAAAGATAATTGGTTTTGAAAAGACGAAGGCCTAGTAAGGAAAGAATCCGAAGAAGGTTTTGTTTACAAAGGCAAGACCCTGCGTGGAAGATGGCCAAAGTACACAATCCTCTCTAGTCACATGTTAGGCATTCGATACGGTCAGCTGTTCCTAACCACTGCCTTGTTTATAAACAGCTGGAGTATATATTGTATTTTATAATACCTTGTAGCAATATAATGAATGCTTCAATTGTGCTGTTTAGTCAATTCTGATTTTATGTAACTTTGTAAAATATTTATGCATGTAGTAATCTCACTTTCAATCATACGAGACTTTCTTAGTTAATTTTGCGTTCGTATTATTTTATTATTTTTACCTAGTATTATTTTAATGTAATTTCGCGGTAACTTATCGTAAACCGACTCTAGTTTATCATAAAATTCGCATTTGATTTCATCATCACTGTCTTCGGTGGGAGAATGAATGTTTATAAACGCGATTTTAAACCAACGACCTTGAAATATAGCAACCTATATTCTTTCAATAAAGAACTGTACGTCCCGTAATGCGGACAAAAAAATCTATTCCTAATCAGAAACCCGGTACGTAAACAATAATTAACGCTCCCCCCGTACCAAATAGTATACTTTCCTTCTGTTAACGAACCCTCCCCTGGCCAGCGAACCTCTTGTAATGCAACGATATCTAGATGGTACCCCTTAACTTCATTCGCGACCGATTTTAACCCACCTGCCGTATTTAAACTTCTAACGTTCCACGTCCCTATTGTTAAATATCTACTTTTCATCTTGCGCCATGATTCCTCTGAAGCAGTCCCCACCCGGAGACCCGAACGGGGGACTTGTATATTTCCGGATAATGGGGTGTTTTACCTCAGAGGAATCCATGACTGTTAATGGTATTTTGTGAATTAAAATTCTTAGTTAATTTTGAAACTTTTTCTAATTAACAATTAAATGACTAATTGTTAAGATTTTTTAGTAAAAATTAAAAAAATAAATAAATAAATACATAATAGCCTTCTATACTCGATGTCGCGGGTTCAAAATCGGATGGCTTTTTGAATTTTTAATGGGAGTAAAAAATTGTTGGTTTTGCCGTACTTCGAAGGGAACGTAAAATAATAATCTCGAACCTGTGGGATGTCAAATAATCGTTAAAGATCCCTATCCTAATTACGTCAGGATTGGAAACATTTATATACTTCTCTGTAGCATAGTCCAGATTATCACAGTAGCATAAAGTGACATTAAATAGAGAAACAAACAATTTTTTATTTATTGATATTTATAACTGTATTAGTAAATAGACCAAGTAAATTAGCTGAGAATATATATATAATATACTTGAAAGTAAACTAGAAGGTCTCGAGACCATCTTCTTTTCAGAGGCCTCGGAGGATTGTCAGGAATGGAAGAAGAAGCAAGGATCGAAAGTAGTGGGTTAAATTGGGTGCGGAGTTTGTCATGAAAGGATTGATACCTCGTACGTGCCAATTAGCAACTAATGGGACATTAAGGTCTTTGTGCATGAGTTTGTTGGTGACAAAGTAAGGAGCATTGAGGATTTTTCGAAGGATTTTGGTTTGTAAGGATGAATTTAATGGTTTAGTAGAGACCCAAACCTTAACTTTTTATGTCCAGATAGACCTTATAATGGTGATATATATGAGCCTTTTAAGTGTTAGTTAAGTGGAAGGTGAGAGCGTCTATTCAGTAAGCGGCGGACAGTTTTTCGTCGTTTCAGTCTTCTGTGCGGAAAAACAAACAAGTAAACAAGAAAAATTGTTCAAAACAAAAAAATGAGGAGTAACTTTTGTAAGATGGTAATGGTGAATAAGTTGCTGTATAAATCCAGCATACATCAACCTTATAGCCATATTTTTGAGTTGTATACAACTATACAACCGTATTATAGCTATTATTTTTCCGCATATATATATATATATATATATATATATATATATATATATCGTAGTATATTAAAAATAACACATATAACCATAGAAATTATCAATATTTAACATTTATTCAATAATTAAACCCGATTATTTTCACTCGTGGGATTTGAAACGTTTATTTCCCTGGAAAAATAAGGATGGAGATTATTCATCGTTGTTATCCACTCCCTTACATAACATTAATATTTTTTTATGTTTCTTTCCAAAATAAATTAGATATTTAATTCTTCCAAAAACCTTTTTTATCAAAATGAAAATGAGTTATTGATGTTTCGGGGTATTACATCCTTCTTCAGGTTCTTGGTATTGAAAAAATTCCTTATGTGCCAATCCATTTTCATTAAACTCTGCCATCTGTTGCTAAACTTTATTTAAAAATTGAAAAGCTTTATATTGGAGTTCTTGATTCTCCACTCAAGTGCTATTATAGTATGTTTGTAGCTTATATATAGGTATGAGTGATTTTTAGATTTTGTTAAATACTACAAGTTCTGAAGAAAATCTGAGATTTGAAATTGCACTTCAATTTATTGCAATTCTCATATTTAGCTAGGTCAGGGGATTCTAATTCAAACCATTTGCTGGATAAAAAACCATTATTTTATTAAAATGTGAGTTTCTGAAGATTTTTATATCAAATTTATGAGGCTGCAAGATGAAATACTATGAACAACTTAATTTAATTGTGAACCTCCGAGAAAAAAAGCAACGCAATTAAGTTGTTTAAAACAGCCTAAAAACTAATTATTAGATTAAAACCATTGATCAAACTAATAGTAGTGATTTAAAACGTGCTAAATGAACCAATAAAAATGCATAAAATGAATAAATTAATGGTAATATGTAACGGGGTTAGGTGCTTCTGGTGTATAATAAGTACCTTTTTGGAAGGAAATGTTTTTAGTACCTATTGGTATGAAATTAAATGTGGATTTTGCACCTTTTGGAATCAAATGCCATTTTTACTTTCACTTACTATATATAGCAAGGGAAAGTATTGCGATCGTGAAAATTTTCGAATTCCAGTTTTCAAAGGGAATACACTTAATAGGTTCCTCTGAGTCCAAATAACAAAGTCCCACTAAAAGGGGTGTGTGTGTGTGTGTGTGTGTGGTAACCCCCGGGCGGAAACAAAAAGTCCAATGAAACTAAAATTTCATATTTAAGACAACCATACGCCCGAGACATTACAAAATCTTTTTAATCAAAATCAGCTTACCAGAAGAGCCACTTTATACTATACATTTTGCATTTTTTTACGATTTTCTCAAAACCGGTTCTGACGACTTTGTTTGAACTCGCTATATCAACGTAAAATTTAATGGGCTTTAATATCGTGTAGGTTTCATTCTGACAGGGCTTAAATGCCGATATTTCAAATTGTATTCTTCTAAAATACCTTTAATTTTGTATATTCCATTAAAATAATCATATTATCTTGTCAGTATTGATAAATAACAGCTAAATATCCATGTTGAGCGAATTTAAAAAACAACTAAAACTGAAAAAATATATTTCGTTTTTGAACATAAAAAAAGTAATATACATGAATGATATACCGTTGGAAAGCTTAAGATTTTAGAAAAAATATTATCTTATACACAAGCTTGTAAAAGTTAATAAAGAGTGATGAAAAGGTGATAAAACTAATTGACTATTATTTCAGATAATTATATAATAGAGTTTTTAATAAAACATGTTTCTGTAGAAATTCAATTTAATTAATTCATTAATGGTTTCTCTTATTTTTATTTCTAATTTTATTTAAAAAATTCTTTAATTGACAGAGGGAAGTGAAAGTCGTGTGTTGCCCGCACCAGATTTTTAAATATGTTTTTAGATAAAATCTGATGACGGATTTAGATAAAAGTAAACCATTAGCATACAAATATGTCAGAATATCAATTTTGAAAAAAATGTCCTTAAGTAGCTTTTCGAATCCAACGTCTCAATTGTGATATATAAATTTAATAATACTATTCAACTCAAAAGTGCAATTGCAATAAAAAAAAATCTGGTGTGGGCAACACACAACTTTATCTTACCTCCGTTTTTAAAATTAATGAAAGAATTTTCAAATAAAGTTAGAGATAAAAATACAAGAAACTATTAAGGAATTTATTAAATTGAATTTATATAGAAACGTGTTTCATTAAAAAATCTATTATATTGTTATATAAAATAATCAGTTAGTTTTATCTTCATTTCATAACTCTCTGTTAACTTTTAAAAGCTTGTATATGGGATAATATTTTTTCTAAAATCTTTAGCTTTACAACGGTATATCATACATGTATATTACTGCTCTTATGTTCAAAAACCAAGAATTGCATTTAAAAAATATGTTTTCTGTTTTCTCCTTTATTTGGGTATCGAATTTATTCAATTTATATATTTACCTGTTTTTCATCAGCGTTAACAAGATAATATAGTTATTTTTATTGAATCTACAAAATTAAAGGTACTTTAGGGAAAGAAAATTTAAAATATTGGCATTTAAGCTCTGTCAGACCATTTTAATATGAATAAAACCTACATGATATTGAAGCCCATTAAATTTTACATCGATATAGCGAGTTTAATCAAAATCGTCGGAACCGTTTTCGAGAAAATCGAAAAAAGGTGCAAAATGCATGGTATAAAGTGCCTCTTTTGGTAAGCTCATTTTGATGAAAAAAGTTTTGTCGCGTCTTAGGCGTATAGGTGTCTTAAATATAAAATTTCAGTTTCATAGGACTTACCGTTTCCACCCGGGAGTTACCACACACACAGACCTTTTTGCGGGACGTTTTTTCGACTCAGGGGACCCTAAAATGTGTATTTCCGTTGAAAACTGGAATTCGAAAATTTTTACGATCGCAATACTTCCCCATACTATCTATAGTAAGTGAAAGTAAAAAAGTGTTATAGCGTGCAATATAAAATCCTAATATATTATTCGCTAATACATGAACTGGATAGCTGTCTCGGTTTAAAACGTGCAAAATCAAGGAAATCCTGCTACTTATTGATAAAGGTATATCTAACTAGAACTATATATATAGATATGTATCAAGGGGTCAACGATAAAGCCAAGGGCAAACAAGGTATTTCGGTCTTAATGAAATACGGCTTCATAA
Source organism: Piezodorus guildinii (assembly GCA_023052935.1). Lineage (NCBI taxonomy): Eukaryota > Metazoa > Arthropoda > Insecta > Hemiptera > Pentatomidae > Piezodorus > Piezodorus guildinii. The sequence continues at coordinate 140,792,188 of CM041297.1, read as the reverse complement.
ACACAAGTGACAAGAGTAACTACACAGCTCGGCTCCTAGCACCTTCTTGACATCCTGCCAGCTGACAGTCGTTATCCAAGTTTGGATGATACCAATCCTAACTAACGGAATTAGGTCAGCCACCTCGAAGGTATGATTCAAGATTTTGTCCTTTTTTGGAAGTATTTATATCGTTCTCTGGAATATAAAAAGTAAGTTGATGTCAGTAGTAAAAACGCAGCCATAAAGAAAACTAAACTCGCAATAGGAACAACTCTGACCATATTACAAGAAAGTAAATCAGAAAACTGGGACTCAAAACAAAAACTATATAACTCAATTATACGTTCTACCTTATTATACTGTGCAGAAATATGGGCTCCACAATACTGTCCCAATTTGGAAACAATAACGATGGAGTACGTTGAACAAATATACCAATGGTACAAATATACTCCTAACTACATAGTCAGGCTAGGGACAGGAATTTCAAGATAAGAAATAAAAGTTGTCATAAGAATGTTCAGATGGTAGATTACTCTATTAAGCAGCACATAACTCCAAATATAATACTGAATTCAGAAATATTAGCAGCTTTCTCCAAGGTGAAGAATACCTGAATTTCAGAACACACATCTAGAAGCACCGAATAGTGAGCCAGCTCAGGGTAGCCAACTTGACAAGACCAGTAGTGTACAGTGAGGGAAAATCATACAAACTGGAGGGGGAAGAAATTTGCACTGTTTGCAATTTACAAAAACCGGAAAACCTATATCACTTTTTAATAGAATGTCCAATGTATAAAGAACTTAGGAATCACTATATTCATAAATATATAAATGAAAACAATATTTCAATTGATCCTAACAATCAATTGTTAACAGATTTGTGGGCAGTCTAAAAATTAGATCATTTTTAATTAACGAATAAGATAAAGATTTTCCGTCTAGTAAGTGTTTTTTTTATTCGTTTGTATTACAGTTTGTCACAATGGACAATAATAAAATTGCTAAAGGATCCTATTCATACAATATAAACAAAAGACATGTCAAATTACATAAAATGAAACCAAACTAAATAAACGTATACAATTTGTGGATTAAACAAATACAAATAAATGAAGTTAACAAATAAATAAACAAAAAAAACAAAACATTTCACATTCATACCTATGTACAATATTTAAAATCAGCTAGGGAACCCAGGACGGGGCTTGTCCCCTCACTTGTGGAAGGACAAGCAGATATAAGGATAAGCCATAATCACACCGCACTTGAGAGGAGAATCTGACCAGTGTCAGAACTCCAGCAGACATATTTACAATATATCTCGGGGCCACTGCCGTTTCAACCTTCTTGGTGGGTTGTATGGATGATTGGAGCTGGATAGGGATCGTGAATGATGATGAATGAGGTTTAGGATGATGAATAAGGTTCTGGTGGAATTTGGAAAATTTGGATGGAATTAGGTCTGAAATAAATGGAACATTAAGGTCGTGGTGCAAGGTATAGTTGGATACATAATAAGGAGCATTTATTATTATTCGGAAGACTTTGGATTGAAAGGTTTGAGTGCGTTTGATGCTAGAACGTTTAGCTGTCCCCCACAGTTCAAGTCCGTAGGTCCAGATAGGCTTCAGTATTGTCTTATAAATTAATAATTTGTTGTCAACTGTAAGTTCAGATTTTCTGTTTAATAGTCTGTATAACTGTCCGAATCGTCGATTGAGTTCTTTTCTTTTAAGTTTTGTATGTGGGTTCCACGTCAGTCTTTTGTCTAGTAGTAAGCCAAGATAGCGGACTGTATCTGAAGGAGGAATAGGAATGGAATTGAAGTAAACTGGCGGACAGGAGTTCCGTCGAAGAGTAAAGGTTACGTGTTTGCATTTGGCTTCGTTCACCTTTATGCGCCAAGCATTACACCAGTCTTCGATAAGACAAGGGTGTCTTTGCAGGATTAAGGATGCTGTTTTGGGATCGGAACTGGATGATAGGATGGCGGTGTCGTCTGCAAATGTTGCCAGAAAGGTGTCAGGATGATTAGGAATATCAGCGGTGTAAAAGATGTAGAGAACAGGAGTAAGTGTTGTAGTCATTTCAGTCTTGTGTGAGGATTCCAAGTAAGGTGTTTGTCAAGATGGAGACCCAAGGTAATTTAAAAGTATTTTCTATTCCGGTTGGATATCATCTGCGGCAAACTGGGTTCCGCGGGTCACTAGTTGGGAACCCCTGGACTTTTAATATTTATTCTATTTTATATTAAAGAAATAATCATTATATTATTTAATTATTTGGTGAACTTGATACGCTTTGAACAACTTTCCTGGGCGAGGTTCTTCGTTCTAGCAACAACTGACAGCTGAGCCGCCGAATGCAGAAGACACCACCTTCATATCCTATTCTTCGAGAGGACGTACTCTTCCTCTTCAAGAACTATGGTCCTTGCAGAAGTGCAGATCGTTAGGAAGGAATACAGGACAAAAGGGACAGTAGCAATTACCCTGGAGTGTCCTCAGCCTTTGTCCTAGGATTTACATTATTAACTTCAACGTCACTCCCTAATTGTGCGCCATTTAGAAGCTCACGTTATCGCCATGGAAACGAGCATTTTACAAAGAGGAAGGTTTTTTTTTTTTTTTTTTTTTTTTTTTTTTTTTTTTTTTTTTTTTAAGAGTACAGCATAAAAGTGATCTCTGTCTCTTTGTTGTTGTTTCTTAAAATAGTAATAATTCTCTTCTAATAGGCATTGTATTATTTTAAAATAGTAAAACAATACAAATAACTACGTATAGGTTAAATTGAAGGTGGTGCTGCCTACCGGTAGGCGCTGGAACGATCAACAGATAAGAGCAACAGCTGATCGGTTCCTTATGAAATAACGATGAGGTCGAAGAATCGTTTGTCCCAAAATATCTTGTTCCAACAAACCTGTCATAGCAGGTTGAAATGTCGGTTTTTTGTTTTTGTTGGTATAATATCTATTATATTTGAACATCCTAATGCACTACAACTTAAGCAGGGAGCAGTGTCAGTTTAGAAAAATTCTGGTGCGGGCAACACACAACTTTAACTTACAAATGAGATAAAAATGAGTAAACTAATAAAGAATTAATTAAATTGAATTTCTACAGAAACGTATTTTATTAAAACTCTATTATAATTGTTAAAATAATAGTCATAGTTTTATCGCTTTTCATCATCTTATTAATTTTACATGCTTGTATCAGATATATTTTTTTTCTAAATCTTTAGCTTTCCACGGTATATTATACATTATATCATTCTTTAGCATCAAAAACGAACAAATTACATAATAAGATATTTGCAGTTTTCACTTTAGTTGGATACGAATCATTCAACTATATATTACTGTTTTTCTTTCTTTTTTTTTTTTTTTTGTATCTATAAAATTAAAGTACTTTAAGGAAGAAAATTTAAAATATCGCATTGAACCCTTTCAGATTAATTTCAATCAGATGATGAAACTACATCATACAAAGCCAATAAATTTTAATCGTATGTCGAGTTTAATAAATCGTAAAGCCGTTTTTTAAAAAATCTTAAATAGTTGACAAATGATGGTATAAGTGCCTCTTCTAGTAATTCGATTTTGATGAAGAATTGCTTATCATCTCGGCATATAGTTGTCTTAAATTATAAAATTTCTTTCGTTTTGTGCTCGACTTACACACACATACACATAGTACACTTTACGGACTTGGTTATTTGGACTCAGGGACAAAATAAAAACGTGTATTTCCGTTTGAAAAACTGGAAATTCGGAAATTTTCACGATCGCAAATACTTTTCCCCCTTAACTATATATAGTAAGTGAAAAGTAAAAGGGCTCAAGACCAACTTTTGAAGTCCGCAACGAAGGATAGCATGATCAAGGATATTTAACTACGTTTAGAAAATCCTATCGAACTACTGAGTTTGAACACACAACGTCAGGCATATAAGGCCACGTAACTTTGTTTATTTGTTTCTTATACTTAGTAATAATCATAAATATGACGCCATACGATGCTCGCTGGCTGATTCATTAATAAAGCTTCATGTCGTTAGCAATTGTTGGAGCACTGCCCACTAGATCAATTGTAGCAAGTGGTCGCGCTAATGGTTATGTAAAGGCGCGGATTGGACAGCGAGGTCAGCGGATAAAGGAGGCCATGTCACGTTGTCTTAACAAGTTAGCATTATTGTGTTCCTAAATACGAATCCAGACTTCAAGAAGTGAACAATGATGTTGTTCGTTCAAATAGGTATGAATATGAGAAGAATAAATCCTAGAAACCTAACCTAAACATATTACTTTCACTTACCTATATATATGAAACATATAGTAAGGGAAAGTATTGAGATCGTGAAAATTTTCGAATTCAAGTTTTCGACGGAAATACACGTTTTAGGGTCTCCTGAGTCCAAATGACCAAGTCCCGGAAAAAGGTCTGTGTGTCTGTGTTTGTGTGGTAAGTAACTTTTTCATAAAAATCGGCTAACCAGAAGGGCCATTTTAAACCATGCATTTTGCACCTTTTTTCGATTTTCTAAAAACGCCTCTAACGATTTTGATTAAACTCGCTATATCGATGTAAAATTTAATGGGCTTTAATATCATGTAGATTTCATTCCGATTGAAATAGTTTGACAGGGCTTAAATGCCAATATTTAAAAACCACGTTTAATTTTGTATATTTTCCATAACTTTGTAATTAATTAGTTATTTTTAATTTATTCTACGCACATATTCTGTTGTATTGTGGCTTTATTGCCCCCTATTAGTTATTCTTAAGGGGCTAAGTCCCAGAGTAAGATTATTTTCCTATTTCTATTCCTAAAAAGGTGCCTTAAGGTAGCTTACTCAGTAGCTGTAACATTCACTAAAACTGGCCAAGATGAATTTTATCCCAGCTCACTCACATGGCTATATTTACCTGCCCTTATATAATTATACGAGCACCTGGTGCCCGATTCACCCACCTTAAATAACATATCACATAGTATATTTATACTCACTCTTGTAAAGTCTGTTTCTGTATTCCTAAATAATATTGGGTTGTAAAAAAAGTTCATATCGCTTTTCAATGTTTCAATTGAATTCTCTCTGTGTAATAAAATCATGTTTACTTGGTCAATATTTTTTTTTCCGGTGGCGCGACAGGCCTCGAGATCACACTTACTTTTCTCAATGTATTTTTTAGGGTATGGTCATCACTCTCTACGCTTAATTTTGTGAGTGGCCACCAGTTGGCTGACGGGTCTCACATACCCGGGGGAGAGGCTGTAAGTGAATCCCTATTTATTACAATCTTGAAAAAGTCCCTCCCTCTCTGGACTAGGATTCGAACTCACAATCTTCATCGTGCCGCCTAACTTGGAACCGCCACATCAACATCAAATAAACCCAGGCCTATGCTATACCCTATCGTCAAGAGAAAATCAAATCTGAAACCTGAAACAACAATTCTTATCTACAAAACTAAACTTCGGCCATTATTTATGTATGGTTATGAAATGTGGGGTGCAGCTTCCTCCATTAAACGAAAAAAGTTCCATTCAATTCAAAATAAAATGCTACAGTATATGCTCCTTGGTTCATTAGAAACAGTCAACTGCACCGTGAACTTCAAATTGAACCTATCGGTGACTTCATCAAAGATCGCTTTAATAAATACCACTCACAGCTCCCAGCAGTAAGAGGTGCTGTGGCCTACAACATCGGGGCCCGAACGACAAATCTGAGGCTCAAACCCAGACTTCTGTAAGACCTGTAAATCTTGCTATTGAGCTTTCTATATTGTCCACAAACATCATTTTTTTTTTTTTTTTTCATGAGCATTATCATTATTAATTAACAATTTTTTATTTTATTTTTTTTTGTGGAACATCTACCCTTATTGTCATTATATGTTCCATCAATTATGTTTTCTATCTTTTTACTTTCACGTACTATATGTAGTAAGGGGAAGTATTGCGATCGTGAACATTTTCGAATTTCAGTTTTCAACGGAAATACACGTTTTAGGATCTCCTGAGTCCAAATAACCAAGTCCTGCAAAAGGTCTGTGTGTGTGAGTGGTAACTCCCTATGTGGAATCTAAAAGTCCTATGAAACTGAAATTTCATATTTAAGACTAATATACGCCCGAGACGTTACAACACTTTTTTCATCAAAATGAGCTTACCAGAAGAGCCACTTTTTACCATGCATTTTGCACTTTTTTCGATTTTCTCAAAAACGGTTCCGACGATTTTGATTAAACTCGCTATATCAAAGTAAAATTTAATAATAATAATTTTTATAAAATAATAATATATAAAATATAAATAATTTTTTATAAAATATTAATAATTACATAAACATTTAATTTTTTGTTTTTGAACATAAGAACAGTAATATACATGTGCAATATACCGTTGGAAAGCTAAAGAATTTAGAAAAAATACTATCTTAGATACAAGCTTTTAAAAGTTAATAGAGAGTGATGAAAATCCGATAAAACTAAGTGATTATTTTATAAATAATATAATGAATTTATTAATAAAACAAATGTTTCTATAGAAATTCCATTTAATTTATTCTTTAAGGGTTTCACTCATCTTTATCTCTTACTGTATTTGAAAATTCTTTAATCGATTTTAAAAACGGAGGTAAGTGAAAGTCGTGTCTTGCCCGCACCAGATTTTTTTACTATTATTAACTTAATGTATTATCATTATTTTATTTTCTTACTTATATTCATTACGTTTTATGTACTTTATTTCCTTACTTGAATTCCTTTATATATTATGTTGTAAATGAATTGTTAACTTCTTACTTCATTTCTTTTTCGAGTGTTCAATTCTATTTCAAGTATTTGTTTAGATTTAAATTAATCTTTATTATTTAACTCTTTAATATAATTATAATCATAAAAATAGTAAGGGGTGTCTTTGCATGAGACTATACTCCCACTTTGTAAATTGTTAAAAATTATGATGACTGTTTTTATATTAAACCATGTATGGCTAACCAAGCCGATCTGGAAATAAAGATAAAAAATCTGGTGCGGGCAACACGACTTTCACTTACCTCCATTTTTAAAATCAATGAAAGGATTTTCTAATACAGTTGGAGATTTAAATACGTGAAACCATTAAATAATTAATTTAATTAAATTTCTATAATATATTATATTATTATCTAAAATAATCAGTTTTATCATTTATTAACTTTTACAAGTTTGTGCATTAGATAATATTTATTCTAAAAGCTTTACCTTTCCAACGGTATATTACTATGTTCAAAATAAAAAAATTGCATTAAAAAAATATTATTTTAGTTTTCTGGTTTAGTTAGAAATTGAATTAATTCAACTTATATATTTATGTGTTTTTCATCGGTGGTAACAAGATAATATATTTATTTTTATAAAATCTACAAAATTAAAGGCACTTTACAAGAAAAAAATATAAAATATCGGCATTTAAGCCCTGTAATACTATTTTTATCAGAATAAAAAAAAAAAAAAAAAAAAAAGCCTGTACCACTACAACCCATGAAGGGTCTTGGGCTCAGTACATATAGAGATTCGTACTGTTTCTAGGCCAACGGCTATGCAATGAGGTGATTAGGCCTTGATCACGCTCAGCCGCCAGGTTTTTCCCCAATTAATTTGGGTACCCACTTTATAGAGACTGGGTCTGCCCCAGGAGGGTTTCCATACCCTGGAGTCGCCCCCCGACTGAATTAACAGAATAAATAATATTCTGCCAAAGTCGGGATTCGAACCCAGGACCCGGAGCACGGCAGACTAGCGCTCTATCCACTAGACCACGCCGCTCCTCTGTCAGAATAAAACCGACATGATATTAAAGCCCATTAAATTTAACATCAATAAAGCGAGTTTAATCAAAATCGTCTTAACCGTTTTAGAGAAAATCGAAAAAAGGTGCAAAATGCATGGTATAACGTGGCTCTTCTGGTAGGTTCATTTTAATGAAAAATGTTTTGTAACGTCTAGGGCATATAGTTGTCTTAAATATGCAATTTTAGTTTCATAAGAGTTTTCGTTTCCGACCGGGAGTTACAACACACGGACACACACACAGACCTTTTTGCGGAACTTGGTTATTTGGACTCAGGGGACCCTAAAACGTCTATTTCTGTTGAAAACTGGAATTCGAAAATTTTAACGATCGAATTTTCGAATTTCAGTTTTCAACGGAAATAGACGTTTTAGGGTCCCCTAAGTCCAAATAACCAAGTCCCGCAAAAAGGTCTCTGTGTGTGTGTGTTTGTGGAAACTAAAAGTCCTATGAAACTGTTAAAATTTCATATTTAAGACAACTATACGCCCGAGACATTACAAAACCTTCTTCATCAAAATGAGCCTACCAGAAAAGCCATTTTATACCATGCGTTTTGCACCTTTTTTCGATTTTCACGAAAACGGTTCCGACGATTTTGATTAAACTCGCTATTTCAAAGTAAAATTTAATAAGCTTTAACAAAAAGTAGGTTTCCTTCTGATTAAAATAATCTGTCAGGGCTTAAATGCCGTTATTTTAAATTTTCTTTCTCTAAAGTACCTTTAATTTTGTTGATTCTATAAAAATAACTATATTATCTTGTTACCACTGATGAAAAATAGGTAAATATATAAATTGAACGAATTCGACACCCAACCAAAGGAGAAACAGTGTATTTCAGTTGATAACTGGAATTTGAAAATTTTCATGTTCGCAATACTGTATATTACATATATAGGTAAGTGAAAGTGAAAATATTATTTAAACAGTGCTGTTCCGAAAGACTGGGTATGTCTTGGAGTAAGGCGCATGGAGCTGCAGACCAACAAAGCTTCCAGGCATCTCTGGTTCTGCATATCCGTGCCGCCTCTTAGCTTAGTTAACATAGAAATGGAAAATTTTAAAATTTGACTAATTCCATAATAATTTTTATTTTTGAATAACGTAATGTACAAAAATCAAATAAAAAAAAATTAAACACGCGGCTTCACTTTCAATATTGAACTTTAACTAGAAAACTCGCTTAGGTTTCTGTTTTATTTTCACATAACTATGTATGAAATATATAGTAAGGGGAAGTATCGCGATCGTGAAAATTTTCGAATTCCAGTTTTCAACGGACATACACTTTTTACTCAGGGGACTAGAGTCTAATTGACCAAGGCTCCTCAAAAAGGCCTGTGTATGTATGGTAACTCCCGCGCATGAACGAAAAGTCCTATGAAACTGAAATTTTATATCTAAGACTACTGTAGGCCCGAGATGTTACAGCAACTTCTTCATTAAAATCAACTGACCAGAGGAGTCACTTTATACCATGAATTTTGCACCTTTTTACGATTTTCTCAAAAAAGCCTCTAACGATTTTGATTAAACTCGCTATATCGATGTAAAATTTAATGCGCTTTTCTTTGATGAAGATTTTACTCTGATTGAAATAGTTTGACAGGGCTTTACTGCCGATATTTTATTTTTTTTTTTCTCTAAAGGACCTTTAATTTTGTAGATATTATAAAAATAACCATATCATATTTTTACCATTGAAAAAAAAAACACAGGTAAATATATAAGTTGAACGAATTCGATATCTAATTATAGGAGAAACTGAAAACATATTTTTTTATTACAATTTTTTGTTTTTTAACATAAGAACAGTAATATAGATGCATAAAATACCGTTGGAAAGCTAATGATTTTAGAGAACATATCTGATACACAAGCTTGTAAAAGTTAATAAAGAGTGATGAAAAGCCGATAAAACTAAATGATTATTTTAGATAATAATGTAATAGATTTTAATTACAATTTATGTTTCTATAAAAATTCGAAAAAATGAGCAAAACGCAAGATCTAAAGTGGTACTTTTGATTAGTAGATCTTGGTAAAAAAGGTACTGTTTGGTTGTCTTAAATTAGAAATATCAATTTCGTACCACTTTTAGTTTTCGAGGTAGACAACATAGGCATAGAGATAGACACACAGAACACAAACAAATTAACCACTCCAGTCACAATAAAACCTACCTATATGACTGATACAAGATATCAAAGATCGTATTAGCCTTCGGTGATAACATACATGAGTGAGCGCGAAGGATTACTGACGATCTTATTAGTAAAGAATGGACAGGTGGTAAGTGGCAATGGGCCACTGAGCTACTGAATGGGGTCTGTCCCAGGGAGGGCAAGGAGATGAAGAATCGATTGTGGAATGAAGAAATTGGCTAAATAAGTTATGGAGGAAGTGATTCCACTGGAACGAGGAGGGGGGAGCAGGTGGGCGCAATATCGACCCCACCGGAAGTGTAGGGTCCTCGGCCACCTCCACAATCGATTAGGGTTCTCCTTTCGATGTATCGAACCCATCGCTAAATATATCGAACGGCTCTCTTCTCTATCTCTCTCTCTCGGCTACTATTTACACAATAACATCAGAAATAGACCATCTCCGGGTCGGTGTATCCCTAGTTAGCTCCTATCTACGTCACGGCCATCGTGTAGTTAGCGCTAGTTGTAGGTATCGCTCGTAAAAACGATTAAAAGGAACCATATTAAAATATTTCGTCAATTGAGACGTTGATTTCCAAAAGGAACTATATCCACTTTAGACAATTTTACAGGAAACGCAAAAATCTGTCATTTATTTATTATTGGACCAATTTACGTGATTCTTTTTATTTTCACTTACGTAAGGGGAAATATTGCGATCGAAAAATTTTCGATTTCCAGTTTTCAACGGAAATACACGTTTTAGGGTCCCCTGAGTCCAAATAACTAGATCCCGCAAAAAGGTCTCTGTGTGTGTGGTAACTCCCGGACGGAAACGGTGAGTCCTATGAAACTGAAATTTCATATTTGAGACAACTATACGCCAGAGACGAGACAAAACTTTTTTCATCAAATGAGCTTACCAGAAGAGGCACTTTATACCATGCATTTTGCACCTTTTTTCGATTTTCTCAAAAACGGTTCCGACGAATTTGATTAAACTCACCATATCGATCTAAACTTTAATGCGCTTTTCTTTGATGTAGGTTTCATTCGGATTAAAATGGTCTGACAGGGGTTAAATGCCGATATTTTAAATTTTCTTTCTCTAAAGTACCTTTAATTTTGTTGATTCTATAAAAATAACTAAATTATCTTGTTACCACTGATGAAAAACAGGTAAATATATAAATTGAATGAATTCGATACCTAACTAAAGGAGAAAACTGAAAACATATTTTTTTAATGCAATTTTTTGTTTTTGAACATAAGAACAGTAATATGCATGTATGATATACCGTTTGATAGCTAAATATTTTAGAAAAATATTAGCTAATACTCAATTGTTTAAAAGTTAATAGAGAGTGATGAAAAGTAGATAAAACTGACTGATTATTTTAGATAATAATATAAAAGATTTTCTAATAAAACACATGTTTCTATAGAAATTCCATTTAATTTATTATTTAATAGTTTCACTCAGTTTTATCTTGTACTGTATTTAAAAATTCTTTGATCGATTTTAAAAACGGAGGTAAGTGAAAGTCGTGTGTTACCCGCACCAGATTTATTTTATTAATATGGACTTACGCTTCACAGATTTTTGGTTCAGCAAAAATGACTCACATACAAAAACTGCAATCATTTCAATCCAAAGTTGATTTTTAAGTGTGTTGCCAACTGATTTTTCCAAATTATTGCACTTTTCCGATGATTTTAAACAATATAATATGGATTTAGTACTTTTTGGAACGAAACATGAATATAGTACTTTTTAGAAAGAATTTAAAGGGATACAGTACTTTTTGGAAGAATATTACGCGAGATGAGTTGGTAACAGTCACTATAACCTTCCTGATACAACATTACCGATAACTAACGTCTTTATATTGTTAATTTGTTATCATGTAACAATATTTTCCATAGCGACAAACTGTAATATATCCGAATAAATAAATATTGTTCATCGACAACAACCAAATTCCTCAGACAAATTCTGTACATTACCTAGTACTGACACTCGATCGAAGGATGACTTGGGGCCCACATGTAAAGATGAAAAGACAGACTCTCAACCACCGACTGATAATAATATACTCTCTTTTTTCAAAATCATCAAAATTAAAAATTACTCAGAAACTGAATACCTTGAAAATGAAACCTTCTTAAGCCGATATGGACTTACGCTTCACAGATTTTTGGTTCAGCAAAAATGACTCACATACAAAAACTGCAATCATTTCAATCCAAAATTTTAAGACTCATAACGACAGCTCCTTGGTACGTAAACAACAGAACCCTACATACGGACTTACAGCAACCAACAGTTGACCAACATATACGAACACTCTATTCTCGTTTTCACAGTAAACCTAACGGACACGACAATAGACTGATTAACGACATGTCAGTAGCTGTAATGCCGGTCAGAAGAAGGCTAAAACGAAGCTGGATGAGGGACCTCCTCAGCTAGATTAAAGCCTTGGAAGGGGTGCTGCTGGGCACTTCACTTCCCCATGCCTATCATGTCTGATCTTACTTTTGTCCAGCACATTTGCTGATTGTCAGACATCTTCTGACAGGTGTAAATAAAGATATGAAGAGAAAAATAAAAAAAATAAATATTGTTAATTACTAAGTTATGTATATTTCATTATTCTCCCTCTGAGAAATATATTTCTTTGTTTGTTAATTACATTGATTATCTATTCTTCATAAAGAAAGTGAATAGTCAAAGGACAATTTATCTATTTAAGGCACTATAATAAGAACGTATGTTATCAGGAAGTTTGTTTTGAACTTAGTTGAATTTAGCAAATTTAACTATATTATTAACGACGTGTAATCAATATTTAACCATATATACTGTTAAATGAATATCTTTTGAGCTTTTATTTTACATAAAAACATCGACTAATAAGTTAGATCAGGCAAGGATTTTCTTCACATATTTAGCAAGTTCTTGGAATGTTAATTCCAACTCTTTGCTGCATCAAATACCATTATTCTATCAAAATGTAAGTTTCTGAAAAATTTTAAACCAAATTTATGTTGCTGCAAGAATAAATACTATGAAAAAAATTCATTTAACTGACAATGTTTCAAATAGCCTAAAATCTGATTATTAGGTTAAAACCAGTGATCAAAATAATAGCGGTGATTCGAGACGTGCTAAATGAACCAATAAAAATGGATAAAATGATGAATACAATAAATTAATGGTGATATATTACGGGAAGGAAATGAAAGGAAAGGTTATATCTGTTTACATAGGATATAGTACGTTTTGGAATGAAACATGGATATAGTACCTTTTGGAATGAAATAAGATGTGGATTTAGTACCTTTCGGAATGAAATGCAAATTTTAAATACTTTTTAAAAAAGTTTATATTTATATTATAAGTTTATGTTTAGATAAAATTTGATGACAGATTTAGATTAAACTAAACCATTAGAATACAAATATGTGAAAATATCAACTTTGAAAAAAATGTCCTTTAGTACCTTTTGGAAATCAACGTCACAATTATTGGATTTTCAGAAAAAATACAGTTAATATTCCTAATTACATGTAAAAGCAGGTTTTGACAATTAGGTAATTTACAACAAGCAAATATTATATAACTATTTGTCTATATTAATGCTATCCCAGTGAAGAGGGAGTGAGTGGTAATCATTTAATTAATGGTCTCGTAACTTCTTTATTTCCAAACAACATCAGGTAATTCAACCAAACAATTTTATAATTTAGATCTTTTACTGTAAACAAAAATACAACTGAATATCAGAAATAAACTTACCCCTACGGGTTCAATATTCATCAGAAAAACAAAATAAAACATAGCAAATAAAAAAAGAACCATTAACTAAACAAGACAGAAATGCACAAACAATAACATATTGGGTTGTTTCACATGAAATGTCCGTTTTTATAGTTTCTGAAATACATAAAGGATTTTGCAGGTCTCTGTTGTTTTCTTCTGAATGTTTACATATTTAAAGTAAACAGTTACTAATCATCTACCTTTGTATTATAAACATTAGCTTCTCAATCAATTACCCACTTTTTAGTATACCTCCAAATATGAACATGGAAACACGCGAATTTCGAGTAATATTTTTGTACGAGTTTAAACTCGGCCATTCAGCAGCTGAGGCCGCTAGAAATATTTGCAAGGCGCTTGGGGAAGGGAGTGTTGATGAACGGACCATTCGCCGTTGGTTTGCTAAGTTTTCAGCTGGGGATACCGACTTGGAAAACTTGCCCCGAGGAAGACCTCCGTCCGTAATAGACAAAGATGTCCTCAAACATACATTAGAAGGAAACCCCTACCAAATAGTTAAAGGACCCTCAGCACAACTAAATGCAAGTGCATCTACTGCTATATCGATGTAAAATTTAATGTACTTTAATAACATGTAGGTTTCTTTCATATTGAAATAGTACGACAGGGCTTAAATGCCGATATTGTAAATTTTCTTTTTCTAAAGTGCCTTTAATTTTGCAGATTTCGAAAAATTAGGCACATCATCTTATTAGCATTGATAAATAACGGGTAAATATTCAAGTTGAGCGAATTTGATAAACAACTAAAGGAGAAAAGTGCAAACATATTTTTTTAATGCAATTGTTGTGTTTTTGATAATAAGAATAGTAATATAGACGTAAAATATACCGTTGGAAAGAGAAAGATTTTAGAAAAAATAGTACTTGATACACGGAATTATAAAAGTTAATGGAGAGTGATGAAAAGCCTATGAAACTTTTTGATTATTGTAGATAAAAATATAATAGATTATTTATTAAAACACATGTTTCTTTATATATGAAAAATCTTTATATTATATATATATATATATATATATATATATATATATATATATATATACGAGTATATATAATTATAATATATCTTATATAATATGAATATCTTTCTAGATATCCCCCCAAAACAATGGCAATATTAAGTGACGGATTGTTTTTAAATACCTGGTTGAACTAATTAGCAGAAACGAGGCAGGTAAAAGAGTCAAAGAAACCAAAAGAAAAAACTGCAATAACTAGTTTTGTGCACATATATGTTATCAATAGAATTTCGGCCTTTTCAATTCCTGCGTGTACCCAAATTCGAGAGAGAATGAAACCGAAGACCAGCCATATTACAGTACCGTCCAAGGAATAAGGAACACTTATAATTAGGTAACTCATTACGTCAGTGTGACAGTACATTGTAATGTTAATTAGTTCAGCTTTGGTTTCTATTTTTAGCTTCAAGGAATATATTTACTATTTTGAAAAGAAATAATAATTAACATAACTTGTGCGTGTATTGGATTGGCAAATAAGTGCTTTCCAACTTAAAAAAAACAAAAAAAAAAAAAAACTCATTTCGTCAAATAAAATTTATTTTAATCTAATATATATTTATCATTATTTAATATTACTTTTTCCTATCTTTCAACAAACTGCATAATGCCAAGTGCATAAAATGTCTAACGAGTTTATTGTTAAAAATCTGGTGTGGGCAACACACGACTTTCACTTACAATTAGATATAATTCAATTTTAAAATATTTTAAGTTGATTTTAATTAAAAGTAATTTCATTGTCGTTGGAAAGATATGATTTAGATTTAACAATGTAACTATATTAAATTGCTAATCTGAAATAAGTCTGTTTCCTATTCGTCACTTTATATTACCTTTTACAACTGTTTGTACCAGATAATATTTTTTCTAAAATCTTTCTCTTTCCAACGGTATATTATACGTCTATATTACTGTTCTTATTATCAAAAAAACAAAAATTACATTAGAAAATCTAGTGCGGGCAACACACGACTTTCACTTACCTCCGTTTTTAGAATCAATTAAAGAATTTTCAAATACATTTAAAGATAAAAATACGTGAAACTATTAAAGAATTAATTTAATTGAATTTCTATAGCAACATGTGTTTTATTAAAAAATCTATCATATTATTATCTAAAACAATCAGTTAGTTTTATCTTATTTTCATCACTCTCTATTGACTTTTAAAAGCTTGTGTATGAGATAATAATCTTTCTAAAATCTTTAGCTTTCCAACGGTATATAATACATGTATATTACTGCTCTTATGTTTAAAAACAAAAATTGCATTAAAAACATATTTTTTCTGTTTTCTCCTTTAGTTGGGTACCGAATTCATTTAATTTATATATTTACCTGTTTTTTTATCAGTGCTAACAAGATAATATAGTTATATTTATAGAATCAACAAAATTAAAGGTACTTTAGAGGAAGACAATTTAAAATATTGGCAATTAAGCCCTATCAGACCATTTTAATCAGAATGAAACCTTTAATCAAAATCGTCGGAACCGTTTTCGAGAAAATCGAAAAAAGGTGCAAAATGCAAAGTATAAAGTAGCTCTTCTGGTAAGCCGATTTTGATTTTGTAATGTCTCGGGCGTATAATTGTCTTAATTATGAAATTTATGTTTCATAGGACTCTTCGTTTACGCCCGGGAGTAACCACACACACACACACACACACACACACACACACACACACACACAGCTTTTAGCTGGACTTGGTTATTTGGACTCAGGGGACCCTAAAATGTGTATTTCCGTTGAAAACAGAAATTCGAAAATTTTCACGATTCTTTCCCTTACTATATATAGTAAGTGAAAGTAAAAATAGATTTACTCTTTTATCCTTACGTTGGTCACCCAATTCATTCAACTTGTATTTATTTTAATATTTAGCCGTCCTTCATCAATGTCATTAAGATGATATGGTTAATCTTTTGGAATGAATGGAACAAAATTAAAGGTAGTTTATAGAAAAAAAATAAAAAATAATCTATTATATTTTTATATACAACAATCAGTTAGTTTTGTTGACTTTTCATTACTCTCCATTAACCTTTGAAATTTGGTATATTGGATAATTTTTTTTCTAAAATCTTTAGCTATCTAACGGTATATTATACATCTACATTACAATTCTATTGAATTTCAATAGAAACATGTGTTTTAAAATATAATCTATTATATTTTTATCTACAATAATCAAAAAGTTTCATCACTCTCCATTAACTTTTATAATTCCGTGTATCAGATAATATTTTTTCTAAAATCTTTCTCTTTCCAACGGTATATTTTACGTCTATATTACTATTCTTATCATCAAAAACACAATAATTGCATTAAAAAAATATGTTTGCACTTTTCTCCTTTAGTTGTTTATCAAATTCGCTTAACTTGAATATTTACCCGTTATTTATCAATGCTAATAAGATGATGTGCCTAATTTTTATAAATCTGCAAAATTAAAGGTACTTTAGAGGAAGAAAATTTAAAATATCGGCATTTTAGCTCTGTGCACTATTTCAATCAGAATGAAACCTACATGATGTTAAAGTCTATTAAATTTTACATAGATATAGCGAGTTTAATCAAAATTGTAGGAGGCTTTTTTGAGAAAATCATAAAAAAGTGCAATATGCATGGTATAAAGTGGCTCTTCTGGTTTGTGGATTTTGACGAAAAAGTTTTGTCACGTCTCGGGCGTATAGTTGTCTTAAATATGAAATTTCAGTTTCAAAGGACTTACCGTTTCCGCCCGGGAGTTATCACACACGGACCTCTCTTTTTACTTTACTTACTATATATAGTATGAGAAAGTATTGCGATCGTGAAAATTTTGGAATTACATAATACGCCCGAGACGTAGCAAAATCTTTTTCATCAAAATGAGCTTATCAGAAGAGCCACTTTATACCATCCATTTTTGCACCTTTTTTTTGATTTTCTCGAAAACGGTTCCGACGATTTTAATTAAACTCGCTATATCGATGTAAAATTTAATGCGCTTTAATATCATTTAGGTTTCATTCTGATTAAAATGGTCTGACAGGGCTTAAATGCCGATATTTTAAATTTTCTTTCTCTAAAGTTACTTTTAATTTTGTTGATTCTAAAAAAATAACTAAATTATCTTGTTACCACTGTTAAAAAACAGGTAAATATATAAATTGAATGAATCGATACCCAACTAAAGGAGAAAACTGAAAAAATATTTTTTTATGCAATTTTTTTGTTTTTGAACATAAGAGCTGTAATATACATGTATGATATACCGTTGTAAAGCTAAAGATTTTAGAAAAAATATTATCTTATACTCAAGCATTTAAAAGTGATAGAGAGTGATGAAAAGAAGATAAAACTAACTGATTATTTTAGATAATAATATAATAGATTTTTTAATAAAACACACGTTTCTATATAAATTCGATTTATTAATTCCTTTAATAGTTTCACGTATTTTAATCTCTAACTGTTATTTGAAAATCCTTTCATTGATTTTAAAAACGGAGGTAAGTGAAAGTCGTTTGTAGCTCGCACCAGATTTTTTATGTGGTTGTGCCGGCGGGAAAATAGAAGAATGTTATGTTGAATTTACCCAACACATGAGCAGAAGTTTTTGACTCTCGACCGCATCTGCGAGAGAGGTCATATTGTTGAAAGATTTCAGAAAACATATTACAAAACCAAAATGTTCATATATTGTTAATGTAAATGGAAAGTTGATATACAACGGAACGAAAAGAATCCGTACACTTTAATAAAAAGTTATAACAATCCTGTAAGCTATGAACATATTTTCTTCTCTGTATAAATTCTATAGCTATTTAAAAATAAACTTTTTCGGAAAAAAAATTGCGAAGAAGGCAGTCTTAAAAATCTCAATATTTCAAAAAATGATTGATATCACTAATATTTCAGATACTGATACGCGAATTCTTTCTCACGGCCATACGAGAATAAATTTCATAAAGGAATATTTTAATATACTATAACGGCAATAATAATTTAAATAATTCAATGTTTCCTTAATCTGGGAGAAGAAACGAGTTTTTGAAACGACGCCAAGTTCATTTATATACACACCGGCCTTTTTTTTTTCTTTTTTTTTTTTTTTTAAATTACATCGGACATTGAATAAATTCGTTACTTCAAGTTTTTGTTTGTAAATGAGCGAAAATAGATCTGTTCCTATCCCACCCGGATTCGAAGTATTTGTATAAACTCCATTTCGATTTGATACAACTACTAATTATAAGACATTTGGGATCGATTTTTAACTTTATTTTAGTAATCATAGTATATATATATATATATATTATATATATATATATATAGGAAGAAAAACTATTTCAGATCGTTCGCGATTGCGTAATGTGATTTTCAGACGCCATAATATATACGTTTTAATATCCTCATAGTCCGAATTGCCAATTTCTAGCTCAAAAAAAAAAGGGTTAAACGAAATTCCTGTAATATTATAGCCATCATTTTCAGTAAAAATCTGGTGCACGCAACACACCCTCTCACTTACCTTACTTGTTAAATTTCAATTTTAAAACTATAATTAAATTGAAAACAATAATTATAATTTTTACTTTCACTTACCTATATATGAAATATATAGTAAGGGAAAGTTTTTGCGATCGTAAAATTCGAATTCCAGTTTTCACCAGAATACCGTTTTAAGTCCCCTGAGTAAAAATGACCAGGTCCCGCAAAATTACTTTGTGTAAAACTATAAAATTTATAAATGATAAAAAAAGGCAATAAATAATAATGTTTAAAGAATTCGATATTTAATTAAAGAGAAAACTGCAAAAAAAAAAATTGTTTAATCAATTTGTTCATTTTTAACATAAAAACAGTAATATACCGTTGGAAAGCTAAAGATTTTAGAGAAAATATTAACTTATACACAAGCTTGTTAAATTTAATAAAGAATGATGAAAACCCAAAAAAACTAACTGATTATTATAGATAATGATATAATAGATTTTTTTAATAAAACACATGTTTCTATAGAAATTCAATTCCAAACCGACATTTTTTTATCGAATGTCAAGCTTTTTACTTTCACTTACTATATATAGTAAGGGAAAGTATTGCGATCACAAAAATTTTCGAATTTCAGTTTTCAACGGAAATATACGTTTTAGGATCTCCTGAGTCCAAATTACCAAGTCCCGCAAAAAGGTCTGTGTGTGTGGTAACTCTCGGACAAAAAAGGAAAGTCCTATGAAACTGAAATTTCATATTTAATACAACTATACGCCCCAGACGTTACAAAACCTTTTTCATCTAAATGAGCTCACCAGAAGAGGCACTTTATACTATGCATTTTGCACCTTTTTTCGATTTACTCAAAAACGGTTCCGATGATTTTGATTAAACTCGCTGTATCGATGTAAAATTTAATGGGCTTTAATATCATTTAGGTTTCATTTGGATAAAAATGGTTTGACATTGCTTAAATGCCGATATTTTGTTACCTTACCTTTACTTTTGTTGATTCTATAAAAATATCTATATTAGCTTGTTACCACTGATAAAAAACAGGTAAATATATAAATTGAATGAATTCGATACCCAACTAAAGGAAAAAACTGAAAAAAACATATTTTTAATCAATTTTTTTGTTTTTGAACATAAAGGGCAGTAATATACATTTATGATATACCGTTGGTAAGCTAAAGATTTTAGAAAAAATATTATCTTATACTCAAGCTTTTAAAAGTTAATAAGAGTGATGAAAATAAGATAAACTAACTGAATATTTTAGGTAACAATATAATAGATTTTTTAATAAAACACATGTTTCTATAGAAATTTAATTTAATTAATTCTTTAATAGTTTCACGTATTTTTATCTATAACTGTATTTGAAAATTCTTTAATTGATTTTAAAAATGGAGGTAAGTGAAAGTCGTGTGTTGCCCGCACCAGATTTTTATTTTTATTATTAATACTCGAATTTGATAATATTCATGATCGCAACACAATATCATTTATAAATGCGAGTTAAGTTAAAAATACTCACATTTTAACTATTACTCAATAATTCAACAAATCGCATATTTTATTAAAATCCGTTTATTTGGTTAAGTAGCACAACAGTCTCAAATTTACTATTGAATTATTTTACAGTCAGAAGAAAGAAAAACGTCACTTTAAATTATCAACGCTCATTTAAAATCCATTAAGATATAATATAATAACGGTGTTCTAAAAATGTATGTTGTGTCTCATCAGAAAAAAAAATCTGGTGCGGGCAACACACGACTTTCACTTACCTCGATTTTTAAAATCAATGAAAGAATTTTCAAATACAGTTAGAGATAAAAATACGTGAAACTATTAAGGAATTAATCAAATTGAATTTATATATAAACATGTGTTTTATTAAAAAATCTATTATATTATTATCTAAAATAATCAGTTAGTTTTATCTTCTTCTCATCACTCTCTATTAACTTCTAAAAGCTTGTGTATGAGATGATATTTTTTCTAAAATCTTTAGCTTTCCAACGGTATATCATACATGTATATTACTGCTCTTATGTTCAAAAACGAAAAATTTCATTAAAAATATATTTTTTCTGTTTTCTCCTTTAGTTGGGTATCGAATTTATTCAATTTATATATTTACCTGTTTTTCATCAGCGCTAACAAGATAATCTAGTTATTATTATTGAATCTAAAAAATTAAAGGTACTTTAGAGGAAGAAAATTTAAAATATCGGCATTTAAGCCCTTTCAGACCATTTTTATCCAAATAAAACCTACATGATATTAAAGCCCATTTAATTTTACATCGATATAGCGAGTTTAATCAAAATCGTCGGAACCATTTTTGAGAAAATCGAAAAAAGGTGCAAAATGCATGGTATAAAGTGCCTCTTCTGGTAAGCTCATTTTGATGAAAAAAGTTTTGTCACGTCTCGGGCGTATAGTTGTCTTAAATATGAAATTTCAGTTTCATAGGACTTACCATTTCCGCCCGGGAGTTACCACACACACACACACACACAGACACACACACACACACACACACACACACAGACCTTTTTGCGGGACTTGGTTATTTGGACTCAGGGGACCCTAAAACGTGTATTTCCGTTGAAAACTGGAATTCGAAAATTTTCACGATCGCAATACTTTCCTTACTATATATAGTAAGTGAAAGTAATAAATAAATAAATAAAATAGTAAAAGATCAAATATATAAATAAACGATAATAGAAAGAGATCATTGAGAATAAAAATATAAACAAGTTAGATGAATGAAACAGAGAGCTATTTTAAGAATTATAATTCAAACGACCTTACGCTTGACATTCCCTCAAGAATTATAAATAAACAATTTAATTATTACTTTCACTCACCTATATATGAAATAAACAGTAAGTGAAAGTATTGCGAACGTGAAAATTTTCGAATTTCAGTTTTCGGTGGAAATACACCTTTTAGGGTCCCCTGAGTCGAAATAACCAAGTCCCGAAAAAAGGTTTGAGTGTTTGATAAGTTTAGCACAAAAATCAAAAGTCGTACGAAAAGGAAATTTCATATTTAAGACAACTATACGACCGAGATGTTACAGCAACGTTTTCATCAAAATAAGCTAACCAGAAGAGCCACTTAATACTATGTATTTATCACCTTTTTACGATTATCTCAAAAACAGCTCTAATGATTTTGATTAAACTCGATATATATATGTAAAATTTTAAGGGCTTTAATATCATGTAGGTTTCATTCTGACATATTTTGACAGGGCTTAAATGCCAATATTTGAAAATTTCTTCCTCTAAAGTATCTTTAATTTTGTACATTTTATGAAATTGACTATATTATCTGATTAGCATTGCTGAAAAACAGGTAAATATATAAGTTGAACGAATTCGATACCCAACTGAAAGAGAAAACTGCAAACATATTTTGTTAATGTAATTTTTATGTTTAGAACTTAAGAACAGTAATTACATGTATAACATAGCGTTGGAATGTTAAAGATACTAGAATAATATTATCTTAGACATGCTATTGTAAAAGTTAACAGAGATTAATGAAAAACCGATAAAACTAACTGATTGTCGTGAATAATAATATAATAGATTATTTAATAAAACATATGTTTCTATTAAAATCCAATGTAAGTAATTCTTTAACAATTTATTTCGATTATTTGCTTAAAAAAGTCGTGTGTTGCGCGTACCACAGTGTTTATCTGTGTGTGTGGTATGCAAACGCAAAGTCCTGTAAAACTGAAATTTCATATTTAAGACAAACAGTTTTTGATCAAAATCAGCTTACTAGAAGAGCCACTTTATTTTAATGTTGTAGTGAGTAGGTTTAATACACAGGCACTGTTAATGCATCGATATTCAAAACTAAAATTCAAGAGAATAATTTCACATTCATACAGACCCATTAGTTATTACTTTCACTTACTATATATAGTGAGGGGAAGTATTGCGATCGTGAAAATTTCCGAATTTCAGTTTTCAACGGAAGGCTTCATCACAATAAGCCAACCAGAAGAGCCACTTAATACTATGCATTTATCACCTTTTTACAATTGTCTCAAAAACAGCTCTAATGATTTTGATTAAACTCGCTATATCGATGTAACATTTAATGGGCTTAAATAGCATGTAGGTTTCATTCTGATTGAAATATTTTGACAGGGCTTAAATACCAATATTTGAAAAATTAACCCCTAAAGTATCTTTAATTTTGTATATTTTATGAAATTGACCATATTATCTTATTAGCATTGCTAAAAAACAGGTAAATATATAAGTTGAACGAATTCGATACCCAACAGTAATATACCGTTGGAATGTTGAAGATTTTAGAAAAAATATTATCTTATACATACTATTTAAATAATAATAATTAAGTTGATGAAAATCCGATAAAACAAACTGATATTCGTAGATAATAATATAATAGACTATTTAATAAAACTTATGTTTCTATTAAAATTCAATGTAAATCATTCTTTAACAATTTATTTCGCTTCTAAATTTGCTTAAAAATTCTTAAATTGATATAAAAAATCTGGTGCGGGCAACACACTTCTTTCAGTTACCTCCATTTTTAAAATCAAGGAAAGAATTTTCAAAAACAGTTAGAGATAAAAATACGTGAAACTATCAAGGAATTAATTAAATTGAATTTATATAGAAACATGTGTTTCATTAAAAAATCGATTATATTATTATCTTAAATAATCAGTAAGTTTTATGTTCATTTCATCACTCTCTATTAACTTTTATCAACGGTATATCATACATGTATATTACTGCACTTATGTTCAAAAACGAAAAATTGCATTAAAAAAATATTTATTCTGTTTTCTCCTTTAGTTGGGTATCGAATTTATTCAATTTATGTATTTACCTGTTTTTCATCAGCGTTAACAGGATAATATAGTTATTTTTATTGAATCTACAAAATTAAAGTTCCTTTAAAATATCGGCATATAAGCCCTGTCAGACCATTTTAATCAGAATAAAACCTACATGATATTAAAGCTCATTAAATTTTACATCGATATAGCGAGTTTAATCAAAATCGTCGGAACCGTTTTCGAGAAAATCGAAAAAAGGTGCAAAATGCCTGGTATAAAGTGCCTTTTCTGGTAAGCTCATTTTGATGTAAGAGGACTTTATTTCATGTTATAGTAAGTAGGTTTAATACACAGGCACTGTTAATGTATCAATATTCAAAACTAATATTCAAGAAAATAATTTCACATTCATACAGACCCATTAGTTTTTACTTTCACTTACATATATATGAAATATACAGTATGGGAAAGTATTGCGATCTTGAAATTTTACGAATTTCAGTTTTCAACGGAAATACACGTTTCAGGGTCCCCTGAGTCTAAATAACTAAGTCCCGCAAAAAGGTCTGTGTGTGTGTGTCTGTGTGGTAACTATCGGACAAAATAGGAAAGTCCTATGAAGCTGAAATGTCATATTTAAGACAAATATACGGCCGAGACGTTTACAAAACCTTTTTCATCAAAATGAGCTTACGGGAAGAGCCACTTCATACCATTTTGCACCTTTTTACAATTTTCTGGAAAACGGTTCCGACGATTATGATTAAACTCGCTATATCGATGTAAAATTTAATAGGCTTTAACATTATGTAGGTTTCATTCTGAATGAAATCGTCTGACAGGGATTAAATGCCGATATTTTAAATTTTCTTCCTCTAAGATACCAGTAATTTTGTAGATTCTATTAAAATAACCATATTCTCTTGTTAGCATTGATAAATAACAGGTAAATATGCAAGTTGAGAGAATTTGAAAAACAACTAAAGGAGAAAGCTGAAAAATTATTTTTTAATACAATTTTTCGTTTTTGAACATAACAGCAGTAATATACATGTATGATATAGCGTTGGAAAGCTAAAGATTTTAGAAAAATGTTATCTTAATAACAAGCTTGTAGAAGTTAATGGAGAGTGATTAAAAGGCGATAAAACTAACTGATTATTATTTCAGATAATAATATAATAGATTTTTTAATAAAACACATGTTTCTTAAAAAAAATTAAATTTAATTAAATCTTTATTAGTTTCACTAATTTTTATCTCTTACTGTATTTGAACTTTCTTTCTTCGATTTCAACAACGGAAGTAAGTGAAAGTCGTGTGTTGCCCGCACCAGATTTTTTATTGTTATATTATTTAATTTTAACCATTTGTTTGTGTCCAACGGAACTGAATACAAGTCTGAGTTTAGCTAAGGTAAGTGAATACGCCCGCACCATATTTTTTCAGGCTCAGAAACGTACAGATCTACATAGAAATTTCATTCAGGTAAAAATACTTTCCTTACATAGAGGCGGTACAGAAGTAAAATATCAGACCACAAGAGATAATGCAAATAAGATAATACAAACATAAAACGTTTTCCTTCTTACATAAAATATGAGACAACCGATAAGAATGTTTGCTAAACAAGATGTTTTGCTATAAATTCCTCTAAATGTTATATAATATACATAATAATTAATTTTAAATGTCATATTTACAAATTATAGATTTCAGAGTTGACTAAATAATGTATGAAAATAAGGAGCAAGCAAATATTCATAACATTTTTGCCTCGTAATAAAGTTATATGAAAGATTATGGTAAAATATAAGAAGACTTTTTTTATACAACAATATGTAAAGAAATATAAAAAAAAAACAAAAGCAATATGTTGAAATCATAATTAACATTTTTTTAAATAAAATATTTGTGAAGGGTTTAAAATTTCATGGGAGTTCTTAAGAAAAGAGAGAAAAATAAATTTAATATTATCACGGCTATATGTATTCATTATTTTGGACTTCGTCTTCAGCTTACCGGTTATTAATAACAATAATAATTTATTACTTTCACTTACTATATATAGAATTGCGATCGTGAAAATTTTCGAATTCCAGTTTTCAACGGAAATACACGTTTTAGGGTCCCCTGCGTCCAAATAACTAAGTCCTGCAAAAAGGTCTGTGTCTGTGTGTGTGTGGTAACTCCCGGGTGGAAACGAAAAGTCCTATGAAACTGAAATTTCATATTTAAGACAAATATACGGCCGAGACGTTACAAAACCTTTTTCATCAAAATGAGCTTAAGAGAAGAGCCACGTCATTCCATGCATTTTGCACATTTTTTTCGATTTTCTCGAAAACGGTTCCGACGATTTCGATTAAACTCGCTATATCGATGTAAAATTTAATAGGCTTTATTATCATGTAGGTTTCATTCTGATTAAAATGGTTTGACAGGGCTTAAATGCTGATATTTTAAATTTTCTTCTTCTATAGAACCTTTAATTTTGTATATTCTTTAAAAATAACCATATTATCTTGTTAGTATTAAAAAATAAAATCTAAATATGCATGTTGAGCGAATTTGAAAAACAACTAAAGGAGAAAACTGAAAAAATATATTTTTTTAATGCAATTTTTTTGTTTTTGAACATAAGAACAGTAATATACATGTATGATATACCGTTGGAAAGCTTGAGATTTTAGAAAAAATATTATCTCATACACAAGCTTTTAAAAGTTAATAGAGAGTGATGAAAAGCCGATAAGACTAAGTGATTATTTTAGATGATAATATAATAGATTTTTTAATAAAACAAATGTTTCTATAGAAATTCCATTTAATTAATTCTCTAAAGTGAAACCATTAAACTCATTTTTATCTCTAACTGTATTTGAAAATTCTTTAATTGATTCTAAAATAGGAGGTAAGTGAAAGTCGTGTGTTGCCCGCACCAGATTTTTTTTTGTAAATAATTAAGATGATGTTTTACAATAAGTATTATAATAATATACCCACCCATTTGAAGAAATTAATAGAAAAAGAAGATAGATTTCCATAAAACTAAAGAATTAAAATAAAACTCTGTCTAAATATTTATAATGTGCCATTTGGAGATAACGTGTTCATCTTTTATAAGAATGAATAAAGAGATTAAGAAAAAATGTTAAAAACCTCTTATTATTAGGTTTACAACACTGATATTCTGTTAAACAATAATTGCTTCCATACATTACTATCAATTTAAAAATAAAGTATCTTTTCTTTTATAATTTTTTAGAAAGTTTCATTTAATATTTCACACTCAAAAATGCACTCCTCAACTTCCTTTTCTTACACATAAATTTTCTTCACAATTTATTACCTAGTTTTTCTACGTTTCGGGGTTCTTTCCCCATTATCAAGACTTTTTTTAAAAACACTTTCTAACACACAACACATTATTTTGCATATCTAGCTTACTGCTAATCGTCCTCTTTGATGTTTATTTGCTAATTAGCTAGAAATGTTTTAATAATGTGTGTGTGTTAAAAAGTGTTTTTTAAAAAAATCTTGATAATGGGGAAAGGACCCCGAAACGTAGAAAAACTATGTAATAGATAAAAAAAAAAACCTGTACCATTGCAACCCATGAAGGGTCTTGGGCTTAAAGAGATTCGTACTGTTTCAAGGCCAACGGTCGTGCAATGAGGTGATTAGGCCTTAATCACGCTCAGCCGCCAGATTTTTCCCCAATTATTTTGGGTACCCTCTTTATAGATTCTGGGTCTGCCCCAGGAGGGTCTCCATACTCTAGTGTCGCCCCCCGGCTGAATTAACTGAATAAACAATATTCTGCCACGGCTGGGATTCGAACCCAAGACCCGGAGAACTGTAATAGATGTAATAGATAGTAAAGAAAAATAAATGTGTAAGAAAAGTAAGTTTAGGAGTGGTTTTTTGAGTGTGAAAAATATAAAAATAAAATATTGGTGTATGTTTAACTTTCTATGAGAGTTCTTAAGAAAAGTTAAATAATAAAATACTACCTCTAAAACTAAGACGATGAGAAAAAAACATCAGGTTTACAACATTGTTTTTGTTTCTAACTATGATTGGTGTTACATAAATCATTATCAATAATTAAATCTTGTTTGAAATGTTTAGCATAATTAATTTTAAATGATTAATTTATAAATGTATTCACAAATTTTTATATGGGGTGATTTCTGTGTGTGGTATATTAAAGAAGATATTAAAATAAGGAGAGTTAATATTGTAATAAGTTATAACCAAATGTTCATAACATTTTTGCGTCCAGGTAAATGGATGGTTAAGTAGTAGAAAAAAGGATAGCAGAATATATCAGGACTTTTTTAACAATCGATAAAGAAATAGAAAAAAAAAATAGAAAAAAAAAGACTGTTTAAAACAATGTTTTTGTTTAAAACAATAATAGGTTCCATACATCACTATTAATATAATGTAGTGTACGATGAAAATTAAGAATAAATACTATTTTTGATATGAAGACGATTTCTTTAAAGCCAAAAAAAAAAACATTCCTAGCAGCCTAAAAAAACTTTCCTTGTGATTCTTATGAAAAGTAAGAATAAAATAATACTTTTAGAACTGGGAAGATTAAAAAACATTGTTAGAAACCTCTAATTAGTAGGTTCAAAAGACTGCTATGGTATAAGCAATAATATATCATATCATTACTATCAATAACAAAACAAAATATGTTTTTTAAGAGTTTAAAAAAGAAATTTCTTGTAATTCTTAAAAAAAGTAAGAATAAAATACTACTTTTAAAATTCAGAAGATTAAAAAAACATTGTTAGAAACTTCTAATTATTAGGTTTACAACACTGTTATGGTTCAAACAACAATGACTTATATCATTACTATCAATAATTAAAAACAATATGTTTTTTAAGAGTTTAAAAAAAAAGATTCCTTGGAATTCTTAAGAAAAGTAAGAACAAAATAATACTTTTAAAATTTATAAGATTAAAAAAGCATTGTTAGAAACCTCTAATTATTAGGTTTACAACACTGTTATGGTTCAAACAACAATGGCTTATATCATTACTATCAATAATTAAAAACAATATGTTTTTTAAGAGTTAAAAAAAAAAGATTCCTTGGAATTCTTAAGAAAAGTAAGAATAAAATAATACTTTTAGAACTGAGAAGATTAAAAAACATTGTTAGAAACCTCTAATTAGTAGGTCCAAAAGACTGCTACGGTATAAGCAATAATATATTATATCATTACTATCAATGACAAAACAAAATATATTTTTTAAGAGTTTAAAAAAGAAATTTCTTGTAATTCTTAAGAAAAGTAAGAATAAAATACTACTTTTAAAATTGAGAAGATTAAAAAAAAAAACAATAAAAAAACATTGTTAGAAACCTCTAATTATTATATTTACAACACTGTTAAGGTTTAAAAAATAATGGCTTCTACCATTACTATCATTGACAAAACGAAATATTTTTGAAGGAATTGGTCAAAAATGACATTGTAATTCTTAGGAGAAGTAAGAATAAAATACTGCTTATAAAACTAGGAAGATTAATTTTTTTTGGAAACCTCTAATTATTAAGTTTACAACACTGTAATTGTTTTAAACAATAATGCCTTAAATACATTACTATCAATAACGAAACGAAATATTTTTGAAGAGTTTAAAAAAGCCTTCCTTGGAATTCTTAAGAAAAGTAAGAATAAAATAATACTTTTAAAACTGAGAAGATTAAAAATGCATTATTAGAAATCTCTAATTATTAGGTTTACAACACTGTTATTGTTTAAATAAAAATGGTTTTCATTATTATTGCCAATAACAATATTAAATACTTATGAAAGATTTAATATAAAATTTCCTTGTAATTCTTAAATAATGTAAGAATTAAATACAACTTTTAAAACTGAGAATATTAAAAAAGAAATGTTACAAACCTCTAATTATTAGGTTTACAACACTGTTATGATTTAAACAATAATGGCTCCCATCATTACTATCAATGACAAAACAAAATATGTTTTTTAAGAGTTTAAAATAACCTTCCTTGGAATTCTTATGAATAGTAAGAATAAAATAATACTTTTAGAACTGAGAAGATTAAAAAACAAACGCAAACCATAAAAAAAACATTGTTAGAAACCTCTTATTATTAGATTTACAACACTGTTATGGTTTGAACAATAATGGCTTCCACCATTACTATCAATGACAAAACGAAATATTTTTAAAGGAATTGGTCAAAAATTTCATTGTAATTCTTAGGAAAAGTAAGAATAAAATAGTGCTTATAAAACTCAAAAGATTAATTTTTTTTGGAAACCTCTAATTATTAAGTTTACAACATTGTTATTGTTTTTAACAATAATGCCTTACATACATAACTATCTATAACAAAACGAAATATTTTTGAAGAGTTTAAAAAAGCCTTCCTTGGAATTCTTAAGAAAAGTAAGAATAAAATAATGCTTTTAGAACTGAGTAGATTAAAAAAACATTGTTAGTAACCTCTAAATATTAGATTTAAAAGACTGTTATGGTATAAGCAATATTGGCTTATATCATTACTATCAATAACAAAACAAAATATGTTTTTAAGAGTTTAAAAAAGAAATTTTCTTCTACTTTTAAAATTGAGAAGATTAAAAAAACATTGTTAGAAACCTCTTATTATTAGGTTTACAACACTGTTATGGTTTAAACAATAATGGCTTCCACCATTACTATCAATGACAAACCGAAATATTTTTTGAAGTAATTAGTCAAAAATTTCCTTGTAATTCTTAGGAGAAGTAAGCATAAATACTGCTTATAAAACTCAAAAGATTAAATTTTTATTTTTTTGGAAACCTCTAATTAATAAGTTTACAACACTGTTATTGTTTTAAACAATAATGCCTTACATAAATTACTATTAATGTAAACGAAATATTTTTGAAGAGTTTAAAAAATCTTTTCTTGCAACTCTTAAGAAAAGAAAGAATAAAATAATACTTTTAAAACTGAGAAGATTAAAAATACATTACTATAATTATTAGGTTTACAACACTGTTATTGTTTAAATAATAATGGTTTTCATTATTACTTTCAATAACAATATTAAGTACTTATGAAAGGTTTAATATAAAATTTCCTTGTAATTCTTAAGTAATGTAAGAACTAAATACAACTTTTAAAACTGAGAATATTAAAAAAAAAAAAATGTTACAAACCTCTAATTATTAGATTTACAACACTGTTATTGTTTTAAACAATATTAGCTTCTATATATTACTATCAATAACAAAACGAAATACTTTAGAAGGGTTTAATAACAAAATTTCTAGCAGTTCTTAAGAAAAGTAAGAAAGAAAGAGTACTTCTTAAACTAGGACGATTCGTATCTATTACAACAATATACGTATTGATTATTTAGACTTCTTTCTCTATCTTTTGATTATTAATGAGAATTAATTACAAATTATTATTAAGAGAATCAGTTCGTTTCATAATTAAATTTCTTCTTTTATAGTTTACACGAAAATCATTATATTGAACGTATTTTGCAAGCGTAGCGTTTGGGCCTATCGATAAGAGGAAAAGTTCTAGGCTTTCCGGTTAACATAACCTAACACCCTGTTAACCCTTTCATTGATAAACTAATCGATTCGGAAACGTTCAAGAACAAAAAAAAAAAAAATCATTCCAGACAATACAAAAAAAAATTGATTTATGTTATAGGTTATTAGAAGATTATTGGAGATTTGTGATAGTTTGGTAATATATATGTAATAATTTAATAATGGAGAGGACATTTTAAGGAATAAGAGAATGTGGAAATGTGTCGAGGATTGGCTGAGCAAATTGGATTCTGGCTAGCTCCTCTCATTTCCTTCACAATCGATAGATGTCGCAGACTTCATATACCACTTTGTCTCCGTGTTATTTGGAAGAAATTGAATGTTTTTGGAGTGCTTTTGTTTTTTATATAAATTTTATAAGATTTGATTTATATAAATATGAGGGAAATTTATTAGGGGGCGGGATAAGGAAGTGTGGATATGGTGTAATGGTTAAGGATCTGTGGATTTGTCAAGGGTTTGTTTTTTGTCAGGTTGTGGAAGAGTAAGGTTGTTCCTGATTGTATAGGTCCAGGCTATAGTATAGAGTCGGGGGTTTTGAGGTTCCGTAGCAAGGGGAATGCCATGGAAATGGTCTTTTGAGCCTCCTGGGATTGAAAATCGCGGAGGAAACGTAAGAAGGGAGCTTGGGAAACGGCGATGGAAGAATGTTTTTAGAGTGATTTTGTTTTTTTATTTTATGAGGGAAGGATTGGACGGGATGTGATTTATATAATTATGAGGGAATTTCGTCAGGGGGTGGGATAAGGGGGTAAGAAAATGTAATAATGGGGTGGTTAAGGATGTCTGGATTTGTTTTTTGTCAGGTTGTGAAAAAGTCAGGTTGTGGAAGAGTCAGGTTGTTCCAGGTCGTGCAACACCTGATGGTATGGAGTCGAATGTTTTGAGGTTCCGTTTCAAGGGAACTAGCATGGAAATGGTCTTTTGAGTCTCCTGGGGAAGGAAATCGCAGAGGAAACGTAAGAAGGAAGCTTTGGAAAACGGCGAGAGCCCTGAGCCGGTCGCCATGATAGCTGGATGTTTGTAGGTTATCAGTATCGATTCCGTGGAGAGAGAGTGCTGCCAGGGGGTATGGCGCACATACTCATGTATGTGTACCTGGGGCGTTGTTTACGTACGTATCCACGTACTTTGACAGTTCGTGGAGCTTTCGAGGGTGGGTTGGGGGTATAAATTTATGACATTATATCAGATTTTCAGGTATTTACAACAGGATTAGACTACAAAGAGGTTATAAAAGAGATTATACATAGAGATAGATATGAGAGGAGATAAGAAGACTGACCTTCGCAGATGTATCCCTGCTGTATGATGCCCCATATGACCTCGGCGCAGTGGTGGCAGTAGACAGAAGGAAGCTTGTGGAAGGTCTTCTTGAAGAAGGTGTGCCCAGCGCCGTTGGAGCAGGTCCTGCCTGCCATCTTGGCCTAGGTGACGTCCCTGCTTCCCATGCTGAGCAAGGATGACCCCAACTCACCGCCCTCCTGCCACCATACTGCTCTGCGCACTCTCCCCCTCTTATTGACTGCCCTCCCCCTCCCAACCCCCTCGGCTATCGATGTCTCCTCTCCTATCGATTATGTTGTTCTAATCGAATCGTCAACTCAACTATATACACATCAATATAATTACTACTTTTAAAACTGAGAAGATTAAAAAACAAACGAAAAAAAAAACATTATTGATAAATATGTTGAGTAAAATAGGATGACTTAAAATCACTTTTGAACCTATTTTTCTAGGTTTAGCTTTAACATGATGAAAAAAAAAAATCTATAGCGTATATTGGAAAATGGTGTCTACATTGTTTATAATAATCAATACCGATTAAAAAAAACAAAAAAAAAAACATCTATTTTCTTTACTTTTTTTTTATATGAAATCAGAAAATGGATGTAAATAAAACTAAAAGAATAAAATAGAAATATTTATAAATATATATTATGTGCCTTATGGAAACAACGTGTCGATCTGTTATAATAACGAATAAAGAGATTGAGAAAAAAGAAACATTGTTAAAAACCTCTAATTATTAAGTTTACAACACTGTTAAGGTTTAACCAATAATGGGTTCCATACATTACTAACAATACGATGTAGTTTTTAATAATCTCGTGGAATTCTTATGAAAAATAAAATACTATTTTTGAAATGAAGACGATTTTATTAAAGCCAAAAAAAAAAAAAAAAAACATTCTTAGCAACATCTAATTATTAGGTCTACAAAACTGTTTTTGTTTTAAATAATAATGGAATGGCTTCCAACATTACTATCAATAACAAAATGAAATACTTATGAAAGGTTTAATACAAAATTTCCTTGTAATTCTAAATAAAAGTTAGAATAAAATACTTCTTATAAATATAAAACTCAAACGATTAAAAAAGAAATGTTTTTTTTTGGAAACCACTAATTATTAAGTTTACAACACTGTTATAGTTTTAAACTATAATGCCATACATACATTGCTATCAATACCAAAACGGAATCTTTTTGAAGAGTTTAAAAAAAGTTTCGTTGTAGTTCTTAAGAAAAGTAAGAACGAAATACTACTTCTAAAACAGAAGATTTAAAAAAAAAAAATGTTTGAAACCTCTCATTATTAGGTTTACAACACTGTTATGGTTTAAACAATGGCTTCCAGTATTACTATCAATAACAAAACGAAAGATTTTTGAAGGATTTAGTGAAAAATTCCCTTGTAATTCTTAAAAAAAAAGTTAGAATAAAATACTGCTTATAAAACTCAGAAGATTAGAGACATTTTTAAAATTGACTGTCCTCCCCCCTCCTTCTCTCTCCCAACCCCCTCGAGTATCGATGTCTTCTCTCCTATCGATTACGGCACTATAATCGAGTCGTCAACTCAACTATATACACATCAATATAACACAGTAAAATTAATAATCTACTCCATTACAAGTAAACACTTCCGGCTCACTTATCCATTTTAAAATCTTTACAAACTCAAGCACAGTAAGCAGCCACCTCAACTTCATAAGCGCCAAATCAAGACACCCATTGCACAACCATTTACCTTGAAGAGAAAATATCTGGTGCGGGCAACACATGACTTTCACATAGCTCGACTTTGGTAATGAATTTAAAAACAATTAAATATACCTCAATTTGAAAAATATTTGAAGTTGATTTCAATTAAAGATTAAATAATATAACTATATTAAATTGTTCATTAGTAATAAGTTTATTGCCTATTCCTCACTATACATTAATTTTTACAACTTTTTGCATCATATAATACTTTTTCTGAAATCTTTCTCATTCCAACGGTATATTATACGTTTATATTAATAGTCTTATTTTCAAAAAACCAAAAGTGACCTTAAAAAATAATTTTTCTCTTTTATCCTGTCGTTGGTCATCAAATTCGTCCAACTTGTATTTTTAGCCGTCCATCAATTTCATTAAGATGATATGGTTAATTTTTAGGAATGTACAAAATTAAAGGTACTTTACAGGAAGGAAATTTAAAATATAGGCATTTAAGCCATGTCAGACTATTTATATTAGAATGAAACTTACATGATATTAAAGCCCATTAAATTTTACACCAATATATATTGTTTAATCGAAATCGTTAGTCGTTTTTGAGAAAATCATGATAAGGTGCAAAATGCATGGTATAAAGTGGCTCTTCTGGTTAGCCGATTTTGATGAAAAAGTTGCTGTTACATCTCGAGACTTACCACA
This sequence comes from Piezodorus guildinii, assembly GCA_023052935.1. Taxonomy (NCBI): domain Eukaryota; kingdom Metazoa; phylum Arthropoda; class Insecta; order Hemiptera; family Pentatomidae; genus Piezodorus; species Piezodorus guildinii. The sequence goes on along the minus strand of CM041297.1, from coordinate 140,756,665 downwards.
CACGGACAGACACACAGACCTTTTTCTGGAATTGGTTATTTGGACTCAGGAGACCCTAAAACTTGTATTTTCGTCGAAAACTGAAATTCGAACACTTTCGCGATCGTAATACTTTCCCTTACTATATATTTCATATATAGGTAAGTGAAAGTAAAAACTATATAAACATAAATATAATACTCAGGATGTATAGTCGACTGTAGAAACTATTATAGGTGGAATAGTCAGGAATCAGTCATTTTATTGAAAAGTTTTTAATTTTGCCAACGTTTCGGCCCAAGCTTGTGAGTCATCATCAGGGCATTACTGAGCCATGTCCAAGCATAAACTGCTTGGAGGAAAGAGTTTATGCTTGGACATGGCTCAGTAATGCCCTGATGATGGCTCACAAGCTTGGGCCGAAACGTTGGCAAAATTAAAAACTTTTCAAAAAAATGACTAATTCCTGACTATTTCACCTATAATAAATATAATACAGTAAAATTAATAATCTACTCCATCACAAGTAAACACCTCCGGATCACTTATCCATTTTAAAATCTTCACAAACTCTAGCACAATACACAAGCAACCTCATCAACTTCATAGCTGCCAAATCAAGACACCCATCGCACAACCATTTACCTTGAAGAGAAAATATAAGCATTCGATTTTAATCTTACTTTCACTTACCTGTATATGAAATATTGTATATGTAAGGGAAAGTATTGTGATCGTGAAAATTTTGGAATTCCAGTTTTCGACGGAAATACACGTGGTCTCCAAATAACCAATTCCCGAAAAAGGTCTGTGTGTCTGTCCTTGTGTGTGTGGTAAGTCTCGCGCAAAAACGAAAAGTCGTACGTAAAGGAAAATTCATATTTAAGACAACTATAGACTTATAGACGAGATCTTACAGCAACTTTCTCATCAAAATCGGCCTATCAGAAGAGCCACTTTATACCATGCATTTTGCACCTTATTATGATTTTAAAATGGCTCTAACGATTTTGATTATGCTCGCTATTGATTAAACTTATATAAGAGTCCGGGGGTATCGTCATAACATTAAAAATGTTTTGGTTTGTAGCTAGGCGAGATGTTTTCCTACTGTGGTGGGTCCTCTAATACTTATATTCTTTATACCGGCTTTCTTGGGTCTCTTAGCAAGAAAGAGTAGCAGTGAGTGAAGTATCAAGCTCAATCGAGACGTTGATTTCCAAAAGGTACTATATCCACTTTAGAAAATTTTACAGGAAACGCAAAAATCTGTCATTTATTTATTATTGGACCAATTCACGTGATTCTTTTTTTATTAAAATCAAAAGTTGATTTTTAAGTGTGTTGCCAACTCATTGCACTTTTCAGATGATTTTAAACAATATAATATGGATATAGTACTTTTTGGAACGAAACATGGATATAGTACTTTTTGGAAAGAATTAAAAGGGGTATAGTACTTTTTGGAAGAATATAACGCGAGATAAGTTGGTAACAGTCACTATGACCTTCCTGATGTAATATTACCGATAACTAACGTCTTTATATCGTTAATTACTGAGTTTTATAAATTTCCTTATTCTCCCTCTGAGAAATATCTTTCTTTGTTGTTTAATTACATTGATTATCTATTATTCATAAAGAAAGTAAATATTCAAAGGACAATTCATCTATTTATGGCACTATAATAAGAAAGTATGTAATTATGGAGTTTGTTTTGAACTTATATTTACTATTTGTATGAATTTAGCAAATTTAACTATATTATTAACGACGTGTAAACAATATTTAACCATAGATTTTGATAAATAATAACTTTTGGGCTTTTATTTTACATAAAACAAGTTAGATGATGCACGGATTTTCTTCACACATTTAGCAAGTTCGAGGAATGCTAATGCCAACTATAAAATACCATTATTCTATTTATTAAAATGTGAGTTTCTGAAAAATTTTAAACCAAATTTATGTTGCTGCAAGAAGAAATACTATGAAAAAACTTAATTTAATTGACAACCTAAAAGAACCAAAGCGACGCAACTAAGTTGTTTCAAATAGCCTAAAAACTGCTAATTATGTTAAAACCATTGATCAAAATAATAGCGGTGATTCAAGACGTGCTAAATGAACAAATAAAAATGCATACAATGATGAAAACAATAAATTAATGGTGATATATTACGGGATTAGGTGGTTCTGCCGTATAGTAGGAAATACAGTACCTTTTGGAAGGAAATGAAAGGAAAGGTTATATCTGTTTACATAGGATATAGTACCTTTTGGAATGAAATAAAATGTGGATTTGGTACCTTTAGGAATGAAATGCAATTTTCAAATACTTTTTTAAAGGATTTTTATATTTCTTAGATAAAATTTTATGACGGATTTAGATAAAACTAAACCATTAGAATACAAATATGTGAAATTATCAACTTTGAAAAAATGTCCTTTAGTACCTTTTGGAAATCAACGTCTCAATTGCTTTCCATGAAAGATTATTGGGTTCACATTTGTCGATAAGTAGAACCAGGTATATAGCTAACTCCACTGTCTGTCTGGTATATAAGTCAAATTTATCAGTGTTCAGTACCTCCGAGATTACAGCCAACCTTCTTCATATTCTTTAACTAAAATAGATTTTAGTCCACGAAAAGCAGATATGAGCAAACCATTTTTTCGTGGTAGTTACATTATAATATGTACTAACGAGAGGTATAAGTACCATCGCGTAGGTAAGTGTAGCTTCCTTTTATATTCCCATCGATAGCTAAAACCACGTCGGAATGAGCATTGAATATAGATCCACAAAGGTCCAACCTTGTTTATACAATTTTGAAGGTTTTCTATTGTTTTCTGATACTGCAAAGGTTTGCGAAAGAGAAAATGTAAACTTTGCATTGAAAACTATTTCCTAAGTAGGCAATCGATCGCAAATAATTATAGGTAAAATACTTGGTTTATTTTTTATTATTTTTTTTTTCGTATATATTACAATTTGTCATAATAGACAATAATAATAGTGCTACAGGATCTCATTCATACAATATTTACAAGATAAACAAAAGGAAAGTCAAGTTACATAAAATAAAATCAAAATAAATAAACTATACAATAACAAAATTTGTAGACAAAATAAATACAAATAAATAAAGTTAAAATAAATAAATAAAATATGTCACATTCATACCTATGTACAATATTTACAATCAGCTCGGGAACCCCAGACGGGGCTTGTACCCCCACTTGTGGAAGGACAAGCAGAGTCCAAAGGATCCCAGCGCCTCCCTCTCAGCCGCATCACTGGTGAGAGCCAGCGGAAGCTAAGTGAGGGCGCCACAGCCACAATCACACCGCACATGAGAGGAGAATCTGACCAGTGTCAGAACTCCAGAATAGATGTTTACAATATATCTCGGGGCTACTGCCGTTTCAACCTTCTAGGTGGGTTGTATGGATGAGTGGAGCTGGATAGGGATCGTGCTAGAGGATTAGGATAATGAATGAGGTTCTAGTGGAATTTGGATGGAATTAGGTCTGAAATAAATGGAACATTAAGGTCGTGGTGCAAGGTATAGTTGGATACATAATAAGGAGCATTTACTATTATTCGGAGGACTTTGGACTGAAAGGATTGAATGCGTTTATGTGATTATTGATGTTAGAACGTTTAGCTGTCCCCAATTTTCAAGCTAGACTTACTATACACCCATAATTTTTTGCGACTTGGTTATTTAGGTATCCTGTGTCCAAATAACCTCATGTGATTGCGTTGCGAACTGGAATTCGAACATTTTCACAATCACGATTATTTCCCTTACTATATATTTCATATATAGGCAAGTAAAAGTAATTTTAAAATAAAAAAAAAAAAATAAAAAGTTTAGATTTGAATGCAAATATAATCAAGTAAATTGGTCCAATAAAAAATTACTGAATATTTCCTAAAATGGATAAGGTACCGGATATAGTATAGGGTCATATATAGTTATAATAACGATGTTAGTATCTTATTCTTTCAGTCACCTAATATTTCATCTCTAAATGTTTTTGAAAATTCATTTTAACAACGGAGGTAAGTGGAATCGTGTGTTGCGTTTTCTTTGATTAATTTAAAGACAACCCCTAGACCTTCTAGACATCGTCTGCGGACCATTTTATTGAGTAACCTCTGAGATTATTGTAATATTTACTTATATTTGGAATTACGTCTGAAATAAATGGAACATTAAGGTCGTGGTGCAAGGTATAGTTGGATACATAATAAGGAGCATTTACTATTATTCGCAGGACTTTGGATTGAAAGGATTGAATGCGTTTGATGTTAGAACGTTTAGCTGTCCCCCACAGTTCAAGTCCGTAGGTCCAGATGGGCTTCAGTATTGTCTTATAAATTAATAATTTGTTGTCAACTGTAAGTTCAGATTTTCTGTTTAATCGTCTGTATAACTGTCCGAATCGTCTGTTGAGTTCTTTTCGTTTAAGTCTTGTATGTGGGTTCCACGTCAGTCTTTTGTCAAGTAGTAAGCCAAGATAGCGGACTGTATCACAAGGAGGAATTGGAATGGAATTGAAGTAAACTGGCGGACAGGAGTTTCGTCGAAGAGTGAAGGTTACGTGTTTGCATTTGGCTTCGTTCACCTTGGTTTATTAGACTAATAGAAAATCACTTACCTTAGTAAATAAATATTGCCAACTTTAAGAATATTTTTGATTGAAGCATTTGGTAGAATTATAGTCTGGGATGTTGTTTGTTAAAAACGAGTCGAGATATGTTTAGAAAATAAAGTTCACATTTTTAGGTTTTTTCCATCTTTTAACCACTCCAATCTAGCATCATAGCGAACTAAAAATAATTTAGCTATAATAATTTACTTTTAGAGGTAAACGAAAAAACCAACAACCTGAACCTTTACAACACATGAAGTCTAGGGTTAGTTTTTATAACTGATTCTGAACGAATTACCGATTACATTTTGGGGACTCACTCTGTCCACTAGACCATATTTAAATTCTTCTTCCAGTTTTTCCATGTCCACTAATATATATATATATAACAAATATTCATTACAATACATTACTTTTTCCTAAAGTTTTACACATATCATCACGATTCCACGTGTGTTAACGTTTCCGCGAAAATGTAGCGTCATGTTACGTGTAGATAGCGTGCGGAAACGGTGCCGAATGCAAAGGGTTAACTACTGTAGAAGTACCTACCACCTCTCAATCTACCGGCCCAACTCCCATTTTACAAATTGTACAACTGTTCATTATGTTTTTCAACTATTCTTTTCTTTCATAAACTTTCATCAATTGTTTTTTTTTTTTTTTTTTTTTTAAAGCGTGCTTCGTCAGTTAACTTTAATTTACGATAGATTCATTGCGTTTATAAGCTTTTTTCAGTCAAATTCATAATTTTTTCAATCAAATTCATAATTTATTCAGTCTAATTCATAATTTTTTCAGTCAAATTTATAATTTTTTCAATCAAATATTAGGCAAAACTTAAGACTTCCGCTGCACCGTCGGATTAAGCACAATAACATAAAGTGACGTAAAATGGATAAACAACAAGATTTAATAAAAATGTTGAGTTCTTGGTCGCAAAACCTCATTAAATTAACTGTAAAAAATGGGTACAAGAAATTATGAAATTGACTGAAAAAAGTATGAATTTGATTGAATAAATTATGAATTTGACTGAAAAAATTATGAATTTGACTGAAAAAATAATGAATTTGACTGAAAAAATTATGAATTTGACTGAAAAAATTATGAATTTGACTGAAAAAAGCTATATTCAACAAATACAGTCTCTGCGACATTGAGTTTACGGCGCTACGGTTATTCAAAACCCGCAACGCAGAATTGAGACGTTGATTTCCATTATTTGGAAATTGATATTTTGAAATATTTGTACACTAGTGGTTTAGTTTTATCTGAACCCATCATCAATTTTTTTCTAAAAAGCATCAAAATCCTTTAAAAACGTATTTGAAAATTGCGGTTCATTCCAAAAGGTACTAAATCCACATTTCATTTCATTCCAAAAGGTACTAAATCCACATTTCATTTCATTCCAAAAGGTACTAAAAACATTTCCTTCCAAAAGGTACTATATCCTCTGAAAACAGATAACCTTTCCCTTCATTATCTCCCAAAAAAGGTACTATATTTCCATTTACACATCAGAAACAACTAAACCCTAATATATTACGGTTAATTTATTATTTCTTCATTCTGTGCATTCTTATTGAATCACTTTAATCACCGCTATTATTTTGGTCAATGGTTTTAACCTAATAATAAGTTTTTAGGCTGTTTTAAACAAATGAGTTGCGTCACTTTGGTTCTTGTAGGTTCTCAATTAAATTAAGTTTTTACATAGTATTTGTTCTTGCAGCCACGTAAATTTGGCTGATTTTTTTTTTCAGAAACTCACATTTTAATATATAGCTTTTTTCAGTCAAATTCATATTTTTTTCAGTCAAATTCATAATTTTTTCAATCAAACTCATAATTTTTTCAGTCAAATTCATAATTTTTTCAGTCAAATTCATATTTTTTTCAGTCAAATTCATAATTTTTTCAATCAAATTTATAATTTTTTCGGTCGATTTTATAATTTCTTGTACCCATTTTATACAGTTAATATAATGAGGTTTTGCTACCAAGAACTTAACATTTTTATCAAATCTTCTTGTTGTTTATCCATTTAACGTCACTTTATGTTACTGTGCTTAATCTGACGGTGCAGCGGGAGTCCTAAGTTGTGCCAACCCTGGTTTACTTAAGATAGTGAGGGATCTTTTACGAGTTACACTTATTAAATCTTTTAAGAGTCATCTGTGGTGCACAAATATAGGACAATCTGCGGGTTTTAGACTTGCGACCTTAAGTATAGAAGGCTGTTATGCTAGCCACTACACCACAGGTGATCCTAAATGCATCAACGAGATGTTTGAATCTGCCGGGTTTGAACACGTTACATTGTACATATTAATCTTTAACTCCTTGCTCAAATGCATCGAGGGTCACCTGTGGAGTGGTGGCTAGCATAACAGCCTCTTTTAAAGGACGAAATAACCAAGGATTTTTACTCCCTAAAAACAAACATAGGGCCATCTGCCAGGTATGAACTCGCGATCTAGGGGATAGGAGGATGTTATGCTAGCCACTACTCCACAGGTGACCCTCGATGCATTCAAAAAATGTTTGATCTGCCGGGTTTGAACCCGTGACCTTAGACATATTAATCCTTAACACCTTTTTGAATACATAAAGGGTCACCTGTGGAGTAGTGGCTAGCATAACAGCTCTCTATGCTTAAGTTCAAAAGTTCAAAACCAGCAAATGGCCCTATATTTGCTTTTAGGGAGTAAAAATCCTTGATTATTTCGTCCTTTAAAAGAGGCTCATTATATTAACTGTATAAAATGGGTACAAGAAATTATGAAATTGACTGAAAAAAATTATGAATTTGATTGAAAAAATTATGAATTTGACTGAAAAAAGCTAGAATAGTGGTATTTGATTCTGAAAATGGTTAGGATTAGCATTCCCTGACCTTGCTAAATATTGGAATAAAAACCCTGCCTGATCTAACTTAATAGTTGTTTTGTTTTTTAATTGTAAAATAAAAGCTTAAAATTTATTTATTTATCGGTTTCTGTAGTTTAATATTGTTTTCATGTAGTTAATAATATAAATACGTTTGCTAAAATCACAGAGATAGTAAATAAGTTCAAAACAAACTTCATAATTACAGACTTTCTTATTATAGTGCCATAAATAAATAAAAGGTCCTTTGAATAATCGTCTTCTGTATGAAGAAGAGATAATCAAATGTAATTAACCAACATGGAAAGATATTTCTCAAAAGGAGAATATTTTATTTATAGAAGTTTTGACACCACTATGAGACTTGCTATCTGCTGATGCAATAAGCAAATATGCTAACAAATCATATGTAAGTGCGAAACTGCATAAGGTACAATAAAATAGATTTAAAAATCTGGTGCGCGCAAAACACACGACTTTCACTTACCTCCATTTTTAAAATCAATGAAAGAATTTTCAAATACAGTTAGAGATTAAAATACGTGAAACCATTAAAGAAATAATTAAATTGAATTTCTATAGGAACATGTGTTTTATTAAAAAATCTATTATATTATTATCTAAAATAATCAGATCACTTTTCATCACTCTTTATTAACTTTTACAAGTTTGTTCATTAGATAATATTTATTCTAAAGCTTTAGCTTTCCAACGTTATATAACGGTACGTGTATTACTGTTGCTATCTTCAAAATAAAAATAAATATTTTTCAGTTTTCTCCTTTAGTTAGATATTGAATTCGTTCAACTTATATATTTATGTGTTTTTAATCGGTGGTAACAAGATAATATATTTATTTTTACAAAATCTACAAAATTAAAGGTACTTTAGAAGAAAAAATAGTAAAATATCGGCATTTAAGCCCTGTCTGACCATTTTATTCAGAATGAAAACTTCATGATATTAAAGCCCATTAAATTCTACATCGATGTAGCGAGTTTATTCAAAATCGTCGGAACCATTTTCAAGAAAATCGAAAAAAGGTGCAAAATGCATGGTATAAAGTGGATTTTCTGGTAAGCTCATATTAATGAAAAAGGTTTTGTAACGTCTCACACCACACACACACACAGACCTTTTTGCGGGACTTGGTTATTTGGACTCAGGGGACCTAAAACGTGTATTTCCGTTGAAAACTGGAATTCGAAAATTTTCTTGATCGCAATACTTCCTCTTACTATATATAGTAAGTGAAAGTAAAAAAAAAACAAATAACTATCAGTATATCAGGTCTCTTGGCCAGCGCCTCGATAGTCTTCTGGGTTTGTGGCAGTGGACAGGTTCTTAGTCAGCGGGTTAGAATTTAGGGTCAGTCTGTCATGAAATTTATTGTAGCGATCAGTGGCAGTTGCAATGACGAATGGAATATACAGGTCAGTATGTAGTGTCTCGTTAGATACATAAAAAGGGGCATTTACAATTTTCCTAGGGAAATTCGATTGAAATGATTGGATAATTTTGATGTTTGACATTTTTGCAGTTCCCCATTACTCGATGCCATAATAAGGGAGAGTAAGGAAAGATATATAACTTAGTAATTAACATTATAGTCATAGTCATAGTCGTCGGTAATGTTTTATCAGGAAGGTTATAGTGACTGTTGCCAACTTATCGCGCGTTATATTCTTAAAACAAGTAGTATATCCCTTTTAATTCTTTCCAAAAAGTACTGTATCCATTTTTCGTCCTAAAAAACACAATATTGTTAAAATGCCATGGGAAAAGTGCAATAATTTGGAAAAATAAGTAGTCAACACTGTAAAACATCAACTTTGGATTTTAATAAAAAAAAAAAAAAAAAAAAGAATCAAGTAAATTGGTCAATAATAAATAAATGACAGATTTGTACGTTTTCTGTAAAATTTTCCTAAGTGGATATAGTATCTTCTGGAAATCAACGTCTCAATTGTCAAATAAAATATTACAAGTTTACTGCAAACTTTTTATAGAATACAGAGCTTAAAAATTATAATCGATCGTGGTTTAATCTGTAGCAAACACTATAATAGGTATTGAATCATAAGACAAAATAATGAGAACAGTATATGACTCAAACTATTCGATGTTATTTTTGGAGACACCAGAGCGCACTTTGGGTGAATGCGGCGTATATTTCGTCACGTTTTAGATAATAAAGCCGATCGTATATTGAAGAAGATTTAATTAAATATAAAATATACCGACTTTAAGCAAAACTGTTTTTGAGTAAATTGTTAAATGGATGGTATAGTATGGTATGCATGGTATAGTATATGTATATATTGGGTTGATGCAAAATTAATGCAGGTTTCCTCTATTGCAATATCTTAATTCCAATTGTGTAAACAAAGCTAATCCTAACATTGATCATTATTATACCAAAACAAACCTTATCTAATACCCTCTCTTTCACCATGAATTTGTTTAGTAAAATCGTTTTGTTCAGTGTGTTCAAAGGTCTTGAATCGAAAATGTCAAAGTTCGATTTTCGTCAAATTTATTTTTACGAATTTAAATTAGGGCGCAGCGCTGCCCAAACGGCTCGTAATATTAATGAAGTGTGGGGTCAGGGGGCTATTAATGAGTGCACGGTGCAGCGTTGGTTCCAGAAGTTTCGCAGAGGAGATTTCGACCTCGAAGACAAGGAAGGTCGGGGCCGTCATCTTGCTCTGGACAACGACCAGCTGAGGTCAAAAGTGGAAGAAGACCCAACCAAAACCACACGAGAAATGGCGGCGGAACTCGGAACTCAAAAATTGCAACGTCTTTGCCCAGCATTGATGAATCGGAAGGGGCCGATCCTGCTCCACGATAACGCCAGACCACACGTTGCCCAACCAACGCTTCGACGACTGCACGAGTGGGCTACGAAGTTCTCCAACATCCGCCTTATTCACCTGACCTCTCTCCTACAGACTTCCACTTTTTCAGGCATCTGGACAACTTTTTGAGGGAGAAAAATTTTCAAAACCAGGACGACATTGAAAATTCTTTTCGTGATTTCATTGAGTCCAGGGATTCGGATTTTTTTTCTGGTGGAATAAGAAAGCTTGTTGAACGTTGGCAAAAGTGCATTGATTCAGATGGAAATTATTTTGATTAAATATATATGGTTAAAGTAAAGATATGGCGTATTTACAATACCTACTAAAAACCTGCATTAATTTTGCATCAACCCAATATATGGTATGGTACGCTGATGATTTCCAGATCTACCTATATCAGATATCCTTCTCTCCCTCTGAGTCATTAGTAGCAAATGCCAATATTCAGATCTTGATAGAATTAGTGCCTGGGGAAATCCGAATAAGCTTAAGCTAAATGCTATGAAAACTCAAGCCATAGACAAGAGTTTAATTCCCTCATCAGATCGAATACTAAGTTCCCTAGGCTAATCCTAAATGATCCCGCAATCACTTTCAGTTCCTCTGCCAAAAACCTAGGTATCACAATCGACTAAACCCTTCCTTGGAAACCCCATATTAACCAAATATCTCGCAGAACAATGAGTACCCTTAAGTGTCCATCGCTCCCGCCATTTTCTTCCACTGTCCACTACTAACCTACTCGTTTCCTCACTTATTTCCCCCACTTTGAACTATTTTTGTGTGTTCTATGGCGGCCTCTCGAAATAGCTTGAAGACAGACTGGAGTGAATTATGAACATTTTCTAGAGATTTGTCTTAGGCACTTTAAGGTCTCACCTATACGGTGAATTAAAGTGGCTCCTCCCCTCCATCCGCAGACAATATTTCTTAAGATTATACCTTCACCAAACTATTAACTCCCAGTCTCCTTCAATTTAAATCCTCAGTCCACTCACTTGAAACTAGATTGCGCCATTCCTTTATTGTCCACTCTAAATACCCTCTGGAATTCTGTACCCATCCATATCCGCCATGCTGCTTCTGTATCCTCATACAAATCCAACTTTTCCAATACCTTGCCATCCCAAATAGACGATCAGCAAATGTGATATTTCAATGCTAGACTTCTAAATTGAATGAATGAAGATAACTGTTTACCACAGAAATTTTAATTTAGTTTTTCATTTCTTTATCATTCTGTTATAGATAAGAATTTTTTTCAGAAGACTAAATTTATCAGATCATTTTTCATATTAAAATAGCACATTTTTTCTTCCAAATCTTTTTTAATTTCATTGATACACAAATTGTCATAAGTGGTAGTCAACGTTTCGGGGCATTTTACCCATTTTCAAGACTAAATTTTTTTTTTTTTTTTTTTAACATTTTGCTTTTAGTTACATTTTAATAAATAATTGTTTTCATAATATATATTTAAATTCAAATTACCTTTTTTTTATCTGTACATTCTAATATTTCATGGCACAGAGCTGCGTCAGCATGTAAGGTTGGCTATTGGCTAACTGTTTTTCCTTTGTACTTTAATATTGATACATTGATCTAATTCCTGAGTTTTCACTATTTTATTGTTCTATTTTTCTTAAATTTTTATATTATTAAATATGTCCGCGTAATGAGTGCCTAGATTTTTGGTGTCTGTTTTAAAATTAACTGTTTTATTGTTATTTTTGGTTATGTGTGTGTATTGCTTTCTATTTCTATTATTTTTTTATGTATCTAGTATTTTTATATTTTCAAAATTAAATTTATGTTGGTATTTTAGTGTAGAAGCAATACACATAACCAAAAATAATAATAAAACAGTTAATTTTAAAACAGACACCAAAAATCTAGGCACTCATTACGCGGACATAATTAATAATATAAAAATTTAAGAAAAATAGACCAATAAAATAGTGAAAAACAAAATAAGTAATAACATCGAAATAGAAATAAAAACAGACTCATGAATTAGATCAATGTAACAATATTAAAGTACAAAGTTTACAAAGGAAAAACAGTGAGCCAATAGTCAACCTTACATGCTGAAGCAGCTGTGTGCTATAGAATATTAGTATGTACAGATAAAAAAAGGTATTTTGAATTTCAATTTATATTATGAAAACAATTATTTATTAAAATGTAACTAAAAGCAAAATGTTTTTTGTTTTTTTAAATTTTAGTCTTGAAAATGGGGAAAATGCCCCGAAACGTTGACTACCACTTATGACAATTTGTGTATCAATGAAAACAAAAAAATTTGGAAGAAAAAATGTGCTATTTTATTATGAATAAATAAGTAAATCTTCCTTAAGCATTACGGATAAACAAAAACAGGTTTTTTCTTTCTTAGGTATCAATCCTTCCATGACAAACTCCACTTCCACTTAAACCTACTAGTTTCAATCTTTACTTCCTCTTCTATTCCTGACAATCCTCCGAGACGTCTGAAAAGAAGATGGCCTCGAGACCTTCTAGTTTAGATTACCTTGTGAAGTGTTGCCAATGGGCATATTCTCTTCATTTCTTTTCATGTATATTATCTGTATATATTGTAATCAATTTACTTGATGTATTTACTAATACAGTTGTAAATTTCAATAAATAAATACAAAAAAATGAATAAATAAAAAGTTTCTTTGTTAGTTTTTGTTGCATAATATATCTCCTTATATTACTGTTGTAAATAATCATTAATTGTTTTTCTTTTATCTGTTTGTCAGATATATTATATATTTCAATTGTATATCACTGTTATTCTTGAGGGGCCAGTCCGAAATTAAATGTTTGCTTCTATTCTATTCTATAAAGCTGTGCTTTCGGTTAGTCGATTTTGGAGAAAATATTTGCTGTAACATCTGAGACACACATACCAAAATTTAATATGCCATTTCAGTTTCGTAAGAAGCTAACAAAGTGATGGAAAACAACAATCTAATTGGTTCCAGGAACTCTCAAGTTCCTCGCAATATTTAGTTCTTGCGTGGGTGAAATGTTTCCAAGAAGTAAATGGTGTTAGTTTCACGGATAAATATAAGCTTCTTATGGTGATGAAGACCTTGTGGCCAAAGAGGTTTTAATCTTCGATTCAGTAAATAACAAGAACAGAAGTGACAATTCAAATATTGGACTGTGTAATAAAATTATAAATGAGATGGTTCATGAGGCGGTAAAAAAAAATTATAAAATAGTGAAAAACTGTTTATTAACCAACGTTTTGACCGAACTTCGCTATGACTAAAAAATAACAAGATACAGTGTAGGGTTCGATAAATAAATGGACATAAAAAATTGACAGAAATACAAATAAAACACCACAGAAACAAAAATCTGGTGCGTTCAACACACAACTTCCACTTACCTCCGTTATTTAGATGAATTCAAGAATTTTTAAACAAATTTAGAAACTAAAATAAATGTTTAAAGAATTATTTACATTTGACTTTAAATGAAATATGTGTTTTATTAAATAATCTATTATATTATTACCTACGAACCCACAGGTGGTCCTAGGATGGTCCTAGGATTAATGGGAGTAAAAAATCCTTAGTTACGCCGTCCTTCGGAGGGGACGTTAAAAGGTGGTCCCGAGCCTGTGCGATGTCAGGTACACGTTAAAGATCCCTATCCTAATAAAACCTGGATAGGCAAAATTTAGGACTCCCACTGTAGCATCGTCCGATTAGCCTTAGTAGCATTAAGTGACGTTAAATAAATAAACATTACCTACGACAATCAGCTTGTTTTATCGGGTTTTCATTACTCTCCGTTAACTTTTACAATAGTATGTATAAGATAATATTTTTTCTAAAGCCTTTAGCATTCCAACGGCATATTATACATTATATTACTGTTCTTATGTTAAAAAAAAAATTGCATTAAAAAAATATGTTTGCACTTATCTTATTAAATTATATAAAGAATTCGTTCAACTTATACATTTACCTGTTTTTTAGCAATGCTAATCAGATGATAGAATAGAATAGAAAAAAAATGTTATTCTGGGACTAGGTCCCCTAAGAATAACATTATGTACAATTTGAATATATACTATGTCTGGCAACATAAAAAAAAAAAAACATGATTAATTATTATTTACAATGATTATATTAAAATTATAATTATTTACAATGAGGAAAATACTATACATAAGAAATAAAAAAAAATAAAATAAACTAATAAAAAATATATATATATATCTTCTAAACTTTATCTTCTGAGAAAATAAAATTCTAGTTAAACATAAGCAAATTAAAATTTGAGCGGTAGAGAGTAATCTTCATTCATTCAATGTAGATCTTTAGATAGGCAGATAGAAATTGACATATCACGTTTGCTGATCGTCTATTTGGGATGACAGAAGATATAGGAAAAGTTGGGATTTGAATGAGGATAATAATATAATATGATAAGGTAAATTTCATAAAAAGTACTAAATTAGAGGTACTTTAGAGGACGAAATATTGGCATTTAAGCCCTGTCATACTATTTAAATCAGAATGAATCCTACAAGATATTAAAGCCCGTCCAATTTTAGATCGATATATTGAATTGAATCAAAATCGGTAGAATCGTTTTTGACGAAATCGTAAATAGGTGCAAAATGCATTGTACAAAACGGCTCTTATGGTTAGCTCTTTTTAATGAAAAAGTTGCTTTAACATCTCGGGCGTATAGTTGTCTCTAATATGAAATTTTAGTTTAATAGTTCTTTTGATTACGCGCTGGACTTACCACACACACACACACACACACAGACCTTTTTTGCGTTACTTGGTCAATTGGACACAAGGGACCCTGAAACGTGTATTTCCGTTGAAAACTGGAATTCGAAAATTTTCACGATCGCAATACTTTCCTTTACTATATATAGGTAAGTGAAAGTTAAAATGAAAGTAATAAAAACTATAAAATACTATTGTTAAAAAATATATATAATAACATGAAGTGATGCAAAGATAACAAATTCCAAACAAAAAAATCTGGTGAGGGCAACACACGACTTTTACATACCTCCGTCTTAAAAATCGATCAAAGAATTTTCAAATATAGTTAGAGATAAAAATTAGTGAAACTATTAAAGAATTAATTTAATTTAATTTCTATAGAAACATGTTTTATTAAAAAAATCGATTATATTATTATCTGAAACAATCAGTCAGTTTTATCGGCTTTTCATCACTATTTATTAACTTTTACAAGATCGTGTATAAGATCATTTTTTTTTTCTAAAATCTTTAACATTCCCACGGTATATTACACATGTATATTACTGTTCTTCAGTTCAAAAACAAAAAATTGCATTAAAAAAATATTATTCCAGTTTTTTCCTACAGTTGGGTATTGAATTCATTCAATTTATATTTTTACCTGTTTTTCATCAGTGGTAACAAGATAATATGACTATCTTTATAGAATTTACAAAATTAAAGGTACTTTAAAATATCGGCATTTAAGCCCTGTCTGACTATTTTAATCAGAATGACACCTACATGATATTAAAGTCCATTAAATCTACATCGATATAGTGAGTTTAATCAAAATCGTTGGAGCCGTTTTTGAGAAAATCATAAAAAGGTGCAATATGCATGGTATTAAGTGGCAGTACGTGGTATTTTTTTTTCAACATCTCGGGCGTATAGTTGTCTTAAATATAAATTTCAGTTTCATAGGACTTTTCTTGAACACACCCACACACGCACACAAATAGACCTTTTTGCGGGCCTTGATTATTTGGACTCAGGTGACCCTTAAACGTGTATTTTCGTTGAAAACTACAATTCGAAAATTTTCATGATCGCAATACTTTCCCTTTCCATATATTTCATATATAGGTAAATGTAAGTGAAAATTAATTTAATTTTTAAACGTCATATTTCTATACTAATATGATCAAGATATTCTTTTCGATTTCGTTTTACTACAATTTAAATATTGACAATAAGATCATGATTTTGCTTTGTATGTTTAAATATTTTCATGCAAAATAATGTTTTAATAATACTTACAAATATCAACATTTTAGTGTCAAGAGAATTAATATATTCATGATATAACAGCTGATATCCCAACAGATCCTTACACCTTCCTTTCTACCTATGAGGATGACCCTTACCAGCAATCAGTTAATAACGATTCTATTGTTAATAACCTATTGCCTCTCAAACTATCCAATCCCACATCGGAGACCTTGAGGTATGGTGTCAAAATTGGAGAATTAAAACCAATTCCAATTAATCCCATCAAAGAACCTGTGCCTTTCCTGGTAAACCTATGACATCCTTCCCTACAGTGTCCTTTGATGGTATTCCACGCTTTTCCCGGTTGAACAGATCCACTATTAAGTGCTCCTGCTTGACAAACGCCTTACATGGCATCCGCATACAAGATTGAAAAGACAATAAAATGCTCCTCGATTTCGGTTACTTCAACATTTAGACAGACGCTCTAACCTTCCACTTAATTACAAGATTCATTTACATCATAAAGCCTATCTGGACCTATAGAGTTGAGAGGGGCTCTTTCTACTAAACCATCAAACTCTTCCCATATATAATCCTTACAATCCAAAATCCTTAATGCTCCTTACTTCGTCACCAACAAACTCATCCATAAAGACCTCCGAGTTCCATATGTTGCTGATTTGGTCCGTACGAGGTATCACTCCTTCCATGAATAACTCCACTCAAGTTCTAAGACAGAGTTTCCTACCATGTCTTTTAAAAGGAGCAAACACATTCAAATTTAAAAACATTATCACAATAATGAGCGAGGAAATAAATCAACAAAAAGAAACATCAAATTTCATTTATTTTATAATCAATTTTTTTAAAACAAATCTAGAAATCAATAACTCACAGAATTTAAAATGTAACATTCAAATAGACAATGGATTTTAAAAAACAGTAATAATATTGACTGTTTTTAATGATATTTTTAAATTGAACATGAATACAATTAAATGTGTAATTATTAATTTAAATTCTATACATCAAACTAGACTTCACTGACTAGACATTAACAAAAAAAAACATTATTAATCAATCACAGATAATTCATAACAATATAATTAAAAACAAAATTACTAATTATAATAAAAAGACATAATAAAACTAATGTTTAAATTTCAAAAATTATTAATTAACTTATTTCTTATTATTATTATTAATTATGAATTCAATTATGGAGAAATTGGCAAAATATCTTAACTATTTTATACTACAGTATCTGTTCAAAATTTAACCTACAAAAATATTTTGTATGAGTATATATGACATTTAAAATAAATGTCAAAAAATCGTTGTTGGGAAATAGGAACGGGAACATCTAACATCTAACAAAGATTTTTGAAAAGTGGACATTCGATCGTTTTGAAGTGCTGTACGATCTTTGTAATTAAACATTCAAATAATTACAAATTAACCTTGATAAAACATATTGAAGGAATGTTAGTTGACAAATAATTTCTTCAATTTTCAAATAAAACTAAAAATAAATATATATATATAAATAAATATATATAATATATTATATCAAATGCAACCTAATAAATAAAAGTAATTTATTAAATAAAAGAAATAAAAGTCAAATTAATACAAATGGTTCAAAACGGGAGCACTAGTCTTGTATCTTTTTTTTATGTGCAATGTCTAAGAAGATCAAATCATCAATAATCAATATCAATGTTGGTTTTGTTTTTTATAATATACATATTTATAAGTAACAGTAACTGCTGATAAAATAATATTTATAATTATAATAGATGGTATAAGAATGAACTAGGAAATAAAAGCAATTAGTGATAGCTATAATTATTCAAGCAATTTTTCACAGGTTTTAGACGCTAGTCAAAACTTGATCTAAAAGGAAACTATATGATAGGACAAAACACATGGATGATGTGGGCAAGCTTGCTAGAACCAAGATTGTTCCTTGCTATAGTTTGAAGCGGCCGATACACAGTGAGAAATAGGGTATGTGTAGGTGAGGTGAAATGGCGCTATTCACATCGTTGAGTGCACTGGAAAGTTGGTGGAAGTAAATATTGTGATAGTTGATGTACTATATCACACTTTCATCTACTTTCCATAACCATATCATTTGTTATATTATTTTGGTCAAACTTTAACTAAAAATGGTTTATTTATATTCATATATATTTAATTGTGTTTCTAGATTCCAAAACCATTATTTAATAATATGTATACTTTCGCTGTTTGGATACTACATTTTAATTCTATTGTTATTTATTAGAAATTATTTTATGTATATTTTTGTATTATAGTTTGAGATTCATATAATTTTTTTTGCGTTAAAATTCGAAATAGAAATAGAAAAAATTAAAGTGATTTTACAAAGCAATGTTGCTGTCACAGGTGGCGTACATGTTTCCGTCACTTGTCTTGTTGTTGACGTTTGTAGTTGGTTAGTAAGTAAATTTGTATAAAAATTCAGAAAACATTTTTAGACATTACTCTTATTATTAAAAGAAGATGACACTACTTGAACAATCATCTTTACATAAGAACTTGGTAACCTAAACAGAGCTAACCAACCTTTTCAACAACTTTCCTGAATAATCAGCTGTTCATACATCCGCCATTTTGCCGAGAACTGTTGCGTAATCTCACCGTATACAAGCGCACATTTTTACTCTCATCCAGTTTTCACCACCCTCTACTCTCGCGAGAGTACTTTCACCTCACCTACAAATACCCTATTTCTCACCGTGTATCGCCGCCTTTAATAATCCACCCTTATTATCATAAAATATAACTATCAGCTGGTTATTGTTACTTATAAATATAATCACCTTATCAGAGGAAAAATTATTAAATGATATACATCTATATTCACAACAATACTAATTTCAATATTAATACCACCTTAATTAAGAGATAGAGAGAACGAGTATTTTGTTGCCAGAGCAGGCTGCACAATATTTTATATAATATCGGTAAAACAACACCCAATAATTATAATATAAGTGCTAATTTAAACATTTATCAGTGCATTAAATAACTAGTGTATATTATTAAATTTGAGAACAAGTAATATAACTATTGTATTATTTAAATCTTAAATTTCAAAAACAGACAAGACAATATCTACAGTGGTAAGAAACAGTTGAAAGGTAATAGAATGAAGAATGTGATGCAAAATATTTTTGCATTGTAAAATTTCACAGCCTAATTGTTAACTTATATTATTATTTCATAGTTATGATAAATTATAGTAAATAATAATTAAAAAAAAAAAAAGCAGGTTTAATGCATCCAAATCTGATAGAAGAAAAAAACATTTAAACCTAGGATAATTTGGCAAAATGAACTACTGAGAAGTAGATTTGAAAAATAATTTAATAAAGATACTACTAGGTTGTTTCATATGAAATATACATTTCTAAGTGAATATCTACAATTAGTGAATATCTATTGTTTACTACGTTTAAGTTTACAGATTATAATTAGCCGTTATTAATCCTTTTTTTATTTACGAATAACCAATTGATCTTACATATTTATATCATCATGGAAACACACAATTTTGAGGTTATGTTTTTTAAAAAATTAAAACTTGGATACTTGACAGCCTGAGCTACAAGAAACGACAACACGGCATTTGTTTATTATAATATTCATCAGTAATTAATTTAAATTATCATTTTTAATTTTAATTTAATCAATTTAAGTTTGTTTTAAACAGAAATAATAAAATACTAGAAGGAATTAGTCCGAGTGGTGATCGATGAATGAAACAATTAGGTAGTTTCAACCATTTATTTTCTGCCAACGTTTTGAGTCATCATCAGGAGGTAGTGTAGGCGAGTGGAAACATCAACGACAACGATTTTCCACTCACTGTTTGATGTTTCCACTCGCCTACAATACGCCCTGATGATGACCCACATGGGGATCAAAACGTTGGCGGAAAATAAATGGTTGAAATTACCTAATTGTTTCATTCATCGACTGCCACCCGGACTAATTACTACTAGAAATTCTCAACGGTCAACTAATTATATCCAAAATAATAAACTACATTTAATTTTTCAACATTAAATGCAGCATTAGAAGAACAGTAATAATTCCGTTGTTAGCGTCGTTTCCACTCTCGACTCTCTCCTCGCTCAGTCTTTGCCCCAGCACTCTACACTCTTAAATTAGTACACAGTGCAGTGTGTTTACTTTTAATATTGAGACAGCAAAGCCAACCCAGCCGGTCCCGGTCTACAATATACATCACCACAGTGACTTTTTGGAAGTGCAGCGAGTTAGCCACCAACAAAGATTATCAACCATCATCGTAGATCAGTATAGACATTTTTTTAATTAAATTTTTTCTCGGTTTCTTATTTTGTTTTATTAGTTATAATTATTAATTATCTGGGATCAAGTACCCTTAAAATAATGAACAATGAACAAAAAGAAATCTTTATGGTCTGGTTACTGAAAAAATGTGAAGCGAATGAGGGAAATATTTCTAATAAAAGCATTTTACTTTTTGATTTCATTAAGTTCTTTTTACTAAATTAAGCTTTTTCTGTAAAAACGTACATTTCATACGAAACTACTCAACACCTAACTAGAGGGGAGTTCGCATACACTAAGAAGTGGCAAGTAACGTTTTTAAGATGCAAATAATCACATTGACAATATTACATTGTACTTAGATGCAATGCAAGCATTCTAGATTAGTTAAGGATGTTTTTTTTTACAAAATTGATATTTGGACATATTTGAAATTTAATCATTTAGTTATACAAAATCTGTCTCGCGAATTTCTTTAGAAAACAATCAGCAGTTTTTTTTTATACATCAGTTAAGCCCCTTCAACAACGAAAAAATGGCCTAGTTCACTTAATTTGGGTAAATTACACCTAAAGATAATGCACCAGAGGTTAAGGTGAAAAGAAGAATCGGAGAGAGATTGGCCTCCAGAGAAGATTCACCTCTCGGCTTTTAGCCAGACAGAACACGCTCCATCTGCATAAGATGTTGGTTCGCCCAGTCCTGTTGTATGGATTACAAACACCGACTATGAATACAAGAATCGAGCAGGACCTATTAGCCTTTTAAAAGAAAATACTTGGACACATTTTTGGAGGAATTCGTTTGAATGGAAATCGGAGAAAGCGGACTCATAACAAAATGTATTCATGTTTTAAGGATAATAATGTTGTTATGACCTTGAACCTTGGCAGACTGTGGTGGGATGGTCATGTGGCTAGGTTGGAGGGTAAGGCAATCCTAAGGTGGTCTTTAGTGAACCTCTCTATGACATCAGAAGAAGAGAAAGACCAAAACTTAGAAACTTAGGTGTGACAGAAGATACAAGGGATATCCTGGGAGTGAGAAATTGGATGACGGCAGCACAAAATAGAAATGACTGGATAATGCTGGTAGAGGAGGTCAGGACAGGACTCATCACCACCAGAATTATGATGATGATAGGGATCAAGTGGAATGATATTGAAGAGCATGATTCACCTACAAGTTGAGGATCCCAAATGTGTTTCACCGAATTTGATAAACATTTTTAGGTGAAATTAGACATTAAACGTACTTGAAATGGCATGGTTTCAAGATGGCTGTGACAGAGAGAGAAAAATGCTATATTGAACATCATGCTTCCCAAATATAGTGGCTTGTTTTGTTATACACAGAATACTTAATCAGTCTATATTAGATAACAATTAAAATATTTTTTATTTATATTTTAATTTATGAACAATTATTATTGACAATTAAAAAACAACAAATACAATTTAACAATACGGAACCAAATATATATATTAATATTATGGAATAATATGGCACTATTTTTAAACTATTTTTCAAAGGACACATGTGTTTTTTTTTTTAATGAAATCGAAAGATAGATTATAATAAAATTAAAAGATTAAAATACAAATAAGTCAAAATCTCATATCAATTTCATAAAAATTGTCCTGGTGAACAAATTTACTTATTTTTTGTGTTGAAATCTAGAATATTTTACAAAATAGATAACTTATTATAAATATTTTTAGAAGGAAGTATATTTTGGAATTAAATCAAATATGTACTTCTGAGAAAGAACTACAATTTTCAAACGTGTTTATAAAGGAATTAAGTGTTGTTTTTTGTAGATAAAATTAGATGACAGTATAAAACTGAACTATCAAATTGAGACAGTGGTTCTTGATAACATCTACGATAGAGAAGTGATAAGTATAAACAATCAACTAATTAATTTTAAATTAGTTAATGATTCATAAATAGAGGAGTTGGATTTACAATTATTTTTATTTATTTATTAATTTTTTTTTTAACACGAAATTCTAAACATAGTTTACTAAAACTATTGTGACGTCTTTAGTATGAAAATTACATATAAAACGAGAAAATTACCTTATTTTCCATACAAGTTCTAATCGCATTCCAATCCAACTTAAAAAAATCTGTCCTCTAATAAAAGTAAATTCAAATAAACGAGTTTAGTTTGAATAAAATAGCCAATAGTTCACCGATAAGTTATTTTATATTTAAAAATCTATTTATTGAAATTTATTACTGTATTATAGTAATGCAAATATCTAAATGTGTAATATAAGTAAGGCTGTGGCGACATGATACCGCCTATATAGAACTTCTTATTAGAAGAACTTTAATATATTATTTTAGTTGGCAGATAGAGCCCAAGGCCATCTTTTCTGTTGTCACTGAGGGTCATTAGGAATAAACAGGTATGACAGGTTATGCTTTATTAAAAATTATTCTGAAGTTTTTAGCCATTTTCTAGTCTCAAAAAAGAAAAAACAAAAAAAACTTCACTCATTGATTAATAAATATTAAAGTATTAATCTATAAGAGAATATATTTATTTAATTTAAATTCCAGAGGATACTCTCTGTTCATCTGAGTGTAACCCAACCACAATATCCAATTGTACAACAGTAATTCAAATGTATTCTGTAGTTCAGATTGTATAATCTTTTTCAAAACAGTATAAGCACGGAAAAAAAATGTTTAAAGACTTCATCCCAATATTTGTAACTTATACATCAATATTGTGCATCGCCAAAAACAACGCTTGTTTAACTGAGCATATGTAAAGGCTGCGCGCGCTACACAGTGAGAGTTCATGAAAGTAGCGGGAGAGAGGAAGGCATAATTTTTTTTAATAAATTCTGATAACATCAGATATTAATTTTTTTTAAATATAACAAAACTAAATGATGAAGTTGTTATATCAAAACAATTGTAATTTACACATTATGGTGAAATGTCTATTCAAAATAGAAATTAAAATCCATTTTAAGAAATTAGACATTATATATAATAAAAGTTAAGAAAACTGTTAAACTGTGAAGAACCCCAGGAAAGATTGACAATGATGGATAACACACTTCCTGAAGCAGAATCCTACGGTTCTATGGCCATATGATGATGAATTCTGAGAGACTTAAACATAAAATTTTTCAACCGGGTATTTCAAACTGGTTAAGGATGATATGGATCAAGTGAGGGTAATATACCAAGATTGTTTGGACAGAGATGAGCACAGGAAGGCACTCAATGGAATAATGGTTCTTGCAGGAAATAAGTGCTCCAAAAAGGGTTTTGTGTGGTCTGAGGGGAGAAAACGTAAGGCCTTTTCATGAAGATAATAAAAGTTAAAAAAAAAAGATAAAGTTTTATAGAAAATGTGATATTTCATGATGATTCACTATTGCTATAATCACATTACTCCTATACGCATTTTCATATTTTACTTTTCCCTACTCTCACTGTGTAGCGCAACCCTAAAATAAAATATTACTTGATCACTAAAAACTTTCTTATGTTTAATGAAGAGATTTAAGGAGTGACTGAATTAAATCGATGGTAAGGCACAGTGCTATTGATTACTAGGTACTGGGTTCGATTCCATCTGGGGCAAGATATCTATTTATTAAGTTATATCAGCTATGGATTGATCTTGGGGTCAAGGGATCCGTCCAGTCTGATAAAAAGGAAATCCTAAAATGGTGGAAAAACAGCCAAAACTACCTCCTTATTGTCAGTTGGCCCAGAAACAGTCCTCACTTATCCTTATTTCATTTAATAGGGTCTATAATGCTTCACAATAACTATCAAGCCACCATCAGCAAACTACAGAGTAAAGAAAGGTTAACACTGCTGTTACAGGTCATTCAGTGTTTCCAAGTTAAAATTACTTGATAATTAATATTTAATATAAAGTAAAATAAGTTAATCTTATGCTTTCTCAAATAACATTATTTCTTTATTTTTAACAATCATAAAAGTTATTCAAAATAACGAAGGGTTTGAGGCTGTGAGCAAACGTTCTTTGGCCCCTTTTCCAAACACAATTTGCTAAGGGTTTTATTTTAATATTATTTTATATTTTATGGCTATTTAAATCAAACTAAATTATCTATCATGGCACCAAAGACATTAATTAATAAACAAATATCAATTGAGCTATGGACATTACTCTAACAAGTGACTCATATACTTTTGTGACAAATTCATTGTTTTAAAATATAAATTTAACAGAGGAAAAAAAAAATTAAGCTTTATCATTCCGAAATCTAATTAAAACCTACTTTCTCAAGCAAATCCCAATTTGATAAAACATACCTTTAATGTCAAAGATAATAAAGAGGTAATCTCCACGGACACTCAAAACCTTTAATATATGTATATAATTTGAAATAGTTATCTATGAAACAAGAGTATAACCTCTTATCTATATTTAAGAGTCATTATTATAAGTAATTATAAATTTTTTTTCTCCTTTCTGCTAGGAATATAATCGTACCATTCTATGAATGAACCTACTCAAAAAAACCTATTATTAATTACTTAATTGAAATTTTAACGGATATTAATGACTTAGTCTAAATCCTTTCTGCTTGGACGACAAGCTCTTCTTCCTTGTAAGAGTCCTGAGGGTTCCAACAGGACTGGCGGCAGGAGAAGAGGAAGACGGATCCGAATTCTAGGTGCGTGTCAGAGGACTGATGAAGTTTCAGCTTGGGTATGAGCGTTGGCAGGATCTGCAGTTCGAAGGTAACATCTCCACCACAGCTACGGCACGTTCGCGGGCGCTCGGACATTGGATACAGGGGCAAAGGAAAACCTCCATATCTAAAAAAAATAAACAGTATAATACTTAATTATTTGATATTTAAAACTGTGACACATCAGTACACCAATTAAGCACAGAAAACATAATTAACAATTTTTATAATTTTTGTCTTATCCACTCTTGTGTCTCCACTAGCGTCTAAAACCTCTGGAAAATTTTCACTCTCACAAGCGGTATCTAGTGCCCTTTTTGGTAACTAGGTGCTCCAAGCTTGCCTCCTTTTTAAATTAAGGCCCTGCTACACAGTGAGAAAGAGGGAGGTGAAAATTCGTGAAAGCGATTGCTTGTGAAAGTTTACGAAAGTAGCAAGAGAGGGGAAGACAATTTTTTAAAATGAATTCCGATAACATCAAACATTACTTTTTTGGAATATCATTAAATATTTTTTTTTTTTTTTTTTTTTTTTTTATATTAACAAAAGTGAATGATAAAGTTGTATAAAAATAAATGATTATAACATTAACATCATGAAAACATGTTTTTTTAAAATGGAAACTCCATTTAAAGAAATTATACATTATTTATAATACAAGTTTTAAAAAATAAATGATGTAGTTTTATAGAAAATACGGTAATTGAATATCTCTCTCTCTCTCTCTCTCTCTCTCTATATATATATATATATATATATATATATATATATATATATAGCATTTCCAAGTCAAATTCAACCTTTTCCGAGTCAAATTCAACCTTTTCCAAGTCAAATTCAACCTTTTCCAAGTCAAATTCAACCTTTTCCAAGTCAAATTCAACCTTTTCCAAGTCAAATTCAACTTTTTCCAAGTCAAATTCAACCTTTTCCAAGTCAAATTCAACCTTTTTCAATTTCAATAAAATAATAAAAATCAAATTAACATGATTTTATGGTTATTTTAATTACACATTATGTTTTTAACCCTTGTGGCTTGTTAAATGTTCCCAAGGGCCTTTTTACATATAATTAGTCAAGATTATAATAATAAGTATAACCGATACTTTAATTTTTAGACATTTTCGATACAAGGTCTGGTAGTCGGATTAGCGGGGGTCCGTTTTATTTTAGTTTTATAATCGCGGGCGAAAATATTATCAATAGAGGCTTATTTAAACTTTTTCGTATTTATTGGATATTAGACACTGTAGCTGCGTTCCCAAAGGTTCGATACCGATTACATTATTAATTTTAATCGCGCTCGCTCAAATAAGGGTTTATTATAACTTTTTCGTATTTATTGGATACAAAGCTCAGTAGCTGCGTTCCCAAAGGTTCGTTACCGATTATACTATTAATTTTAATCGCGCTCGCTCAAAAATGGGTTTATTATAACTTTTTCGTATTTATTGGATAGTAGGCTCAGTAGCTGCGTTCCCAAAGGTTCGTTACCGATTACATTATTAATTTTAATCGCGCTCGCTCAAATATGGGTTTATTATAACTTTTTCGTATTTATTGGATACAAGGCTTAGTTGCTGCGTTACGGGGGGTTCTACCCCGACCATTCTATTAATTATTCGTGCGCTCACTCAAATATGGGTTTATTATAACTTTTTCGTATTTATTGGATACAAGGCTCAGTACCTGCGTTTCCGAAGGGTCGTTACCGATAATACTATTAATTTAATTCGCGCCCGCTCAAATTTCTGTATTTGTGTTTTGGGGGTTTTGTTAGTGAATGTGTTAATGTTTTTTTAGTCAGTTGGTCTAATGTATGTTTATTTCGTGCTTTTTGTAACTTTTCATCTATTGGGTTACCGCTAATCCTTTTTATCAGAATAGTAAGTTATCTTTTTGATTAATATTTTGGTGTTTGATAATAATCTGCTGAACAGAACGATTTTTATACCTCCATTTTTATTTGATAATCCTCTACATGAGTTAGCGCAATTAAAATTAATAGTATAATCTGTAACCAGTCCTTGCTAATGCAGCGACTGAGCCTAGTAGCCACTTAATACGAACAAGTTAAAATAAACCTCTTCTTGAGCAAGCGCACTTAAAATAAATTTAATAATCGGGAATGAACCCCCCGCAACGCAGCAACTAAGCCTAACAGCGAATAAATACGAAAAAGTTATGATAAACACATATTTAAGTGAGCGCACGAATAATTAATAGAATGGTCGGGATAGAACCCTCCGTAATGCAGCTACTGAGCCTTCTATCCAATAAATACGAAAAAGTTATAAAAACCCATATTTGAGCGGGCGCGAATTAAATTAATAGTATTATCGGTAACGACCCTTCGGAAACGCAGGTACTGAGCCTTGTATCCAATAAATACGAAAAAGTTATAATAAACCCATATTTGAGTGAGCGCACGAATAATTAATAGAATGGTCGGGGTAGAACCCCCCGTAACGCAGCAACTAAGCCTTGTATCCAATAAATACGAAAAAGTTATAATAAACCCATATTTGAGCGAGCGCGATTAAAATTAATAATGTAATCGGTAACGAACCTTTGGGAACGCAGCTACTGAGCCTACTATCCAATAAATACGAAAAAGTTATAATAAACCCATTTTTGAGCGAGCGCGATTAAAATTAATAGTATAATCGGTAACGAACCTTTGGGAACGCAGCTACTGAGCTTTGTATCCAATAAATACGAAAAAGTTATAATAAACCCTTATTTGAGCGAGCGCGATTAAAATTAATAATGTAATCGGTATCGAACCTTTGGGAACGCAGCTACAGTGTCTAATATCCAATAAATACGAAAAAGTTTAAATAAGCCTCTATTGATAATATTTTCGCCCGCGATTATAAAACTAAAATAAAACGGACCCCCGCTAATCCGACTACCAGACCTTGTATCGAAAATGTCTAAAAACTAAAGTATCGGTTATACTTATTATTATAATCTTGACTAATTATATGTAAAAAGGCCCTTGGGAACATTTAACAAGCTACAAGGGTTAAAAACATAATGTGTAATTAAAATAACCATAAAAACATAAAATCATGTTAATTTGATTTTTATTATTTTATTGAAATCGAAAAAGGTTGAATTTGACTTGGAAAAGGTTGAATTTGACTTGGAAAAAGTTGAATTTGACTTGGAAAAGGTTGAATTTGACTTGGAAAAGGTTGAATTTGACTTGGAAAAGGTTGAATTTGACTTGGAAAAGGTTGAATTTGACTTGGAAAAGGTTGAATTTGACTTGGAAAAGGTTGAATTTGATTTGGAAATGCTATATATATATATATATATATATATATATATATATATATAATATATATATATATATATATATATATATATATATATATATATATATACATAAAATGATAACGTGATTTTGGTTTCCGCCAAGTCCTTCTAAACCACAAGACAGATTTTGATATGGTTTTCACCATCATTTAGGGTTTTCGTTCCTTACGGTTTATAAGTAAAATACATTGCAATTAAGTTTTTCTTGGGAGGGTAAATTTTATTTTTTTGTAATCAAGTCATCAAAAATTATTTCTAAATTATAAGTAGTAATATAGACATATCACATACCGTTTGAAAACGCAACATTTTAGAAAAGTTAATATGCAATAAAATAAGTCAGGCAAGTAAATAGAAAGATGTTATAAGCACATAAACTTATGAAAAAATGTTATTTGTTATGTTCTTGGCATAATAATCTCATCATTAATCGCCCTGAAACACCATCCCTACCCTGTAATTTTGTGGATGAGGAAGGTTATGGTGATTCATGGTGATCATACAGGTTATATTCTTCCTTACAGTGCTCAAGATTTTAGAGAAAAAATATTATGTACCAAACTGTACATAGTTGTTCAAATAAAGGAAAATTGTTATAAACTAACAATGTCAATAATTATTTCTACTTTTAGATCATTTCATAAAAATAGTAGTTCCACTGTAAACTAAATGGTACTCCCATGGAAACTAAATTAACTATGATACATTAAAATGTATTTAGAAAAAGTGAAAAATAAAATAGTTATAAACTGAATAAAACAGGAACCGTTAACCATAGAAAACAAATAAATTAAACCATTTTTTGATTTTTTGACCAATTTATGTTTCTGATTTTTGCCGATGATGATAAGACGTTGTATAATAAACATAATATTTTCTTGCTAAGTGCACTTTTCATTACGATGAACTCATAATCCCAAAGTGATAAACTTTTAATAGGTCAAATTGAACTTTTTTTTAATATAAATGACACCACATTTACATTGCACCCGTGCAAAGCAAGGACAATTCACTAGTATATTACAATATGTTGAAAGAATGTGAGAGTGTATGATAATTTACTATCACCAAATCTCAAGAACTTTCACCTACCTGCTCTCTCATCATTTAGAGGGTAGGTGAACAGCGCAGCCATAAAAAGGGGCCAGCTTGGTGCACCTAGTAACCAAAATAGCCACTAGATATCGCTAGTGAGAACAAAACTTCTCACAGATTTTAGACACTTGTCTCAACTACTCTCAGGAATTCTCTACCTACTTATATCCACCATGCTTCTCTATCCTCATTCAAATTCTTTTTTTCCAAACCCTTGTCAACCCCAACAAATCTACATTAATTTTGGGATTTCAATTTAAGAATCAAACCTTGAGTAAAATAAAATAATTATATTTATTGGAAGGAATTAGTCCGGGTGGCGGTCATTAAATGAAACAACTAAATAGTTTCAACTATTTATTGTTTGCCAACGTTTCGACCCCCTTTGTGGGTCATCATCAGGGCGCATAGTGGGAAAATGGAAACTGGTTTGTCAGCAATTATATTTATTGCCTAAATTCTAGCTTTGTGAATTAATGTTTTACTCTAAAATTATAGTGATATATATTTTTGTACTCCAGAAGATAACTGTGGTTATCTTTTGTTCGAATTGCATTATTTTCTTTAGCGTTATATGAATGAATGAAATTAAATTTTATTCTGGGGTGAAATTGTACCCTAAGAATAACAAAACTGTAAAGAATAAATGATATATGTCTGGTCTTTTAAGACTTCCATACAGATATTGATTTGATTTCATAGAGCTGTAAATATTACAAATATTGGGATAGTTTAGGAGATGGAGAAATAATTGGAGTTTGAAAGTGGTTAATGATAAGGCTTTATTAATGGGTATATGCAATGAATTCCACAATAGGGTAGCACAAATGACAAGACTTTTGGAAGGAGGAGGATCTATGAGAAGGTATATACAAGTTTATGGGTTGGGATCTAGTGTTTACTGAATGGAGATAGTAGCATGTGGTGAGCATATGGAGTATATAAGGAGGTTTTTTTTTTGAAAAATCGGAAAAGACAGACACCAAGGAGGTAATACCGACGTAAAGAGGGATAGAGCCAATTCAACTCGCTATACCTACTAGAAATATGGGAGCTTCTGGAAATGCCAGATATGAATCTAATAAAATAATTCATTAGTCTCTTGAGTCACATGTCAAATTTTTCAGACAGCCTGTGATACAGGAGGCAACTATTGCCAAAGTGGAGAAAAATGAGAGATGAGATTAGAAGCTGATGAGTTTTAGGTGATATAGAATCACGAAATTTTATGAATTGTTTTACGATAGCAATGGATTTTTGGGTAATTTGAAAGAGATGGTTACTCCAGGATAAATTTTGATCAATGATGACTACAAGGTTTCTAACTGAAGAGTGGAAGTGGATGGGTAGGTTATTAATGTAAAGTAGAGGATAATACAGGAGAGCTGCTTGGAACTGAAGAGGATGGCCTCATTTTTCCAGCATTCAGCTTCAAATTATTGGTCATTCTGCATTATTGAACTTGCACTGGTTTCCTCACAATTTTAAATTTAGCATCGTTATCATTTAACAGATAAAATAAGATTGTGAAAACTCCCATAAAATATTATTTGGTATACTAAATATTATATGGGTGACAAGATTCCGGTTTTGGGGTATGCCGATGATTTGGTACTGCTAGGTGGAGACACGGAAACCATACAACTAAATACAAGTGTGTTAATAAACACCGGTAAACAAATAGGTCTCGAATTAAATACCGATAAGACGAAATATATGATTAGTAGCAGAAATGGTGGCGATCTTGATAGGTTCAATGATAACAAGAAACAATGAAATCCAGGAAGAAATTAAGTCCCGATTAAACATGGGAAATGCTTGTTATTATTCAGTTGCTAAATTACTTAGCTCACAGCTTCTGTCTAAAAACTTAAAGGTTAGAATTTATAAAACTATTATTCTTTCGGTGGTTCTTTACGGATGTGAAACGTGGCCGCTTACTTTGAAGGATGAACAACGGCTTAAGGTTTTCGAAAATAAGGTACTGCATAAAATATTTGGTCCGAAGAGAGATGAGGCCACTAGGAAGTTTAGAAGGTCACAACGCGGAATTGCGGAACTTCTAGCCTGTGAATATAATTGAGTTGATAGCATCGTGGAAACTCAAATGGGCGTGTAAAGTTGTTGGCTCGGTGAGGAACGGATTCCGAGAAAGTTGGTATTCGCTGAACAGACTGGTAGACGTCTGAAAGGTAGGCCGAAGTGTCGATGGGAGGATTGCATTAAGGCTGATCTCGGGGACTTAGGCTTGACCAGCGAACATTGGACGAGTCTGTGCAGGCGAAGTTTGGTGGTATCGGCATCGAACCTTCGGGTTCGGTAAGCCTATTATTATTATACTAAATATTACTCTTAAGATCAATTAAATATTTTTCATTATATACCAAAAAATTCCTCACCTTAAAATTTGGCCTGGATTCGCCTGGATCCTGGTCACTAATTGATAAAACATTTTGTCACCATGGGCAGGAAGAGTTTTCTCATACTTTTCTTCTCCCATGTTCTCATCGTCCCTCTGATGTGAAAGAAGGGCGATGTCCGTTTCAGTAGGGCTCGGAGGGGGAGCGTAACACAGCTCTTCCTCAAGGACGCTCACGAAAAAAGGTGAAAATTCAAGCCTAGATACAGGGACCTAAAAACAATAATGACATAATTTAAAAAAAATGCATATTATAATTAGGTAATTTAATTAAATATCTACTTTCACAGGAGAGGTATAGTAAAACAACTTTATGAAATCAAAACATTATTATTCAATATCTTTACACTCATGTTCCCAACGTGATATCAACTTTTCAACTCTAGAGCCGCCAGGTTCAGGATTTTGAGAACAAATGGTAATCTGAATGAGATAAGTCTGACTAATAAGGAGGGTGTGGAAGGACTTGATAACACAGCTTATTTAGTTTCTTCACCGTCTAGTATTGTTATGTAACAGTATGGGCCAGTGCTATACAATGAGAGTGGAGTAAAGTAAAATATGAAAATATGAGACATCCTGACGTAGTGTAGGACACTTTCAACATAAATTTAGGTTGGCAAATAAGTCCTTTAGATTTTTATGTCACTATGATTTTTATACCTGTAAAATTACTAAAATTATGCCTTTCCGACATCCTACCAGTTCTTCTCTTCATATAT
Organism: Piezodorus guildinii; assembly: GCA_023052935.1. Classification (NCBI taxonomy): domain Eukaryota; kingdom Metazoa; phylum Arthropoda; class Insecta; order Hemiptera; family Pentatomidae; genus Piezodorus; species Piezodorus guildinii. The sequence continues at coordinate 140,723,649 of CM041297.1, read as the reverse complement.
AATTTTTCCCTTCAAAATTCCGTATTTCCTACTCCTTGGAAAAAAGCAATAGTTCATCCTACAAATAAAACCTCTAACCCTACATCCCCTAAAGACTATTGCCCAATTTCCATCCTATCTAACCTTTCCAAACCTTTAGAAAGAATAGTCCAGTCACAATTGTCTAACTTCCTCGAAAAGTCCAAACTTCTTGTTCCTCTCCAATCTGGTTTCCGACCCGGCTTTTCCACACAATCCGCCCTCCTGAAAATCACTAGTGACATACTTACTGCCATAGACAAAAAAGAAACTGACAGTACTAATACTTCTAGACTTCTCAAAAACTTTTGACTCACTTGATCACTCTATCCTTTTTTCCAACAGCACTATTCATTGGTTTAAATCATTTCTCTCTAATAGGACTCAAGCTGTAACCATTCCTAACCATCCTCTATCTTCCTTCCTTGGTCTCTCGGCAGGTGTGGCCCAGGGTTCAAGCATATCTCCTCTCCTTTTTAATTCCTATATCAATGATCTTCCCAATTCCATCCATCACTGCTCCCACCACTTATACGCTGATGATTTCCAGATCTACTTATCCTTCTCTCCTCTGAGTATCTAGTAGCATTTGCCAATATTCAGGAAGACCTAGATAGAATCTGTACCTGGGCAACCCTAAATAAATTAAGGCTAAATGCTATGAAAACTCAAGCCATTGTTATAGGTTCCTATTCCCTCCTCAGATCCCATACTACATTGCCAACACTAACCCTAAATGACCACCCACCCAATCACCTTCATTTCCTCTGTCAAAAACCTGGGTATTACTATTGACCAAACCCTCTCCTGGAAACCCCACATTGCCCAAATATCCCGTAGAACAATAAGTACCCTTAAATTTTTTCCATCGCTCCCGCCATATTCTTCCGCGATCCACCCATAAGCTCCTTGTCTCCTCACTTATTTTCCCCCACTTTGACTACTGCTGCGGGATATATGATGGACTCTCGATTGCACTCGAGGACAGGCTTAAGCAAATTATGAACATATTTTTAAGATTAAATTATAATCCTTTGGTCTTTGGGCCAGACACATTTACATCTTAATTGTACATATCAATTATACTTAAGGACCCTGTCCAGAATAATAAAAAAAATGTTCTATTTTCTATTTTCTATGATACACTTCTTATCTCATGAATTAATCCCTAAGGTGGATTATTTATCCTCTTTGTAATAAGTCATTGTTGACTATATCTGTTAACTATTATTGCACACTGAGAACATCAAAGAAAATATTATTCATTATTGGTATATTTTTTTCTATTATTTTAAAAAATGTAGGTGCGCAGCAGAAGCTTGTAGAAAAATTTGCTATGTTTATAAGGATGATGCCTTAGCTGAACACACCTGTCAAAATTGGTTCAATGGTTTGGTCGCCCACATGAAATAATAAGCCCCACAAGCTATGTTAAGCCCATCGTTGATAAAAATCCCATCCAATCAATGTGAGAGATTGCTATGTTTGGGTCCCTCACTCTCTAGCCGAAGTCAACTTGGCAACACACAAAAAAACAATATTAAAATCTTAAATTAAAAACAAAAAAACTTAAATGGCCCAAAGAGGTTTAGCTATTTACTGATTCTATCTTTCCATGAGGTAGTAACTTTTCTTCATTCCTCTCTAAATCCACAAACTGACATCACAGTCCTTGATAAACTGACACACTAACTAAACTGATTCGAAGTCCTTATGGTGATCACTCAAGCATGCTCTCTCCCGCAATAAAACTTGTGGTTCCCAGAAGTGAGGTTACTTTCTCTTGCCTTTTACTCAGGCATTGGCTGATCTTTCATGACTGTCATCTGTATCTAGTTTACTTTTTCTACACGTACTTTATATCACAACAATAAATGTATTACTGTAAATTTGACATATAATTAAATAGTAACTTTATTTGTCGTGTATATTTGAATGAGCAACTAATAGAACGAAGTTGCATGTATTCTTATTATTAACAGTTATTCTTACCATTAACATATATATCACTACCAGTCAAAGGTTTGAGACCACCTATGGTTTTTATTCAATTAATCTCTTTGAATGTTTTGTTGTGCAGCACTTTGAATTTTTCTCTTTGTGTATTAAGTGGATTACATTTAAATGTTTATCATTTAACAAGTCTCAATAATAATTAGATTTAATCAAATTATTTCTCATTATTTACGACAGTCACAAACCTTACTTAGCCCAAATTAGCAGATTTGTTTATAAATACAAATAACAATAATACACCTATATTTTAATTAGGTATTCATATAGGTAAATAGGTATTCATGATTTATTGATGTAAATCTTAGCTGGTCTCAAGCTTTTGACCGGCAGTATGTAAATCAACACAAAATGAAACATTTGTGAGCAAAGGCGTGGGATACAACCATCAGACTTATTATTGTGAGTTATTCTCTTAAACAATGTTTAAATTAATAAATAAATATTCACATCTTACCTGTGGCAATGGTGCAGTTTCCTCTAGAACAGCAATCAAATTTACATGAGGGGCCGTCGGGGAGTCGATGCAGACCACTTCCCCCTCGTCCCCTTCGATGGTAGCCGTGGCCATCGGGACCTGACCAATGGCGCCCTCTCCAGAGCCACAGCTGTTTGCATTCTTCTCATCTGCGGCAGAGATCTCCATGTCGGAGATGCCACGAGCCAGGTCATCAGCGTTCATCAAGTCATTTGTGCCGTTTACAAAGTTACCATTTTCCTCATCTCCCCAGTCATCACCGCCACCACACCAATCGTTAATGTCATTTGAATCCAATTTCTGGACATTGGCATAACCTTCAGCCCGAGAGTCCAAAAGTTGGCTTCTCAAACAAACCCAACTGAAAAATTAGTAAGTGATAATTGATTAATAAAAATAAAAATGAAGGATTTTCAGATGTTTTAGGCAGCGCTACACAGTGAGATAGGAGGCAAGTGAAAATAAGTGATAGCTAGTGAGAGTTCATCAAAGTAGCAGGATAAGGTGAAGGATTTTTTTTTTCTTTTTTTTTTTTTTTTTTTTTTATAAATTCAGATAATGACATAAAATATTACAAACAACAAACTGTACCTCAACAACCCGTGGAACATCTTGGGCTCCGTACTTTTAGAGATTTGTATTGTTTCTAGTCCGTGCAATGAGGTGATTAGGCCGAGATAACACCAGGTTTTTCCCCATTTTTAGGAACTCACTTTATAGAGCCTGGGTCTGCCCCAGGAGGGTCTCCATACCCTATGGTCCCCCCCTCCCCCACCTCTATAGTTCAGCACCTTATACACAGAGCTCCCTTAGTTTTTTTAACCACATAAGGTTGAATGAATAATTTTAGCTTCAGAAAGTTTTTTACTTCAGCAGATATTTGTTGCAACTCAAGCAGTACTTACAAAAAATAACTTTTAAATAAAGAGAAAACTTATATCAGGACTAAGAAAAACATTATTACCTATATTAATAAAGTATCTCTTTTTCTGTAATTACATGGTTTATCTTGTTTCTCTTAGCAGTGATAAAGGTGTGACCCGATTTAGCTGAAGATTTACTAGTATGTTATTCCTCGATAAACATCCCCACAAATGATTTCTCGATTTGTGAAATTTTATCTAATTTTAATCATTTTTATATTTTATCTAAATTCCATTGTATTTTGTCTGGCTACTATTTACTTATAATACTACTATCTAGACTTACTATATTTTTTTTTATTATTATTGGCTATACATGAAATAGTCCCTTGAGCCCAAATGACCAGGCCCTGCCAAAACACCTGAGAGTGTTTGTGCATATAGTTTGAAAACGATTAGAGATACGACACCGAAATTTCATACTTAAGTCAATTATAGTCCTGCGAAGTTGCAGACATTTTTCACAATAATTAAAGAGCCAGAAGTACCACTTTATGCCATGCATTTAGCAACTTAATACGATTTTCTCGAAAATGGTTAAAACAATTTTAATTAATCTCACTACACTAACATAAAATTAAATGGGCTTTGATTTTATAGAGGTTTCGTTCTGATTGATATAGTGTGACTGGGATTGAATGACAAAGTTTTCCCTCTTAAGTATTTTTAATTTTTCTGAATAGAAATAAGTTACCATTTATAATTATTAGCAATGATAAAAATATGAAAGAAATCAAAAACTAACTGGAGAAAAAAAATGTAATCTATACTTTATTGGTCATAGTATTTATGCTTTATAAAAAAATAGAGAAAAACTGATTGAACAATACAGATTTTTGATTAATTTTGACCTTTGAGTAAGTAAAGTTAATTTGAGTATTACCAATGAAAGTATATTTTAAAAAAAGAAAGTGATGTAATACAAATTGCCAAGGCTTAGAAATTAGGTATTTAATTTAAAAGACTAAAGTCATTGTGGCATACTATACGGAATGTATTAACTTTAGACTTACATATGTTTGCATAAATTTTAGATAAATAATTAATACAATGTGATATAAATAAATGAATAAGGTATAAAAACACATGTGACTGATTCATAAAAACATGTGACTAATAACTGTAATATGGCATGTGGATAAAGGTCAGTAGTGTGGTTGAATATTGACTTTTATGATGTTGAAAAGGTTAATTACCCTATTCATTACTTATCTGACATTTGAAGCAAATATCCTTACTTTGCTTATACAATTAACTTAACCAATAGCACAATAGAATAAAACAAATATTTACCTTCCATTCTGGTTCCAGCAGTTGGGATTAATGCAAGCAAATATATATAATGTCCTGTGGTATGGAGAATAATCCAAAGGAGCATAAATTTGCAGAACGAGGGGCAAATTTAAACTGCACAATTTACATGTCACAGCAGTTGGCGCATCACCAGGCCAATCCTTTATTAAAACAAAACAATTATAAGAAAACTGTAACACTCAACCTTCAAAATATGTTAATAGGAAAATTAATTAAAAATTACCGGTTTCCCACCGATCTTATTAGTGGCAAAATTTATTTGGTCTTTGTATTTATCTGTTATTGGTTCATCCTCAAACCCAAGCAATACTCTATTAGCAATCCTAGCCATTATTTGTATACAAAGAAGCTGTTTACCTTTCCACTGTCATAATAAATAATTCGTAATATTTAAATAAATGGAAATAAACAGCCTTATATTAAACTTGAATAACCGACAAATAAAGCGAAATTTATAAAATACAACGAGTTTTGTATTTTTAATATATAGTTTCTTTAATTAAATGCCGTAAAATACAAACGAAACAGTCAAGTGAGAGAACTTCAATCCCTCTGACAAACGCTCTTATCGTTCAAAACCTGAACAGCTGACTTGAGGATCTCAGCTACTGATTTTATGGATCTGACATTCTTGATTTAATCGATTGTGAAAATTAAAATTAAAAAACATTGTTCGAGAATACCGAACTTTAAAAAAATATATTAAACACAAAACAGAAAATTTCTGTTAAACTCTTTTTTTTTTTTAGATTCATTAAAAATATGAAAACCGAACATTTTTGATCTCCCCCCCCACCTTGGTAAAAACTTATGAATGATTACACATTTTAGGAATTTACTAGAAAGACATTGTACGTATAAAATAACGTAAATTAATAGGCATGCTGGATTGCGTCAATCCTATTTTGCAGAGCTGCTGCTCAATCTTGATGTCGGGCACGGATTTAACTTCTCTAGTTTCATCACCAACTCAACTTGATCTCTAACAAAAATTTGCCTCTCCTTCGCTTTTCCAAGATTTGTTATTTTAACAATTCTTTTATGACAAAAACATTAGGATTTCAGACGAAGTGTCCATCGCCATACTTAAGAAAAGGTTATATCAACATCTTCACATAATTCCATTAACAATAGTTTCTTCAGATTTTAACAATATCATCGCCAATGTCAGGGGTCATTAAACTCCTATTAAAAATTGATCTTTCGTCTATATTTCGGATTTTCTTTTCGCAAAATCAAGTTAAAAATTAAAAAGACTATTCAAGGTGGTTCAAACTCAAACATCAATGAGCAGGTTTCTGTTGGTGAATTCTCGCACAGCTATCATCGCTGTTACACGGTCTATCAAATTCCAAGTTTTTAATAGGACTGTTCCCTCACCACTTATTTCTTTATATAACGGATGAGATGGTACGGGAGGCGATCATAAAAGGTCATTTTATGACCGCCTTCAGAACCATCACACTCTTCATGATCAACCATTTAACTTTCAATATTAATTTTTATAGATCTAGCTGTTCATGCGCAGTACATTTTTTTCGTTCTGATCGGGACCTGCTGGAATGGGAAAAAATGAACTGCCCATGACCTACCTGTTCGCTAAGCGAGGAGAAAACAGACCTTATAGGTTTATTCCCTTTTCCCTTCTTAGGCCATTACAAGAACCTCACTTTGGTCGCATTGAAAGGAAATCTACGAAAATTAGACCTCTACTGCTGCTGCTGTGTTTCTTCTTAACCAACGACAGTAATGTTTCATTCTCGTTCTACTTTTAGCTTTTCTGGCTCAATTTAAATGTAATTTCTGTCCAATTACATTCGGATCGACTGTAGTCGGTCGTCTACGGGGGTAATAAAGAGGAAGTTATAAGCTTTATAGAGGATATCATCTTTTGAGTTTATGCATTTTTAACTTGTATTTTCAAATGTTATAAACATATGTCGAGATATAAGCTGAATATACGTAGATAAACATGCGAATGTACTCCTTTTATCATTTAGATAAGATAGACATTGCAACAATAAATAAAAATTATTATTTATATTGAATAATGTATACATTAAAACCTAGATTAAATTATCTATTACTCCTGGGTTTTATATGCACCATTAAATCTAAATGTAATCAACAGATGAAATAAAATTGTTTACTACTGTTTGTTACAAAGTTTACTAGACTGATACCTGCTAGCGCTCTCTTACAGATAATCTATAAAGTTCTAATCTGAGAGTAAGAAGTGACCGGTCTTTCCAATTTCACGATTAGTGCCACTGTTTATATTTGATTAATATGCCTATTTAATTTATTATTTTTAGTTACAAGTCATTCTATATCCATTAAAATGAATACCAATAAGTTAACTTTGAACTATGGCTACCTGCTGCAAATTTTTTTCTTAATCGGTCTGAAATCTGTCATTACATACTGTCAAGAAGAGCCTAAGGCTATTGAACTAGATTCTACAACATTCAACAAAGAAATTGGAACAAGCAATTATTTTGTCATGTTTTATGCCCCATGGTTTGTGCTTGTTTCAATATATTATTTTACTCGAATGGTTTACTTAATTTTCCTCTTATTTAACATATTTTTGTCAGGTGTCCACACTGTCTTAAACTTAAAGATACCTGGGAAGAACTTGCCGAAATGTTAAATGAGCCTGGTAGTAGAGTTACAATCGGGAAAGTAGATTGTACTAAGGAAGGAACACTTTGCTACCAGCAACAGATCACTGGTTATCCGACGTAAGTAATCAATTTACAAATCTATATTTTCTATACCAACGAAGTAATATAGGCATGTGATATATTTTAGTATATAGTCAGTACATAATCATCCTATCACTATTTCCTTGATTGTTATAAAATAAATATTTTCTTGATCTCAGTTTTAATTATTTGTATACATGTTGCATTATGTCATGGATATTATTAATAGTTACCTGATCCGTAAATATTTACTTAGAATGTGATAAGTTAACAGTCAATCTCAACACAAGATGTTTACCATGATTCGACATATTGTTAAATAACCATTATTATTTTTTTATTGTTCGTACGGTTCAAAAACATCATATTTTATACTCAAATGATTCTTTTACAATCTTTAGACTGATTATTTTTATTGTGATATATTCTAATATTTACTGTTTTATGGTTAGAATAATAACCTACTTTTCAATTTACCACTGCTTTAACCCTTCACTCCCCCAATTCGCTTGATACCCACCTATTTTTCTGTATTCTACTGATTTTTTTAAAAATTAGTATCTGCAAAAACCTAGAAATTTTTGGAAAATATTAAATTAAAATATATTTACTTTAGCAAGATATACGTCATGTACAAATTTTAATAAATATTGACAACTTCACTTCTCACACTTGAGTTTAGATTTGAATAACAATAATTATAAACAATTATAACATTCACCTAAAACCAACTATAAAAAGAAATTTATCATAAAAAAAACAAAATAATTATTTATGTTTTCTAAACATGGTCTTAAATTAATTTTAACATTTTAATTGATGTATGGACTATCACTATTTTAGAAAACTAGAGCTATTTTAAGAGCTTGATTATTAATATATTCTGCTAGAAATGTACTAAATCCAGAGTTTCTCAATTTTATCTTTTATTATTACAATTCTACTTTCATCTTATTTCTTAGTGGCTAAAACAAAATTTTTTGTAGAATATTCACTTTTCTGTTATTTTTCTTTATAAAATTTTGTGGTAATATCATTTAAATGATCAAATATAATTAATTTCACTATTTCATTCTATGAAAATTTAAATATTAAAAGATTGTTTGGTTTTTATGTTTGATATTTTAAGAGAATATCATAATAGATAATATTAGTTGATTGTTAAAAAAATCAGAAGAAAAATAGTGTGGGTGGCATTTGAGATAAAAAGAAAGAAATATTTTTAACCATTTATTTCCTGTTTTAAGGTCTTCATCCTGATATCCTAAAACATATTGAATCCTTACCAAACTGTTAAATCTTTAAGTGCCCTGATAGAAACTTACATTTTAGGTTAAAACATTAGAAATAAAAAGTTAGGATTATTTCATTGTTTTTCTTAAAAATTCTTGTTAGACATATTTTTTACTTTCACTTACCTTTTTATGACATAGATAGTTAGTTAGGGAAAGTATTGCAATCGTGAAATTTTTTGAATTCCAGTTTTCAACAGAAATACATGTTTTAGCATCCCCTGAGTCTTAATAACCAAGTCGTGCGAAAGTGTGTGGGTGGTAACTCTAGCATGAAAATGAAGTCATTCAAAACTGAAATTTCATATTCAGTGATATTACAGCCCATTAAATTTTACACGGAGTTAAAATAGTTATTAATTAGAAAATTAATAATATGATGACAGTAACACAATATGTAAAAAATCTGGTGCGGACAACACACGACTTTCACTTACCTCTGTTTTTAAAATTGATTAAAAAATTTTCAAATACAGTTAGAGATAAAAATGAGTGAAACGATTAAAGAATTAATTAAATTTAATTAATATAGAAACGTGTGTTTTATTAAAAACTCTATTATATTATTATCTAAAATAATCAGTTAGTTTTATCGGCTTTTTATCACTCTTTATTAACTTTTACAAGCTTGTGTATAAGATAAGATTTTTTGTAAAATCTTTCTCTTTCCAACGGTATATTATTCATCTATATTACTGTTCTTATGTTCAAAAACAAAAATTGCATTAAAAAAAAATATTTTTTTCATTTTTTTCCTTTAGCTTATGAAATTCGCTTAACTTGCATATTTAGCTATTAATTATCAATGGTAACAAGATAATTTAGTTATTTTTATAGAATCTACAGAATTAAAGGTACTTTAGGTGAAGGAAATTTAAAATATCGGCATTTAAGCTCTGTCATACTATTTCAATCAGAATGAAATCTACATAATATTAAAGCCCATTAAAATTTACATCGATATAGGGAATGTAATCAAAATAGTTTAAGCCGTTTTGGAGAAAATCATAGAAAGGTGCAAAATGCATGGGATAAAGTAGCACTTTTGGTCAGCCGATTTTATGAAAAAGTTGCTGTAACATCTCAGGCCTATAGTTGTCTTAAATATAAAATTCGTAGATCTTTTTGTTATTGTGCTAGACTTACCACATACACAGACCATTTTTCAGGACTTATTTGGGCTCAGGGGACCCTAATACTTGTATTTCCATTGAAAACTAGAATTAGAAAATTTTCAAATTCGCAATACTTTCCCTTACTTTGTATTTCATATATAGGAAGTGAAAGCAAAAAGCATTCAAGCGTCTTAATTTTAGTATTAGCTATTACCTTTATGTAAGTTGAAATAAATTATATAATTATGTATTTACAGATTGATGTACTACAAGAAAGGAGAAGTTACACCGTCGAAGTACAGTGGAACCCGTGACTTGTCTTCTTTTGCCAACTATCTCAATGAACAGCTTGGTACGAATATAGTTGTAAGTCAACCCAAATCCTTAAAATCCTCCAATTTAATTATATATACGCCTAAATCTTCTGCCTTTATGAAAAAGTTCTGGAGATTTAACAAGTTATGATGTATTATTAAAATATATTATATTTTACGTGTGATTAATAAATATTCCAATGTATACATTTATAATCTAACAACCCTTTTTTGTTATTACTAATGTTTTTATGTGTGTAATGATTGTTCAATTTTTATTTTATGTATTTTCATTAACACTTTTTACTCTTTATTGTTTATGTAAGAATTTTTCATATTCTGTATCAGCTACATTGTAAACTAATAATTGGATTAAGAAAGTCAGTTGATGAAAATTTTCAAGATGGTTGGGCAACATTTCTCAAATATATGAGAAAACTTCAAAAACAACTACAGCAATTATAAATTGCATTACAAATATTCCAAGGAAATAAATAAGAGGTGTTCTTCCAACTTGAAGCAATATAAGAAAAATTGCAGGAGAAACATTATTTAACATTTTTTTAACCGAAACCCTATTCAAAAATAAACATTAGATAACGATTTACTAGTAAATAATAAAAATTTGTAATTAAAAAAATAACTCTCCCACATTGGATGCTAAAGAGAGTGGCATGGTCTAGTGAATGAAGCACTGTTCTTCTGGTCTCAGGTTTGAGCCCTGGCTATTTCAGAAAATATTATTATGTTACTTTAGCCATAGAGCGAACCTGGGGTGTGGAGAGCCTACTGGGGTAGACTCAGCTTCTATAAAGTGGGTACCCAAAAATTAGGCAGAAAACCTAGCAGATGAGTATGATCCAGGCGCAATCACCTCCTTGCACAGCCCTTTGCTGTGAAACAGTATAAATCTCTACAAGTACTGAACTTAAAACCGTTCATGGGTTGTAGAGATAAAGGTTTTTTTTTTTCATTAGAATCTTTAATTATCTATAAATTGAAATATAAGTTCTTAACTTTACTCTTTGATTACTTAGCTGATTTATTTTATTTTTTTTTAAATTTATAGCAAAGTAATATATTACTCTAGGTTGATTTTCAGAACTTCAATATTACCACCAAACATTTCATTTAACATGTTCTGTGCCGTACGAGGTCAATTAACTTTCCACTAGTGCTGAGCGTGTAAGAGGTAAACTTTCAAAAATACTCGAACCTTTTCTGCTTTGGACCTTTCAAAGAGTTGAAACCAATATTTCTATATGTTTCAAACTTCAATAATCTCGCATATTCCGATAAAAATAGAACTGGGTTAAATGACCCAGTGCCCCTCTTAGGTTTAAATTTTGACCTCTAGTGCGGGATGAAGTCCAAAGACGGGGTTATTGTTTTGGAAAATGATGAGGGGAGGGGAGCCTCTTTTTTTAATTTTTAATTTTATTTTCCTAAAGCATGGAAAAGGTTATGTTAAGGGAGTGGGAGGGAGACCGAACCTCACAAAAAAATCAAAGTAATTTCCTGTTTCTCAAATATCATAAAATTCAATTCTATGAAGTGAAAAACTGTTTTGATTAATAAAGAAAAAATTTATGAGTACAACTTCCATGAGATTGATGAACTTTTGAATGAATCAATTAACGTCCTGCTGGAGTGGTATACTCACCTAAACCAATGGAGTTGGAAAAGAAATGATTTTGCCTAAATTAATCAATTTCCAGGAGGCTGAATACATTTAAACCAAGGAAATAATTCGAGGCTGATTGACTTCGTGACGCACTTTTGGATTGTTACTGAACGGGGTCTCACTTGTGGATACGGATTTCTTCTTCCACAAATAATGTCCAAGTTGAAAATAATGTTATAGTTAAAAATAATGTCCAAGTTGAAAGTGAATATACCACTATCTCAACCATTTATCAAGACAGGAAATCATTTCAACAACCAATTAAAAATAAATAAATTTGTTGGTATTATATATTGGACAATAATAAACCCTTGTACTTCATCATAACTGTATTTTAATGTTGTAAGAAAAAAAAAATCTGGAATTGCATTATCTGAATTTAGCAGATCTCGTCTCCTAGTTTCTATACAATTCTTCCAATAAATGTTGACCATTCCGACCCAAAAATGGTGGAGAATCCTTTAAGAATCATTCGTTTGAACCTGATTGTTTTGAAATAAAATGGTTTTGTTGAGTAGAATTCGATTACCATCTGCATTTTTGAGAAGAATGGAGCTGCCACTCTTCGTTAAAGAACACTGTGCTGTACCACCATATAGGGTTGAAGATTACAATGAATAAAATGTGATCTATAAAATGGAATATTTTATTGTTATATACAATGAAGTTATTTTTTAATGTTTCTAATAGGCAAAAAGAAGAGTTTAGTAGAAAAAGAAATTTATAACAGTTTTTTACTTAATCTATTATGTGTGAAAATCCTTGCCTGTTTGATATTATTTTAATTAGTTAAATGGGTAAAGAGAAAGATCTTTATAGAATTGCAGTAGATAAAAGTATGATGATTTGCATCAGACTGCCACCAACTGTTTTTTGCAAAGATCACTTCTTTCTTATGTTAGAAATTAGTTCCTCCTTCCAAATGGCGGCATAACTAAGGATTTTTTCTTCCCATTAAAAAATTCTGGGGCCACCTGTGAGGTTTGAACCTGTGACCTTGTGCTAAGAAGTCTGTTATGCTTGCTATTAGACCACAGGTGACCCCCAGATACATATTGAGATACATATACATGTCAGTATGGTATGATAATGAAACTAATAAATGTAATAATCATGATTATGAAAAATATAATGAAATAATTGTTTATTATGGTTATTTTATAATGCCTATCAGATATTTATTGTTAGTTTTATTTTATAAGAGCACTAGTCTACTTTTCTCCGGGTCCTGGGTTCGAATCCCGGCCGTAACAGAATAATATTTATTCTGTAAATTCAGCCGGGGGGCGGCTCAAGGGTAGGAGACCCTCCTGGGGCAGAACCCAGCCTCTTTAAAACGGGTACCCAAATCAGGGAAAAAACATGACAGCAGAGTGCGATAGAGGCCTAATCACCTCATTGTACACAGCTGTTGGCCTAGAAACAGTACGAATCTCTATATGTACTGAGCCCAAGACCCTTCATGGGTTGTAGTGGTACACATTTTTTTTTTAATTATAACGTTTTTTTAAAGAGTTTCATTGTACCATTGTATTTTTTGTATGTTTTCTTATTCATTATTATACATTCATTAGTCCCATTCTCATACCGTATTGATATGTATCTCTTTTGTTTCTAATCGCTTGCAATACCTTGATGATGGCTCATATTTTTGAGCTGAATCCTAGGTAACATTGCTTACTAGGCTGACTCCTGATTATTTTTATCTATTATAAGAAATTTTATAATATTGAATATTATGATGTACTGAGCAGAATCCTGACCTATAAGAGATGAATTAAGGAAGATGTTTCGAGCTGTAGAAATTGAATATTTGTGACGAGTGGCTTGAATATCCAGAAGAAATAGTTAGAAATGAAGTGATCAGAGAAAGAATGGAATTGGATAGAAACATTCTAGAATAAATTAAAAAAGATATGCTTGAGCTTCTTTCAACCTTTAAAAAAAATGCTTGCATGGAAATCACCAAGTGTTTTTATGGAGGAAGAAAATGAGATAGACCAAGAAAAACATTTAAAAAATGAAATGGAAGAATCACATTAAAAGACATGATCTACTGGAAAAATGAGAAGCATCAAAAAGAAAGAGACAGAGAAATGTGGTTTAGGGATAACTTTCTTGAGTGGGAATGAAAGAGGAATAGGTTTTTTTTATTGAAATGCTGCCCAAATGTATTGGGTTATTTATAATAAACACTCATCTATCCGCACTGGACATATTGTTCATAAAATTTTAATTTTTTTATTTTAATGGACTAATTTTATAATATATTATATTTTACATAATAAAATTAATTATTCGGAATAAACATATATTGATAATGAATTAATGGTTCTTGATCTCCCTCAAAAGTTTATTATAGGTGGAATAATCAGGAGTCAGTCTTTTTCTAAATATTTTAATTTTGCCGTTTCGGCTCAAGCTTGTGAGCCATCATCAGGGCATTACTGAGCTGTTCAAGCCTAAATGTATGAAGCATAAGTTTATAAGCGGTATAGATGCTGTTCATATTTCATTAGTATAAAATCACTCAAAAAACACAAGACCAATATCAATATTTTAAAAAAATATATATTAATTTTTGACTTACCTAAGCTTATTGGATACAGAGTTGTTATTGTTTAATTTTCTGATAAATTAAAGTATAACAACTTTTTTTAAAGTAAAGTTGGTAAATAACTGCCTCAGTGATAGTTCATTATAGGAATCATCCCTGATCGAGTGAGCAGTGATCTTATCAATTAGATCTGTCAGCTGTGTTTTTAAAATCAGCTGTTCAAGATAAAATTATCATTCAAGTATCTGTCTCTATTAAAACTGAGCAAGTGGAAAGCTGTAATTGTCTTATCCTGTTTTTTTTTATTACTATTATAATTTATTTATTTTTATTGTTGGATTTATTATTTTACACATTGTTTTATTGGCTGATTTTATCAGTCGTATAATACATTGATTTAGCATTAAGTGTTTTCAGTAGTTAATCCATTCAAAGATAACATTGATTTCAAGAAGCTTTTAAATTAATGAACAGAGACTAGATTTTTATGTTTAATGTAGTTTGTTTTTATTTAGTAGTAATCCAAATACCTTTCTGCTTTAGCGAATTTAAACAATAATCCCATTTTAATCTTTCTTATATTTGATTTTAAGTAATAAAAAATGTATACTTTTTTATTAGAATTAAAATATTTTTATTTCTAATTTTTAATGTTGAACAAAATTGTTTTAAAATTACAGAAACATGATGTTTCACCTTTGTAAAGTGAAGTTAACATATAATTTTATTTATATTAACACTCAGTTAAAATTGATAAAACATTTTTGGTAATCATCTCATTTTCTATCCACAAAACAAGGTAGTATCAAATCTAATATATAATACAAAATATTAATTTAAAATATGTAAAACATTGATTTTATGTTTGTAATAAAAATTAATTTACTAAGATTTAATATTAAACTATAGTAATTTATATCAAAACCATTCAATGACGTAGGTTTTATCATCATTAACTTTGTATCTGATCAGTATTCTAATAAGGACATTTAAATTTTATTATTAAAAACGTCTCAGTTTTTATTTTAATATTCAAATTTATTATTTTTATGTCATTTAAGGAACATGGTGTTGGAGAAATTCGCCCTTCAGGACCAATTGACCTCACAGATGAGACGTACTCTGAACATTTATCAAAAGGAAAGCATTTTGTGAAATTTTATGCTCCATGGTGTGGACATTGCCAGGTAATCTTTTAACTCTTAATTTATTGATATTCTGATCATTTGTTTTTTATATTTTTTCACATTCCTTAATTTTCATATTAAATTCAGAGCCTCTCGCCCACATGGGAGAACGTTGGTATATCATTCGCACCTCACGAGTCAGTCACCATTGGTAAGGTTGATTGCACTGTTCATAAAGAAGCTTGCCGAACTTACGACATTAAGTCTTATCCCACTCTCCTGTGGATCGAAGATGGGCAGAAGGTAAGTCATGCACTATTTTCTTATAGCCTAGTAAAATTAAGACTGTGTACTCCTTAAGGCTTTGATGGTCTGTATCATTGCTGTCTTTGTAGTCAGTCATTTTATGGTTCGAATAGTGTTAAGAATTGAAATAGTCATATTTGTTAAGAGAACACGGCCCTTAACAAATTTAATTGGTGCCATCAAGTGGCATCTGGATGTGCCCCACCCTAGAACCAGAATCGTTTGGGAGAAACAAGAAGGAAAGCAGTGAGAGACATTGTAAGCACATGTATCTATACCTCAGCGAACTCCATAATATTAATATTAATTTAGAATTCCTCAACGTAATGGAGGAGTAGAAAGATAGGCACTGGCTGGCCCAGGAACTAAAGAATGATTCAAGAGAAGAGATTAGGCGCCACCCGAGCTCAGATATGTTAAGCAATAGTAAAATTTAATCTTATTTGAACTTTATAACAACCTAACCATCATTATATTTCCTTTAACTCTCGATACATATTGTAACTAATACCATATTATAACCCTTGTATTCAAATATTATTTATTATTAATACATTTATAAACAACCAGCCCTCAAAATTATTATTAATCTTAAGAGCATTCTGGAATGCCCCATGTCTCGAAACATTTACAATATTCGTATATACATGTTTCGCAATGGCAACAAAGAATATGTAATTTTATTTTGCATGTTAATGGTAGGATTTAGTGAGTGCAAGCACAAATGGTAGGCTTTTGTTTTATAAAGACAATCTTCTATTTGGGGAGCATTGTTGCATATCGTTCATTATTGTTATTTGCAGGATGGTTGTCACAGGGATTAAAGTATTGGGGTGAGTTAAAAAAAAAAAAAAAAAATGACTGTTTTAAGTATTAAAATTAACGTGATTTTTTATTTACTTATAAGTTTAAGGCATCAAAATACAGTCCATTATGCTCACTTATTGCCATCTGGAAGCCAGCTGTCCAATTCTCTGCTGATACCAAGCTTTGGGTTTTGAATTCAAAAAGTTTTCTACACCAATTTGGACTTCCTTCAATGTACAGAAAGTTTTCCTCAGAAGTGAGCCATAGCTCTGAAGAGGTAGTAGTCTGATCTTGCAAGATTAGGGTTATATGTTGAGTTTGTGCTTTGTATACCAAGAGGTGTGTGGCTGGGTGTTGTCTTGCTGGAAAAAACTTCATACATCCATTGCATTTGTTCTGAATAGATTACGGAATCAACAGAATGCCCATCTGGCACAAACTCATTGGGAACTACTTCAAAATTAAAAAAAAACCGAAAGCATGGTCTTTTTTTTACACTTGACTTCTCTTAGCGACTGGTAAAGCTGGCTGGCCATGGTCTAGCCTTTGTACTGATGTGTAAGGATTGCGCCAGTAAATCCACTTTTTGTCAAAGGGGAAAATTCTGTTGAAGAAAAGTTTGTTACTTGGATTTTGTAAGAGCAAATGACATGTGACTGTGGAACGTTGGGCTTGCTGCTGGGTGAGCTCATAGGGAACTCTACATAATCTTTTCACTTTCCCCAGTTGGTGTAATTGATGATTCACACTTCATTGATAGATAGATAGATAGATAACTGTTTTTTATTTCTTTAAGCATATTACAACAACAAAAACAAATATAAAAAACATTTGTAGAACTATGGTCTTTTAGACCATCAGCCCGGAGCCGATCTGAAAAGTTTTACAAAATTATACAATAGTCAAACAGGTTACTTACTTATTCTATTCACCTTCTAACTGTATTAACTTATAAATAAAACAACATAAAAAAAATAACAATAATCAATCGTATCAATAATATTACACATTAGAAAGTTTTTTTTTTTTTTTTTTTTTTTAATTATAATTAAATTCCTTAATAAGCCTATATCTATAAGGCCATGCAATTTTACAAAAATTGTATACAGACACCCTGTTATCACCATTGAGACATTTTATCACATCATCAACTTTTAGAGAACTCTTTCCGAAACAATTTTTTCTAATTTCAGACAGAATCGGACATGCAGCCAGGAAATTAAATGTATTTTCTGTTTCTTTTTTATTGCACAAAGAATACATCATACTACTATTTGAATAAAATCTGTTGTAGTTGAGATAAAGAAGTTCACATCTAACTTTGAATTTAACCCCATTAAAGTTTATTTTATTATCATCAAGTAATGTGATCCATAATCATAATTTAAGTTTTTATACAGATACATTTCCGAAACTGAAGCCTTTTGTACATATTTTAATCTGTAAATTACGGTTAATGATACTCTAAATTCCTGTAGGATTAAATCCCATTTATTTTGATTATCAAGTTTAATGTCTATGTCAATATTATGTTTTTCAGCTATTTCTCTTAAATCCTTTTTCCAATATACCTTTTGTTTAACAACTTCATTATTTAATAAATATGGTTAGCCTATTTTTTTGTCAGGCTTTTAACTTTGATAATATAACTATGCTGTATTTTTAAGGTTTCTATAAACATTGGAACTATTTTGGTTTCTAAATGTATTAAGTAGGAAGGGGTGGCTTGCGGCAAGCTAAATAATTTCTTAATGAAGTAATACAGAAGTTTTTCACATTCAATATATTCTTTACTTCCCCTATGCTACTATTGTTTTAGTAGTTAATTTTTTCCATATGGAGTTTATTGCAATTTTAGCTGAAGAGCATTGAGACACTCCACAAATCTTGAGGAAAGTATCTGAGTGCTTTTTGTTGGATTATCTTCAATTGGATCTCATAGAGCCTCTCTGGATGGTCGTCCTGAGCCTGACTGCATTTGTAGCTTGTATCGCCATGTATTTAGCAAGTCACCTCCTCACAGTCCATTCATTTAGCTGAGATTCTTCTTTAATTTCCTGTATTAAATGCAAGGTTTCTGCGGCTGTAAATTTTTGTTTCCAATAGTGCTGCAATAAGACCTGAATTTTGTTACTTAGTGTCATTTTGGTTGAAGAAATGCCTAACAAACTCTTAAGTCTCACAGGGAGGCATTATGTGTACTAAATGATTTAATATAGTATTTGGATTAAAATGATACCATACCAATAACAATAACATTGAAAACTGAAAGAGAAAGAAACGTCAATAAATATCTTGAGTAAAAAAACAAAAACAGTTAAGTTTCCACTTAATTGAGTGTTCATTTGACTGGACCCAGAACTAACTTCTCCCCTACAAAACAGTATATGTTCTTTTTTCTGCAATATAAGGTTTCTTTATCTTTTCACAATTATTATTTATTTTATTAGCCCTCAACATAATTACATAAATCAAAAGAAAATCCAGCGGCTCATATTAATGACCATGCTGAGGCTGTTGGCAAATACACTTTCGCCCCTCTTCCCAACAGGCAGTGTCTTAATTATTTCACTAGACACGGTACCTCCTTCTTCATCTTCAGGGTTTTACCTAAGAATGTGAATATTGCTATGTCTTTGTCTTTGAGACCTGCTTCCTTCTGGTTAGAAGGGTGGAGCCTGATTTTCCATGAATCTCATTGGTTGACTTAGTCATATTTCGGTTTTGGTTTCTTATTTATTGCCAGTATGTGCAGTAGCCATTATTTGCTTAACTTGTAACAATCTTCTCTTTTGAAAGCTTTTAGATGTTTTGTTGTTTTTATTTCTCATTTTTACTTTCACTTACCTATATAAAAAATATATTTTAAGGGAAAGTATTGCGATCGTGAATATTTTCTAATTCAAATTTTCATCAGTAAGACACATTTTAGGGCCCTCTCAGTCCTAATGACCAAGTCTTACAAAAAAGTCTGTCTGTGTGTGTGTGGTAAGTCTAGCGCAAAAGCGAAAAGTCGTACGGAACTGAAATTTCATATTTAAGAGAACTATACGCCCGAGATGTTACAACTTTTTCATCAAAATCGCCACTTCATAACATGCATTTGGCACATTTTTATGATTTCCTCAAGAACGGCTCTTAACAATTTTGATTAAACTCGCTATATTGATGTAAAATTTAATGGGCTTTAATATCATGTATGTTTTATTCTGATTGAAATAGTTGAAATATATGGGTACCTCATGATCTCACTGAGCGGCAGCAAGACCCATGTTTCAAAACATACCACCATATTCTCCCGACTTGTCTCCAACAGATTACCACCTGTTCAGGAATTTAGACAAATTCGCCAAAGGAAAACTTTTGAAAATGATGATCAAGTGAAAAGTACGTTTTCAGATTTTGTTTTACTTCAGAGCTCAGAGTTTTTCAGTTCGGGGATAAAAAAGTTGGTGTCACGTTGGGAAAAATGTGTAGAAAAAGAAGGTAAATACTTCGAATAAAATTATCTTGTTTTCATATCGTATTTTTAACAAAAATCTTTACCTTGAAAACGGACATTTTATGTGACACAACCCAATATTAAATAATTACACATGTAGGAACCATACATTATCACTCTTTATTATGCTTATATTTATGTCAGCTGTTTTTATTTAAACATATGTTGTATTTAATATATAACAGTTTTCCCCTTATGAAAAAAAAATCAACATTTTTCTTCCAATCATTTTTGAAAACTAACTACCTAATTTTCAATATTTAATTTATTTTAAAAAAAATTTAATTTCAATAATATTTTTGTATGCAAATCTTCAAAATTAAACCTGTAATCTAAAAGTTCAGAAAGATTTTCTTCACTTGAGCTTCCAATTCAGCTTGAACCTCCAGAAATTTGTTATTTATTTCCCTCAACTTATCATAACAGTAAGTTGTTTCCTCAATTGATAGTTATGATTCTTGAAATAACTTCTCCAGGCTTGTAAGCTTACTTTTATAAACTGCACGTTTTGATTTAAATTTATCCATTGTCGCCAATATTATATCTGCTTTAAGCTATTAAATAATTACACAGTTAAGGTGGCGATACACGGTGAGAATTAGGGTATGTGTAGGTAAGGTGAAATCAAGTATTGATGTGTTCATGAAAGTAGCAGGAGAGGGGGAAGGCTTATTTAAAAAAAAAAAAAAAAATTTGGATAATGACTATTAGAAAAATCCTATATCATTTTTTTTTAAGTATAAAAAACTGAATGATAAAGTTATATCAAAACAAACAAGTGTAATATACACATCATAAAAACATGTTTTTTAATGTAGAAACTCGAAGAAATTCAACATTATTTATAATAAAAGGTAAAAATAATAAATGACGAAGTAATATAGAAACTTCGGTAATTGAATATTTATTATAATATATTGAAAGTATGTGATATTCACTTTCACCTACAAATTACAAATTTCACCTCACCTACCCATACCCTAATTCTCACCGTGTATCGCCACCTTTAGGAACCACACATTATCATTCTTTATTATGCTTACAATTTATATCAGCTGTTTTTATTTAAACATATGTTGTATTTAATATATAACAATATCCATATTCTTTACACTTTTGGTGTGTTCTATGAGTCCTATGAATATAAGGTGTTCTGTTTGTTGGATACATTCTTTTCCGCTAGAGTATGGTATGCTATGGATTACAGATTTGTTGAGACCTAGTTTTTGTTCAATTAAAAATAGAAATATTCTCTTCTTACAAATATATTTTTATTTATTCGAATTATAACATTTTCATAACAGTTGATGTTTCGAAGATCAATACTTAATTTTCAAAATTGATACAAACTTCCATATTTAATAATAATATTAGGTCTATAATTGAGATGTTGAGTTCCAAATGGTACTGTATCCATTCAAGGAAATTTTACAGGAAGCGCAAAAATCTCTAATTACTGCATTATTAAACCAAATTATTTGATTCTTTTCGCATTTAAATCTAGAATTATTTTATTACTATCTTAATAACACTATATTAATGTTATGGTATGAAATGTTTTAGTATGGTTTGAATCTTTCGATCAAATTGAATCAGATTGAATCGATTAGTTTCCTAAATGCGTAATTAGTGCCTTTAGAAAAAACCTGCATTTTTAAAGTGTATTTTTCAAGGACTTCATATTTTCATAGTTCATTAGATAAAATCAAATAGAAGATTTGATAAAACTAAACGATGAGAATACAAATATGTCAAAATGTCAATGTCATAAAAAAAATTTCATTAGTACATTTTAGAAATCAATGTCTCAATTATTTTAAACAATCCCTTTTTTTATTTTTCAAAATTGTCATTAATGAAAGTAGTCACTGTATTTTTTTATATAAACTTATTACACGAAGGTTCTTTCTTTTCAATATGATATATTAATCAAAGATTTAACTAGTTTTATTTTCAAATTTGAGTTTTCATCGGAAATACATGCTTTAGGGTCCCCTGAATCTAAATAACCTAGTCCTGCAAAACGATCAGTGTGTGTGTCTGTGTGGTGAGTCTAGCATGAAAACGAAAAGTCATATGAAACTGAAATTTCATATTTAAGACAACTATATGCCCAAGATGTTTCAGCTACTTTTTTAAAATCAAAATCAGCTAACCTGAAGAGCCTCTTTATATCATGCATTTTGCACCTTTTAACATCTTTCTCAAAAACAATCCTAACAATTTTGATTTAACTCGCTTTATTGATGTAAAATTGGACTGGGCTTTAAAATCATGTAGGTTTCATTCTGATTGAAATAGTCTGACAGGGATTAAAAGCAGATATTTTAAATTTTCTTCCTCTTAAGTGCCTTTAATTTTGTAGTTTTGAAGAAATTAACCATATCATCTTCCTATCATTGATAAAAAGTTGCTAAATATAAAAGTTGAACGAATTTGATAACTAAATAAAGGAGAAGAGAGCAAAAATATATATATATTTTTTGTTGCAGTTTTTGAAAATATGAACAGTAATATAGATTTATGGATATGCTGTTGGGAAGTTAAAGATTAAAAAAAAAATATTATCTTATATATAATGTTGGGAAAAAATATTATCTTATATATAATGTTGGGACCTCGCGCGGATCTCATTACCGCGTATGGGGAGCGTCCCACGGGTGGCGGATGTGGGGATGGTCGGTGGAATTTCCTCGGAAGCTCCTCCCGGCTAAGTCCGATGGACTCGCTGACCAACAATGAGAGCGGCCCTCCAGGCTTGCTGGAGGGTGTGACGTAGGTTCGAACGCCCTACTCACATATTTTAGTTCACAAAATACCACAAACAGTCATGGATTCCTCTGAGGTAAAACGCCCATTATCCGGAAGTAAACTAGTCCCCCGTTCGGGTCTCCGGGTGGGGACTGCTTCAGAGGGATCTAGGCGCAAGATAAAAAGTAGAGATCTAACAATAGGGACGTGGAACGTTAGAAGTTTAAATACGGCAGGTGGGTTAAAGTCGGTCGCGAATGAAGTTAATGGGTACCATTTAGATATCGTTGCATTACAAGAGGTTCGCTGGCCAGGGGAGGGTTCGTTAACAGAAGAAAGTATACTATTTGGTACGGGGGGAGCGTTAATTGAGATGTTGATTTCCAAAAGGTACTATATCCATTCTAGGAAATTTTACAGAAAGCGCGAAAATCTCTCATTACTATATTATTAAACTAGCTAATTTGGGTTTTTTGCCTTAAAATTCAGAATTATTTTTTTACTATAATAATAACATCATATTAAAGTTATGAAATGAATTTTATTAGAATGATTTGGAACGAAAATAAATGCATAATTAGTACTTTTAGAAAATGACTGCATTTCTAAATCGTGTTTTTTAAGGACTTGGGAATTCATTAGATAACATCAAATAGAATATTTAGATAGAACTAAATGATGAGAATACAAATATGTAAAAAAATCAGTTTCGTAAAAAAATGCCTTTAGTACCTTTTGGAAATCAACGTCTCAATTATTGTTTAGGTACCGGGTTTCTGATTAGGAATAGATTTCTTTCCGCATTACGGGATGTACAGTTCTTTAGTGAAAGAATATCGGTTGCTATATTTCAGGGTCGTTGGTCTAAAATCGCGTTTTTATTCTCCCACCGAAGATAGTGATGATGAAGTAAAATGTGAATTTTATGATAAACTAGAGTCGGTTTACGATAAGTTACCGCGAAATTACATTAAAATAATACTAGGTGACGCGAACGCAAAGGTTGGAAGGGAAGAAGTATATCGTCCTACAATCGGTAAAGAAAGTTTGCACGAATATAGTAATGATAATGGGACCCGACTAATAAACTTTGCCATTTCGAAAAACCTAATAATCAAAAGTACTACGTTTAAACATAAGGACATTCATAAGTATACGTGGACATCGCCGGATGGACAAACTCGGAATCAAATAGATCATGTTTTAGTACAAAACAGATGGCAAAGTAGCATAATTAACGTGAGATCGTATCGTGGTGCAGAATGCGGTTCTGATCATGAATTAGTAATCGCGAAACTTCGACAAAAACTAAATACAAAAAAGAGAACACCGAACTATATTCATCCCGAGAATTTTGATGTTGTTAAATTGAACAACCCCGAAATTAGAAAACAACTCGCGATAGAAATAAAAAATAGGTTCGATGCTTTAGAATCTTCAGACGAGGAACACGAAGATGTAAACAAATTATGGGAAGGGATCAGGGATAATATTAAAGAGGTCGGTAACTTATGTCTTGGGAAAATCGAAAATAAAAAGGACAAACCTTGGTTCGACAGGGATTGTCAAAATATGTGTGAAAAAAGAAAAACCGCTAAACTGAATTCCTTAAATAATCCAAGCGATAATAATGTGGCTTACTTTCGGTTAGTAAAAAAGGAAACTTCAAAATTCTTAAAAAATAAGAAAAGAGAGTATCTTAAAGGCAAAATAATAGAAATAGAAAAACACAGAAGCGAAAATAACGTAAGAGGGATGTACAAAGGTATAAACAAATCGCGAAAAAGATTTGAACCTCTATTGAATGGGGTTAAAGATGCGAATAACAACATAATTGCGGATCCGACTGAGATATTAAATAAATTTAAACAACACTTTGACGGCATTCTAAATACGGAAAATAATAATCAATCTCCTCCCTCTGAATACCAGAGCGCTGAACCATGGGTAGACGCACTGAGTAAAGAGGAAGTTGAAATGGCGATAGGAAAATTAAAACGGTATAAAGCTGCAGGAAATGATAATATCACAAGTGAATTAATCAAAGCGTGTGAAGAAGCGGGCGTTTCCAAATTACATGTTTTAGTTAAAAAGATCTGGGAAAATGGAAAAATACCTGAAGAATGGAAAGAATCAATACTTATTCCGATTCACAAAAAAGGACCGAGGACGGATTGTAACAACTATCGTGGGATCTCTCTTCTCCCAGTATGCTATAAAATATTCTCGTCAATACTAACTAGCCGAATCACGGAATACGCTGAGGAAATTATCGGAGACTACCAATGTGGTTTTAGGCGGAATCGCTCGACTATTGATCAAATATTTTCCTTACGTCAAATATTAGAGAAGAAGCTGGAATACAACGGTGTAGTCCATCAACTTTATATAGATTTTAAAAAGGCTTATGATTCCATAGACCGTCAGAAGCTATGTAACATCATGATTGAACAGGGGATACCTAAAAAGTTAGTAAACCTAGTAGAGATGTGTTTGTCGGAAACATTTCATAAAGTTAGAATCGGTCATAATTACTCCGAGAGATTTGAGGTGCGATCGGGTTTGAAACAGGGTGACTCCCTTTCACCTGTTTTGTTTAATATAGCCTTAGAATATGTTATAGAAAAGGTGATGTGTACCGAGAAAGGCTTAAATATGGGTGACAAGATTCCGGTTTTGGGGTATACCGATGATTTGGTACTACTAGGTGAAGATAGGGAAACCATACAACTAAATACAAGTGTGTTAATAAAAACCGGTAAACAAATAGGTCTCGAATTAAATACCGATAAGACGAAATATGTGATTAGTTGCAGAAATGGTGGCGATCTTGATGATATTAATATTTCAGGTCATACTTTTGAACACGTAGAGAAATTCAAGTATTTAGGTTCAATGATAACAAGAAAAAATGAAATCCAGGAAGAAATAAAGTCCCGGTTAAAGGTGGGGAAAGCGTGTTATTATTCAGTTGCTAAATTACTTAGTTCGCGGCTTCTATCTAAAAACTTAAAGATTAGAATTTATAAAACTATTATTCTTCCAACGGTTCTTTACGGATGCGAAACGTGGCCGCTTACTTTGAAGGATGAACAACGGCTTAAGGTTTTCGAGAATAAGGTACTGCGTAAAATATTTGGTCCGAAGAGAGATGAGGCCACTGGGGAGTTTAGAAGGTTGCACAACGCGGAATTGCGGAGTTTGTACCCTGTGAATATAATTGAGTTGATAGCATCGCGGAGACTCAAATGGGCGCGTAAAGTTGTTGGGCTTAGTGAGGAACAGATTTCGAGAAAGTTGGTATTTGCTGAACTGACTGGTAGGCGTCCGAAAGGTAGGCCGAAGCGTCGATGGGAGGATTGCATTAAGGCTGATCTCGGGGGTGTGGGCTTGACCGGTGAACATTGGAAGAGTCTGTGCAGGCGAAGTTTGGTGGTATCGGCATCGAACCTTCGGGTTCGGTAAGCCTATTATTATTATTATTATATAATGTTGGGATGAGTGACATTAAAACGAAATAAAAGAATGTAGACTCGATCCCGTTTCAAAAAGAGCTGGTCTTGAGTACTTAATCATTAAAATAAAAAATAAAAAAATGGTAATATTAAATAAAAAGATAAAATTGAAAGTAAACAAAATAAATAAAAGTTTAATAAAAAAATGAGGAAAATTTACAAAAAAAATATAAAAACCATTTGATTTATAAAAAAAAAAAAAAAAAAATCTTTTTTTACCCTTACTGTAAAAAATCTGGTGCGGGCAACACACGACTTTCACTTACCTCCATTTTTACAATCAATGAAAGAATTTTTAAATACAGTTAGAGATAAAGATACGTGAAATTGTTAAGGAATTAATCAAATTGAATTTATATAGAAACATGTGTTTTATTAAAAAATCTATTATATTATTATCTAAAATAATCAGTTAGTTTTATGTTTGTTTCATCACTCTCTATTAACTTTTAAGAGCTTGTGTATGAGATGATATTTTTTCTAAAATCTTTAGCTTTCCAACAGTATATCATACATGTGTATTACTGCTCTTATGTTCAAAAACGAAAAATTGCATTAAAAAAATATTGTTTCTGTTTTCTCCTTTAGTTGGGTATCGAATTTATTCAATTTATATATTTACCTGTTATCATCAGCGTTAACAAGAAAATCTAGTTATTATTATTGAATCTACAAAATTAAAGGTACTTTAGGGGAAGAAAATTTAAAATATCGGCATTTAAGCCCTGTCAGACCATTTTTATCCAAATAAAACCTACATGATATTAAAGCCTATTAAATTTTACATCGATATAGCGAGTTTAATCAAAATCGTCGGAAACGTTTTTGAGAAAATCGGAAAAAAGGTGCAAAATGCATGGTGTAAAGTGCCTCTTCTGGTAAGTTCATTTTGATGAAAAAAGTTTTGTCACGTCTCGGGCGTATAGTTGTCTTAAATATGAAATTTCAGATTCATAGGACTTACCGTTTCTGCCCGGGAGTTACCACACACAGACCTTTTTGCGGGACTTGGTTATTTGGACTCAGGGGACCCTAAAACGTGTATTTCCGTTGAAAACTGGAATTCGAAAATTTTCACGATCGCAATACTTCCCCTTACTATATATAGTAAGTGAAAGTAAAAAATAAGTTCTAAAATTGGGTTAGTATGTTAATACTACTACGAATGGTACAAAAAAATGAATCTGGCTAATCCCTAACTACACTATTGAATAGAACACGTAAACTAACAACTAATATAAATATTTTCCTCATTCTATTACATTCTATTCCTCATTTAATTACTAGTTTTTATTATTTGGTTATATTGTTCTTTTTCTCTGTGCTGTAGGAGAGTATTCAAATCATTTTTTTATTGTTTGTATGTATAAAACATAAAATGTTATTTTGTATCAGATTGAGAAATACCAGGGGCCAAGGACATCCGATGACTTAGAGGCCTACGTGCATAAGAAGCTGACAGACACGGCAGAGAAGGTGCCGCTGGAACCTGCCCCAGAGGAACCTCCGGCAACGGTAGTTCTCTCCGGCAATTCCTTCCAGGACGGCATTGCCAAAGGATATACCTTTGTTAAATTTTATGCTCCATGGTCAGTACTACATATTATTTATTTTTTAATGAATAAGGAATCAATTGTAACTTTATGCTTCTGTGGCTCAGTACTACAGCGGGAGTCCTAAATTTTGCCAGGTTAATTAAGATAGGGATATTTAACGAGTAACCAACATCGCCATGGCTCAGGACCACCCTTTTACATCCCCTCCAGAGGATAGCCTAACAACGGATTTTTTACTCCAATTAAAACCTCCCAGGACCACCTGCTTAATATCAGGGTGTCTAGCAACAGGGAAAAGACAGGGATTTTAAAAAGTAAGAAAATTTATTCTTTGGTCACGGAAAATGGTGCCATGGAAAATAACATCGTTTCTTCTTCACTTAAAGAAAAGTTCCAGTATGCCTACTTGTTGTGATGTTGCAAATATCATGAAGCCAGTTTAATATTTAATGTCATAAAAGGACAGAAGGGCTGTGGGGAAGAGAAAATCATCCTTCAGGTGAAGGAATTGAAGGCAAAAGCAAAAATGCTCCAAGAAGCTCTTCAGAAAGCTGAAGATTTGACTACAGAGATTCAAACATTAAAGAAAAGTTCTTAAATTTTATATTGGTTGTAAATAATTTGTAAATAAATTTGTAGTCAGATTTGTACATATTGTTTATTACTAACAGCAGTATTCAAGTTCACCATAATTCATTGGTAAGTCAACTTAAACAACTACAATTTCAGCTGGTGTCGGGTAGATATAGTTGAATCTTATCGTAAAGTAATTAGTCATTATATATATTTTTAATCTATTATACCATATTAATAACAATTATTCTTTGTTTTGTGATTTTCACGAG
This sequence comes from Piezodorus guildinii, assembly GCA_023052935.1. NCBI lineage: Eukaryota > Metazoa > Arthropoda > Insecta > Hemiptera > Pentatomidae > Piezodorus > Piezodorus guildinii. Next base: position 140,694,824 of record CM041297.1, on the reverse strand, counting down.
ATTTGGCCTGGTAAAAGACTTTGTACAATATGGAAAAGTCAAGGAATCTCTTCGAGCTGATTTGCTAGACACCCTGAATAAAGAACATACATTAAATGACTGTCAAAAAATAGCTTTGTGAAACACTTCATCGCTGAAACAAAAATGACCTATTTCTGTTCAGAATTGTTACTTGTTATAAAAAGTGGGTACTTACATGATTACAGAAGACGTTCTGGACAATGAGAAGCAGTACATTTTCCGAATCCCCCCACTCTTTAAATAAAAAAAATAAAAAAGTGTTGGTTGGGATTGCGATCACAAATAAAACACACTAATAAGACTAAACATATTTTATTTGTGTGCCTATTGTCTTTTGTCTTATTGGTGTGTTTTCTTGGTGATCCCCAACCATCTTGTTCATCATATAGAATCAACGGTCAACTAAAACTCCATCATTATATTATTTATTTTAGTAGGATGAAATAATCTGGAGTCATTCATTTTTTTAAATATTTTAATTTTGCCAATGTTTTGGCTCAAACTTGTCAGCTATCACCTGGGCATTACTGAGCTATGCCAAGCTTAAACTGTTGTTATGCTCTATATTACGCTTGACATAGCTCAGTAATGCCCTGATGATGGCTCACAAGTTTGAGCCGAAATTTTGACAAAATTAAAATATTTTAAAAAAACGACTGCCTCCCGATTAGTTCATCCTACTATAATTTCAACAGTCGACCATACATCCTCAATATTATTATTTTAAATATTAAATATTTAATATTTAATCATTATTCAGGTGTGGACATTGCAAACGCTTAGCTCCTACCTGGCAAGATTTGGGAAGCAAGTTTGACAGTGAAAATCACGTGACTATTGCTGAAGTCGACTGTACCCGTGAGGACAACAGGCAGCTCTGTGACGACCAAGAGGTTTGTTTGTTTTTTATAATTTTATATTTATCCTTCCTCTATCAAGTCATCGGCTCCCAGCACCATTACAGCCTCCTGTATTTCAAATCTTTAATCCATTCCCAGGAAGCAAGATCCCACCTTTCTAATCTCTATACTCCTTTCCATAGAACCAAGAACTTTGAGAACCATAGAAATCCTTCTCAGCATGGTCCGCTGCCTTCTGGAATACTCTACCATCAACCTTCAAATTCCTTCTCTTTCAATTCCTTCTTGCTTCGCAAAACAACGTTAATAAATTTGAGTAATCTAATTAAAGTGATAGAAATAGTGTTCACACTGTTCGATATCAATCGTAGTAAAGTTTATTTTTATTTTATTTTATTTAAAAAAAAAAAATTATATAACCCTAAAGCTGCGCCATTCTACCTTTCTTTATCTTATAATTATATAAATAATATAAATTATACTAGCTGATACAGCAAATGTTCTGTCAAATAAATTACCTGGTGTAGAAGTATGAAACCGGACTTTCCCTATAGATGGTGCTTGCTATCAGTTTAAAGACTGTAAGATCGCTTCTGTAGCGCGATCTTCTCTCTCTAACAGCTGACGAAGTTTGTCAGACACACAATAATCTAAGTTTCATACACCGGTATATATTTTAGAAATCGTTGAGATAATTAGAAAGAACAAATCATCATCATCATCCGTAGGGCTACAGCCCAGTTTGGACCTTGGCCTTCTCAATGAGCCTTCACCATGTAACTCGGTCTTGTGCTGCCTCTCTCCAGTTGCGGACGCTCAGAAGTTCCCTGGAATCCTATGGTACCGATACAAGCAGCATACAGTCTAGTAACTTCCTCGGAATCGCATCTGCTCACATCCTGACGACATATCCAGCCCAGTGCAGACTCTCCCCCTTATGTGCTGCATCACCTCTCCCTCACTGAACAACTCGTAGACCTTCCTATTGGCTAGCCTCCTCCAATTCTCACCTATCTTGACGCATCCAAATATTCGGTCCAGAATTTTTCTTTCGAATACCAAGATCTTCTTTTCTTCAGCACTTTTCGGCAAGTGACAGCTCGACTCTATTGCTTCTTAAGTCCAAAATAGCATCTCTTGGCCTTCATAAGACGCTGGCTTGTTTCCAGGGTCACCTCTCTCCTAAACACCAGGTCCAGCTCCCATATATTTAGTTCTCTTGGTTCACTGTCATACCCATTGCTTCTGCTGGCCTCAGAAATGCCTCCTTCAGAGCCTGAAATGATCTTGCAACCAGATCAAAGTCATTGGAAAATCCTAGCTCCTGTACCATCCTATCAATGATTGATCCAGAGGTTTGTTTTCCGGAGTCCCTAATTACCTTTTCGAAGGCCAGATTAGAGAAACAACAACTAAATATGTTAAAGATGACTCATCTCCTTTCGGAAAGATGGAACATTGGCAAAACAATAAATAGTTAAAACTATTTTATTGTTTTTCTTTCACAGACTGATTTCCTCCTCAATCTCTCTATGGTATAATATACTTATTTTTAAGGACAATCAGGCACAATTAATTATTACTATTTATTTATAACTAAACTTACTAAAATGAAAACAATAATAATCAGGCTAAGAATCTTGACCTTCATAATAGTATCCAAAATGGATGATATGTTTGGAAACAATCATCCCATTGGAGTTGTGAATTTCAATTTTAATTTTATCTGTTGTTAGCCTGCCTAACATAATATTTAAATAATAAATAAATAATTATAATAATTTAATTTTACAATGGATATTCATTATTTTAATATTGCTAACTTTTGTTTCAGATCGGAGGGTTCCCGACACTAATCCTGTACAAGGGTGGACAGAAAGTAGACAAATACTCTGGATCGAGGGCCCTCTCAGACCTTTACGACTTCGTGAGAAAGCATGTCGACCAAGGTCACGATGAGCTCTGATTTCTCACCAGTCTTATTTTAAGTTATCAAGTCATTTTTTTCCAAACATACACATTTATAAAAACTTCTCATCATTAGAAAGATAAAACTCATTGATGCATTATTCTCAAGCATAAACGTAGGAACTGTGTACTTAAAAAATGCCTAAGTGAATTTTTTCCCATTTAATAATTAGACTGTAGATATTTAAAAAAGTAATGATTAATATGAGTATAGCCAAGTAAGACTGTGATTTTTTTAAATTAACTCTTACTCGAGAGAAGTGTTCCCTATCTTTAAGATAAATCTTCTAATTGAATTGAATCCATTTTAGGATGTTGGTGTTAATTTATTAAATGTATTTAAAAAAAAAAAATGTTTTGTAAAAAAAGAGTTTTAATTAACTCTTAGTCAATCTTGTTCTGTTTCTATTTAAACGAGTCTTATGGATTATAGTTACCTACTGTGAAGTACTATAATTTTTAAGAATTTATTAAAGAATAAAAACTTTAATAGAAACGAATCTTTGGCTACAATTTTATTTAATCATCCTTCTTTCCTTATTTATTCTGGATATCATATTTACAAATATGGATTTTATTAATCTAGTGACTGTCTGTGTATGCAGAACTTTAAAAGACTGTTACTAGCGTCTAAAACCTGTGAAAAAATTGTCACAAGCGGCGTATTTAAACATGTATCAAGCACCTTTTTTGGTAGATAGGTGCTCCAAGCTTGTCCTCTTTTTAGATTAAGGCCACGCTAAACAGCAAGAGAAGAAGTTGGTGAAAATTTGTGAGAGTTAACGAAAGTAGTGGGAGAGGAGGAAGGCATATTTAAAAAAAAAATCTGGTGCTGGCAACACACGACTTTCACTTACCTCGACTTTAAAATCATTTAAAAAACTATTAAATATACTTCAATTTGAAAAATATTTGAAGTTGATTTTAATTAAACCTGCATTCATTTTCGCCGGAAGCATATGGTTTAGATTAAATAATATAACTATATCAATTGTTAATCAATTATAAGTTTATTCCCCATTCGTCACTTTATATTACCTTTTACAACTCTGTGTATCAGAAAACATTTTTTCTAAAATCTTTCTCTTTCCAACGGTACATTATACGTCTATATTACTGTTCTTATTATCAGTAAACCAAAAATTACGTTAAAAAATAGTTTTGCTCTTTTCTCCTTTAGTTGTTTATCAAATTCAACTTGCATATTTAGCTGTTATTCATCAATGCTAATAAGATGATGTGCCTAATTTTTTGAAATCAGCAAAATTAAAGGTACTTTAGGGAAAGAAAATTTAAACCCTGTCAGACTATTTCAATGATATTAATTATTATTCTATGATATTAAAGCCCATTAAATTTTACATCAATATAGCGAGTTTAATCAAAATTGTTCAAGCCGTTTTTGAGAAAATCTATAAATATAAAAAATTGTAAACATAAATTGAAAGCAAAACAATTTTGTATATAAGATTAGATAATATTTTTTCTAAAATCTTTAGCAATCCAACAGTACATTATATATCTATATTACTATTCTTGAGTTCAAAAACACAAAAATTGCATACAAAAATATTTTAGTACTTTTCTCGTTTAGTTGTTTATCAGATTCGCTCAACTTGTATATTTACCAATGTGATTGTAAATATTAATTTATTATTATCATCTCATTTAAT